>CM060866.1:21114715-21653715 GCA_030737845.1 Acorus calamus | reverse complement strand
CAGAGACTATCATCTTACTTGCCGCCTTTGGCTTCAAAGCATTTAGATCTGGACCCTTAATGGTATTTTTCAGCCTCTCTTCTACTCTAAAATAATCTGATTCTGATGCATCTCCCAAAGCAATAGGCCCCACATTCCGCAAAACTTTCAAGAGTTTACGGTTGTGCATCCTCCAATCCTCAAGGCAACGTTGCTTAAAAGATGTTTCCATTGGGTTTGAATAAGCAAATCCAAGAGCATCTGGATCCAGAGGGGCCTTACCTCTTCGTGGCACCCACCGCTTGCGTTCACCAGTGAGTCCACCCTCTGCTATATATCTGATACATAATTATAAAGAGTAAATTTCAACATTAGCAATAAAGTGCAAAGAAATATGCACATTTAAAACGAATGTAATCTTATACAAAGGAAGAGACATACTTGATGGAATTTACAAGAAGCATGTGTGAATGTGTGATGTGATCATTCAGCTCTCACTCAATATTGCAAGAGGATTATCATTTTGGTACCTAAATTTGTCTCATTCAAACAAACATTTGAAACTCACAATATATCATAATTCTGTTTTTCTTCTTCTGGTAATGGATAATATAACATGGGTTTTACCTCAAAGCCTCAAACTATACAACAACATCATTAATTGTAATGCATCCTCAAATGTTCTATTTGAGACCTCAGTCTTATTAAATCAAGTCCAATATATAGACAGAAGAGGGAGGGAAGGAGGGGCAACCAAATCGTTGATGACTTATATACCACACGTCGTGAAGAAATTTGGATTAACCATGGTTAAAAAGTCTAACTCTACATGTACATTGATCTAAATGCCCTTACTAATTTTGAAAAAAAATGTTTTTTTTTGCATAAATACTCCTCTTAAAACCCATATTTTTGGAATTACCCTTGTTATATTCACCATTACATAAATACTCCTAAAATTTTAATAAATTGTACAAATTTGCCCCTCAGTCAGTCGTTGTTAGGAACACAGATTGAACTATGATTAGATTCTTAACCCTACCAATTCTTGTAAAATGACCAGTTTATACTTCACTTAAATCATACACCCTATTCAATCTTACATGAAAAAGAAAGAGAGAAGGTTGAAGTAGTAAGAAGGAACTAGGGTTCAACCATCCAAACAAAGCGTGGTGAGGATATTTTGGACTATTTACATGTGATTACGGTGGCTAATGGAGATATTCTAATCAACTTCACGAACATTAACCTCAGGGGCAAATTATGCAAATAGGGATTTTATGAGGGTTTATATATGCAAAAAAAAAAAAAAAAACTCAATTTGGGTAATATGAGGGTACAAGGGTCATTTCACCACCAATAACGGAATGAAAACGGAAAATATTAACCAAACCAGATGGAATTTGACCACAGAGGTACGGTTGCACTCACATAAAGTTTTTGAGGGGTATTTTTGCAATGTGAGTTTTTTCAAGGTTATTTTGAAAAAATTGAAATTTAACAAGGGTATATATGCAAAAATCTCTTTTAATTGGCATGCCTCATTTTTGTAAGCCTCAAGTAAGCCCCATATGTATAATTTCTGTTTTACCCTCTTTGTGGTTTTTCTCTTTACTAGGTAATTGTTCCTATAATCAAGGAGACAATTATAATTACTCCTTTCCACCTATATAGAACAAGTAATGACATTGACAATAAATGTTTTCTATTTATAATTCAAATTTCTTTTTTGATTTTTGGATTCTTTTCAATTTAATTATTTATACATCCATAATTCATTTCTTTCTTAAAACATCATTATTATCTTTAAAAACATTTAGTAGAAGATCGATTTTTTTTTAAGATCCATCAACAATTAATTTGATCTGAATGATTTTGATTATCATTTTATGTATGTCGATTCAGGTATGTCTTGAATTATTTTTTTGGTTATGCAATTGAGATCTAATCATCGATTTTTACATATATTTTTTGTTGAAAATAGTGTTTGATATTAAATTATTTTTTATTGGTACATTCTTTTCTTTTTAAACAATCTCAATCAAACCATTTTCATCCGTTTAAACATTTTGCCGTAGAGTGAAGTTCATATTAATAGCTATGTGTGTGTAACATTCGTAAGCCAATTACATGTTAAACTATTTTAATCATATTATGTAATATTTTAAGAAGTTAGTTACATTTATGAATGTAATTGACTTTGACTATATAAGCCAGTACTTGAAACTGATACTAAAGTCAGTTACATTTACAAATGTAACTGATCTTTTTTGTGAACAATTGATCGATTTGGCTATCATTTTCAATGTCTGTCAATTTAGATTTGACCTTTGTTATTGTTTATTCTTGCATTTGTTATAATTTTTTCTTTAATTTGGTGTTTGATATTAAATTGGCAGTCTTTGATCTAGCTTTTGTTTGTCATTTTTTCTTTGAATCCGACGTTTGATGTTAATTTTTTTTTTGTGGAGGATTTATAGAATTTGATATTGTATTGGCGTGTGGTTGTGTAACATTTTAAACTAATTTGAATATTTATTCATTATATTTTGTAACTCAATTATATTTTTGAAATGTAATTGATGTTTATATGTCTTATATAATAAAAGTCAGTTACATTCACAAATGTAACTAAACTTTTTGTACAATAAATTACAATCACAAAATGTAACTGAGTAAAAAAATGTGGAGTGCGGAGGAGGACTGGAAAGGTAGTCGAACCACCTCTCATATGATAGAGGGCGACGAGAGGAATCTAGTGGTAGTAACGCCGGTCGTCGGAGATGAATAGGTTGGCCGGAATGAATTTTTTAAGTGGAGAATGTATAAAATATTGGTTAGATATTCTTGGGATGCGTTTTAAGAGGTGGAAACATGAATGGAAAAAAAAGTTTGGGTGTGATTCAAATAAAGGTAGTTTTGTCTTTTCTTTTTTACACTTTTGTAAAAGTCAACTAGAAACCAATAACATATTGACACATAATGGGGCCTGTGACTGTGGCCTAAATAATGAGGCATGTGTAGCAAAACTTTTTTTTTTAATAATGTATACATTTTGTTACAGTAATTACTGGTGATTAGTTAGATATGTGAGATTATAAATGATGATGTAATTAAAATGACTGGTAAAAACTTTCGTCCGCATTAAATGGTCCCCCTTTAGCCCTTTCTCAACCTTTTATGTTAAATCAATAGGCGCTTAGTTTTTAAGTTGTATTTTTATAATATTTGATTTGATTCACCCACATTTATATTTGAAGAGTTGAAGCCACTTGAAACTCCAGTTTTTAAAAAATTGCATGTACGGACCATAACAAATACATTTTTCAATATAAGTTTTGAGGGATGCAAGTAAAGATGTAATTTGAATGGTTTGGTTTAGATTTGTGTCAAATCAAACTGAACTAAATTACAATTATAAAAAACTCAAAATAGTTAAATTAAATTTGAAATCGAATGATTAAACCCGTAAATGGAATCAAATTTCATTAATCAATCGACACGAATCAAACTGAAGTTGTAAATTATGTTTTTTTAGTCACACTAGAATATAAATCCAAACATCATCACAAATAAATATTTTTAAAAATAGAAGAGTGAGTAGTGAATATTGGTCATAAGAATGACTCAGACAAAGAATGAGTTGTGATTATAAAATTTGGATAACTAGTTAGAGTTTAGTTTGATTCTGTTTAATTCGTTTAAAATGTGAAACCAATTCAATTTCAAACCAAATTAGATTTATTTAATAATTTTTCAATCTCGAATCAAAGTCAAACCTAAGAAACATTAATCCGAACCTAAAAATCTATTTATCATGCGATCCTCTCAAAACCAAGACAGCTAGCTTTCCAGTGAGGGAAAGCTATGACATCTCGTACAACTAGGGGTGGTAAACGAGCCGAATAAGTCGAGGTTTGACATGTTCAAGCTCGGCTCGTTATAAACGAGTCAAGCCGAGCTCACGAGCCTCAACGAGCCTAGCGTTCTTCTTCATTTTAGGGTTTTTAGGGATTGAAAACAAAATTTTAGCTTAAATGAGCCAAGTTCATCAGCTTAAACGAGCATAACTTTGTATTAATTTAATATTCTAATTTTATAAAGGAGTTTAGTCAAGCTTCAACTAAGTTTTAATAACACAAACGAGTTGAATTTGAACATAAAACGAAGCTCGATCCACATCCCGAGCCTAACCGAGCTTTAAAACTTGTTCAAACTCGCTCATTTGTTTAAATGAACGAGCCTGAACGAACTCAAACTGAGCCGAGCCCGAGCCGAACTCGAGCGGTTTGGTTCGGTTACCAGCCCTGCGCACAACCAAGCCAAGGCTTGCTCTACGTGTTTTATTATTGATCAATTCAACACAGTGAGGGAATCTTCAACAAGTACAGTTGAATTTGTGCCACTTGGTGTTTAAAGACATCAACTGTATGGGTTTTTTTTTTATTGAATATTATTCAATAGAATCTTATATGAAGTCTTTTTTGCAGTTACACATTTTAATTTTTGTTATCTCAGGTAATGAAAAATACACCTCTCAAAAAATAATACAGAATACATGCTCAATGAATTTGTAACGCCCCATATTTACCTAACCGCTTATCGAACGGTAAATGGGTCGCTACTAAACTTAATCCAAATAAAAGACTAACATTGGTATTTTAAAAAAAAATGATAATACCAATATAATATAAATTTATAATAAAAAACGATGACAATAAAATAAATAATATCCAATGGTCTTACTCTACCATGATCAAACACATCTGAAGACACACCTCGAAAACTGTATGCATACAAAAACCATCACATGCAAGCATACTAGCCATACCATTCCTCTTCTTTTAATAGAACAAACATGGATGTGTGTATATAAAAAAAAAAATTTATCCCCCCCCTTTCTAAAACAAACCCATATCAGCATGCTTACATATCCCACCGTGATCAAACTATACATACAAGCATGCATATTAGAAACATATATCACCCACTATTACCTATTCATGCTACAAAATATATATATATATATATATATATATATATATATATATATATATATATATATATATATATATATATAAAACTAGAGCTAAAGGGTAGAAGAATACCACGGCCTGTATGGACCCAGGAGCGTCCGCATCGACCTCGTCGGGATCGTCCATCCCGTCGTCATCCCCCTCCTCCTCATCATCTCCCTCTCCCTCAAATACGGCCTCCTCGGCCTCAAACTCATCACCAGCCCCTGTGGCTCCTATGCCCATAGCCGTGGCCTCTTCGGCCTCAACCCCGATACCCCCGGCCTCTGCAGCCTCAGCCCAAATACCACCGGTCTCCTCCGTGCCCACTGCACCGGAAGCCAACCCCTCGAACACACCTATAGCCCTT
Organism: Acorus calamus; assembly: GCA_030737845.1. Classification (NCBI taxonomy): domain Eukaryota; kingdom Viridiplantae; phylum Streptophyta; class Magnoliopsida; order Acorales; family Acoraceae; genus Acorus; species Acorus calamus. Next base: position 21,648,351 of record CM060866.1, on the reverse strand, counting down.
ATTTCCTCCTCCTCAGCCTTGGCCTCTATGGCCTCCTATCCAACATCCCGACAATGGCATCCAACGATGCCCTCACATCCTCACTAACTCCCCCGGCCTCGACTCCTTCGACCGCGCCCTCGGCCGGTCCCCCAGCCTCCGAAACCACCTCTTCGACCACAGCCTATCAATCCCCACACTTCCTTTTACGCGTATACCCAATCACCCCACCAGTAAAGCCACTCCCAACCTCCCGGATAGCCCCCGAAGCCATGCCCCCGACCTCACCCGCGCCGGTGCCCACCAACGGCACCTCCGCCGCACCAATAACTTCCCCCACAGTCTCTACCCCTGGCCTATCGCTCTCCGATCATGAAGAGCTTGGGCTACGCTCTCCACAAGCCACCCGCGGTCGTTTCCCCCTCGACGCAATTGCCTTCAACCTCGTCATCTTCCTCGGTTTGAAAAGAAAAAGGAGAACCCAAACTTAGGGTTCCGAAATCAAGAGGGAAAGAAAGATCTAGGTCGAAATGGAGGAAGAAAAGGCAAAAAAATCAAGGTTTTTTGGTTTAAAATGGAGAAGGAGTAATGGAGGGAGAGAAAACCGTTTTTAAAAGTTGGGAGAGAGAGGGTCTCTTTCGGTTATAAGGGACCCAGTTATGGGGTGGCTACCCACAAGTAGCCGCCCCCTCTCGGACGGCAAGTTTCAACTAGCCGGCCATCCCAGTTTTCCAACTCCCACTTCAGACCCCTTTCCAACTTCTTTCCAAATCCCAATTTCAAGTTTTCTAAAGACAAACAACCATGTATTGTTTTATTTCCAAGCACTACTTGACAAAACATGACTTTTCTGAAGTTTCACCACACTTTTAGTACCATTCAGTTCGAATTTCTTCAGTTCTGGTTCTTTTCCAGAGTTTTTATCCTTCGGATGATCAAATTCACCAACTCAACTCTTTACTTTTTTTCTGTCGGTGATATCCCCTCCTTGCTGAGTTTTCCCAAGCACGGGAACGGTAGGCACGAGGAAACTGACACTGGGCTGCCCTGTGCACGATAGCTAAGAACCCTGATCGCGGGTTGGATCTCTCACCATTTACTTTTCCCGCCTTCTACCTGGATCATCCTTTCGGTTGAAAATTCTAGCCAAGACCTAGCCTCTCACAGTCTAAATCAACTCCGTGAATAGTATTGTTCGCGTTGTCTTAACTTCTTGAAGATCGGGCAGGCCAAAATAGGGGTGTCTTTCCTTATCATCAGTAGAAGTCTTTCCTGCTTCGCGCAAAGACTCTGTACGATGAGGGACAATTGTAGATACCCCAATTTTGACCGTCCAGAAAGATAAAAATACTTCAAGTAACACCTGAAAATAACCCACATTTGGGCATCAAATAGAAAACAAACCTAAAAAAATCGAAAACCCTAAACCCTGGTCCAAACCCAAGAAACCCTAAACCCTGGTCCAAACCCTAGAAACCCTAAACCCTGGTCCAAACCCTAAACCCTGGCGATCACAACCAAACCCCGTCTTTTCTGAGAAGCAGTCGGGCGGCTCAGGAATGACCCTCCGAACGGTGACCTGATCAGTCACGAGATGGACCAGGACCAAGTTTGCAGAACTCCCAGTTTTACATACCAACATTGACGAAGTCCGCACATTTTCTGGCAATGTGCGTGAATGATTCACTCGAAATGCTGGCGAAGTTATATGTTCGTGAAATTGTTCGTCTCCACAGAGCTCCAGTCAGTATCCTGTCAGATCGTGATTCGCGTTTCATCTCATGATTTTGGAGTGCTCTTCAAACAGCGCTAGGGACGAGGTTGAACTTTAGCACGGCATTTCACTCTCAATTAGATGGACAGTCTGAGAGAACGATCTAGATATTGGAAGACATGTTGAGGGCTTGCGTGATCGATTTCGGTGGAAACTGGGAGGATCACCTAGCTTTGGCGGAGTTTGCATACAACAATAGTTTCCCAGCAAGCATTCAGATGTCACCTTTCGAAGCATTGTATGGAAGAAATTGTCGCACACCTCTTTGTTGGGACGAGGATGGCGAGAGAAGTCTTATTGGGCTAGAACTCGTACAGGATACAATTGACAAGGTGAAATTGGTTCGGGATCGATTTCAAACAGCGCAGAGTAGACAGAAAAGCTATGCCAACAATCGAAGGCGAGAATTGGAGTTCGTGGTGGGAGATCATGTTCTTGAAAGTGTCTCCATCCAAAGGCATGGTTCGATTTAGACAATGGGGAAAGCTGAATCCGCGTTTCATCGGACCGTTCGAAGTTCTGGAGAAAGTTGGACCAACGGCGTATCGCTTGGTGTTACCGCCGCCATTGGATCGTGTGCACAATGTATTTCACGTATCGATGCTAAGGAAATATGTTCATTGATCCTTCTCATGTCATCGAACCGGACTTAGTACAAGTGCAAGCGGATCTATCTATCATCGAGCGGCCGGTAAAGATCTTAGATCGAAAGGAGCAAGTCTTGCGCAACAAGACCATGCCATTGGTCAAAGTGCAGTGGCAGTATCATCATGGAGAGCCCAAAATGACTTGGGAACGAGAAAGGGAGATGCGGGAAAAGTATCCGGCGTTGTTTGCATCTTCCTTAGGTATGCCTTGAATTTTGAGGACAAAATTCCTTTAAGGGGAAATGATGTAACAACTGTGACTTTTATCGGGTCAAGCAGTTCCTGACGGATCGTATAAGTGTCGCCGGGCACTTGGGCGACGGATCCATGAGGATCCGTCGGTTTAGTTGGGCGACAGGTCCATGAGGAACCGTCGGATTGTTGGGTGACGGCTCTTCATGGAGCCGTCGGGTATGCATGCAATCTGGAAAATTTTGAATTTTGAATTTGGTCCATTTTTTAAAGGAACAAATGATTTGATTCGCGTTAATTAGCTTTAATGGTGTTATAAATTTGTCCCCACATGCGTGCGAGATTATTAAATCTCTCTCTCTCTCTCTCTGTCTCTCTCTCTCGCTCGCTCTCCTATTGGCATTGAAACTCCAAACCCAAAATTTTGTTTTCTTGTTTTCGGCAACTGTGGTGAGGGGGCTCGGGAAGGGTTCAATCGACGAGTTCGTGTGAGTATCTCCTATAGTTTATGAAGAATTTTTGAATGCTAATGAGTCTCTTTGGTTGTTCTTTGAATATGATCTCATTTTCAAGGTTTTCCAAACAAAAACAATAAGTTTTCTCATGCATGCGTTTCTTTCGATCTTGATTTGATTTTGGGTCTTGTGTTATATCAATGTATTGCTAGTGTTTTTGTGAGGTTTTCGTAAGTTTTGGTGATAATACTGAATCTCAATGCATGTATATTTTGGAGTTTTGATTTCTTAGGTTTCATTGTTGGATTTTCATTATCTTTAACAAGATTTAATTGATTTTCGGACCGGATGTTATAACTATGATAATATGAGATTTTATATTTTTTATAAGTATTTCATCAAAAAAAAAAGAAAAAAAAAATATGTTAAGCATACGTCATGTTCAAGGTTTATTTGTTCTAAGTAGTAATCTCGTTTTGATCTTGAAGGCTTTGTTTTGGACCTCCTAGGCATAGATCAGACCCAGGGATGTATTTTAAAGGATTTTAAGATTTATATGTATATCCATATTAGTGTTTGCATCTATGATAAACCTAGGGTTTTTGAAATATTCTTATTAAGCCTTGATTTGTTTAAACGGATTTTTCGATATATATGATTTGATTTCAAACTAAGTCTCCTCACTGGTTCTATACCGTTTTGAAACGACTTGTGTTCTATTTTCAATGATAAAAGGTTTTAAAGAATTTTTATAAAATTTAATTAGGGTTTTTTGTTATGTCTCGGGACGACTCTTGTAGGAGCCGTTGGATAAACTTGGGACGGCTCCCAGAGGAGACGTTGGGCTGATAAGCGACGGTTCCAGTAGGAACCGTCGAATGTGCTTCGGACGGTTCCTGCGGGATCCGTCGAGTAGGTCAGTGACGGCCCCTATTGGAGCCGTCGGGTTCTGTGTGTACGGGTTGTGCGTAATTTGATCGGTTCATATCGTTTCTTGTCAGATTAGAGTTTCTGTAAGGCTTGGCTTTGTTTTGCGAATCGTTGGACCAAAAGTGAGTGGGTCTAGTCTCTAGTGACTTTTAAAAAACTACATATATCTATCTTGTTCGCATCATGCCTATGTTATGAATATGACTGTTATCTTGAGTATAGGATTGTATGAGCATGACATCACGTTTTGAGACGTTATTTTACATACGAACTGTATATCGATTATTATGTTATTTTTGCATGCAAAAATGTGAATTTGTGGAGGTTACCTTGCATGCATATCATTCGTCTGCGTGACTCAGTCCAGTGGGATCGTGTTTGCGTGACACCCGTTTGCGTGACGATTGGTCTGTGTGATCAAGCTCTAGTTGAAGCACTTTCGGTGTGTGCCATACAGGCATGCGTGTCCATTGCATCATACGCATCATGTAGATAGGATGAGATGGTGGCTATTTTCTCTAAAGAGATGCATTACATTTTATCGCAATAATTGTGAAAATTTATATTATGTTGGTTCGGATATTTTAGAATTTATTCTGAAGGTATTATTATTATTATTATTATTATTATTATTATTATTATTATTATTATTATTATTATTATTATTGGGACGCTAAGGTCCACTCACTGAGCGTGTGGTAGCTCACCCCTCCTTGTTCCAACCTTTCAGAGTAGCCGTTGGCGATAGTCGTTCGTGGTGGGTGTTGACGATCTAGTTCTCGTTTATTCCATTGCATTCGTAGGTGTTTGAATAAGCCTTCTTCTTGGCATGTAGTGGACGTCCTTAGCTTTTTCAACAAAACCAGTAGATGTTTTATTTTGGTAAATAAAGTACTCGTGTGTAATCATTCGTCTGAGAATGACTTATTGAGATCCTGGATTGGTTATGTTTTAAAAACTTATTAGTTTTGAATTCATCTTATTATGACATTGAATATGGGTTAGCATGAATGACGTGACGCACCGTATCGCATGCCTTAATAGAGGATAATGGGTACAGGGGCGTTACAATGTCAACAAAGACGAAGGCGATGGAGGTCGGGACGTCGGATGCGGTAGGGACAAAATGGGTTATTTGGGAGGAAAAAAAGGTGGTGTTAGGGTTCAGCAGGGGCAAAATGGGTAATTTATGTTGTCTGATTTTTATTTTATGTTTAATACTATTCATTGGTAAAGGTGTAGGGAAATATTTGACATATTTTTTTCAAGAAATATTTTGCTTCGTACAAATAATTTCAAAAATAACAAATAATATATTTTTAATACTTTTTATCAGGAAAAGATTCCTTAGTAAAAAATAACTTTATACTAAAAAAACTAAAAAATTTCCTTAGTAAAAGTTATTTCCATAATAAAAAACTAAAAAAATTTACTTTTTCAATGAAATACAATCAGTAAAAAAATTCATTATTTTTTCCAAATCAACACACATTTACCAAGAAAATTATTCTTTGGTAAAGATAATTCGTGTTTACCAAGTTAAATATAACTTGGCGAAAGAGTCAATTTTTTCAAAAGCCTTCGCTAAGGAAATATTTCCTTAGTAATAAAATAGCTTTAGACTTTTTTCAAGGAAAACTTTCCTTAGAAAAAGTCATTTTCATAATAAAAAACTACAAAATAAAAAATTTACTTTTTCAATGAAATATATTCATTGGAAAAAAAATACAAACATTAAAGAAATTTTTTTTTTCTAAATCCACATTTACCAAGGAAAATTTTCTTTGATAAAGATAATTCACGTTTACTAAGAAAAATATTCCTTGGCAAAGTAGTGAGTTTTTTTCCAAGACCTTCATTACCTTAGTAAAAAAATAGTTTTAAACAATTTCCAAGGAAAACTTTCCTTCGAAAAAAATATTTTCATAATAAAAAACTAAAAAAATTGTACTTTTTACAATGGAATACATTTATTGGAAAAAAATACAAACATTAAAAAAATTCAATTTTCTTTTTTCTAAATCAATTCATATTTACCAAAGAAATTATTCATTGATAAAGATAATTCACATTTACTAAGAAAAATATTCATGAGCGAATGAGTCAATTTTTTTTAAAGGATTTCACTAACAAAATATTTTCTTGACAAAAATGAAAAGTGCACTATTACCAACAAATATAAAGAATAAAAAAATTCAGAATTTTGTGTTCCCCCTTACCCATGAAATAAACATTTCCTTCGTAAATGTGTATAATTACCAACGAAATTATTTTCCTTGATAAAAAATCCGTGGATAAAAAACATTTTTCTTGTAGTGACACACACCCCCTCTACCCTCCCCACCCACGAAAATATTTAATATCAGCATATAATAATGAGATTTCCATCAATATGTGTCTAGATGGACAACATGTGTTTATCAAAGAGTAAAAAAAATTTCATTAATTAAAAATTATTGATAGAAATCATATTATTGTATTTTGATGGATATGTGTTATCCATCCAGGCACGTACTGATGAGATTCTCATGATATGAAAATTTTTCCCCACCCACCACCTACCTATATATATATATATATATATATATATATATATATATATATATATATATATATATATCTTGTTGGACTAATGAAGCATATGAGATTGTATTTAAAGATATAAAATGTAATATGTGTAACAACGTCCATTTATTTAACGTTACATAAAACTAGTCAAGAGCGTTACAAACAATGGTTGCTTCAAGCCCTCTGATCAGGGAGGAGAAAAAAGAGGTGAAATGTAACAATTGTGGTGAAGGCAACCAAAACCCACAAAACCAATGACACCATAAAGGGCATCATCATCGTCACCCTGTAAGCAAGTCCCACGTTCAGAAGCGTCGCTAACAACCATATGAAGATCTTGAGCTTCTCCCTCTGCTTCGATCCAACCGGAGATTTCTCATGGGCGCCTATGCTCCATAACAGGAGGCCGATGTCTGCATTGGCGCCGATGATGAAGGAGACTGTCCTCATGTCATTCCAAGACCGGTGGATGGCCACAATGGATTGCAAGATGAGTAAGGCAATGGGGAGCAAAAACCACATGTTTGATATTAAGAGACTGCAGAAAATGGTTGTCTTAAGGAATGGATTGCTTTGCCATCCATGAATCGTCTTGATCCGGATCATATCTTGTTGTTGAACATATGTTATGCCAAACATTAACGTAGATTTCCTTAGTCTCTTTATAGGTGGATATGAATCTTGAATTTTCGTGGAGAGCTTCGTTTCTTTATCACTGTTTTTCCGTATTGACACGTCAAATCAGAAGACCCCAAAGGTTGACGTAGATTTCGTTAGTCTCTTTATAGGATATGAATCTTGAAATTTCGTGGGGAGCTTCATTTCTTTATCACTGCTTTCCATATTGACTAGTCAAATCAGAAGACCCCAAACATTGATGTAGATTTCGTTAGTCTCTTTATAGGATATAAATCTTGAATTTTCGTGGGAGCCTCTTTGCGTTCATCAAAAGTCGAATTCAGATGCCTTGTGAGGATTGTCAATTGATTTTAAACATAAGAGTTTGTGGGAAACGACTACAATATCACTTTCTTTAACACGTTGCCATTTATAATGTTTTTATCCATAAGTCAAATTAGAAGACCCCGCTCGTTTGATTGGTTGACAAGCCAAGGACTGCTGAGTCCTCTGGTGCAATTTTCTCCATAAGAAGCTTCGCGGAAGTACCGATGAGTTGTAAAGACTATCAATCAACCATTTGGATTGGTGTGTGGTGTATCACAAATGTGACATTTTTTACTTTTATTTATTAAACATTTCACGTTTCAAAATCTCTTAAAATAATGTTTTTCATAAACAGGGTAAATTTTTGAAAAGATAATGTTTGGATTAAATGGGACCTTAAGCAATTTAAAAATCTCCACAACATTCAAATTATTTACGAATCAAACTTTGATTAATTGACTAGCACCTCCCATCTCCATGATGAAGATTAGGGTATGAAACCCAATCGAGCACCCATTTTCTAAATAAAAAAAATTCAATGATAATGTTTGGAAACTGCCATAGCCATGCATCACTAATAATCATATAGAAATTAGACAATTTATATTAAGTGATTTTCTATTTCATTGTGCAATTTATGAAATGATGTAATGATAATGCATGTTAATCAAAATATTATGTATATTAAAATTAATGGTATGTGTGAGAGTGAATATTCTCACCCTCTACATGTCAAATGAAGATTGGTGAATGACCAGAAGATCTGCTACGAATGTCGACTCAAATACGCTCACCAATGAAGATTGCACAAAGCTCTCCAACGATCAAGTCAGTGGTGGACTACTGTATATTCTTTGCTGTTTGTAAACTAATGCATACCCCTTTCCCAACGGAATTTCTTCCTATGATTACCATATGATAATCCAGATTTTGGGTTAATCCGTCATTAAAATATGCGGAAACTTAGTGATGCGTTATCGAGGCCGTGATTTTTGGGCATGGGATGCGGTGCCAGCTATGGCATGTGGCCTGATGTTCTAATAAATATGATTTCATTCAATAAGCTACCGCCAACTCATCTGATGCATCGACTGACCATAGCGATCGATCAATTAGAAGGATGATTGTGATCGAGCGTGTCTGATCGATCGAGTGCTCGAGCGCTTCTGATCGACTGACAAACGTCGATCGATATGAAGAGACTGGGAGGATGGTGGGCTTGATCGATTGTTTAGTTGATCAGGATGTGACTTGTCTGAACATAACGATGAAGGAGACTGTCCTTATGTCGTTGCGAGAGCGGTGGATGGCCACCATGGATTGTGAGATGAGGATGGCAATGGGGAGCAACCCCATGTATGATATTGAATAGTCATGATCCGGATCATCATAGTCATTCTATAAGCAAATCCCACATTCAAAAGCGTCGCTAACAACCATATGAAGATCTTGAGCTTCTCCCTCTGTTTCTATCCAACCGGAGCTTTCTCTCCATACCAGGAGGCCGATGTCTGCGTTGGCGCTGTCGATGAAGGAGACTGTCCTCATGTCACTCCACGACCGGTGGATAGCCACGGTCCATTGCGAGATGACGATGGCAATGGGGAGCAAAAATCACATGTTCGATATCAAGAGACTGCAGAGAATTGCTGTCTTGGGGAATGGTTTGCTCTGCCCTCCATGAATCGTCATGATCCGAATCATAGCTTGTTGTTGAACACATGTTATGCCAAACATTAACGTAGATTTCGTTAGTCTCTTTATAGGAGGATATGAATCTTGAATTTTCGTGGGTAGCTTCGTTTCTTTATCACTGTTTTTCCGTATTGACATGTCAAATTAATCAGAAGACCCCCAACATTGTCAGTAGATTTCGTTAGTCTCTTTATAGGATATGAATCTTGAATTTTCGTGGGGAGTTTCGTTTCTTTATCACGTTTTTCATATTGACAAGTCTTACCGGATATGAATCTTGAATTTTCGTGGGTGCTTCTTTTCGTTCATCAAAAGTAGAATCCAGATGCCTTGTGAGGACTGTCAATCGACTTTAAACAAAGAGTTTGGCTTTGTTTGGCAAGACGTCCGGGGAAGACCCGCGGTGGGGGAATCTATGTTTCACAGCGTCGGAGAACGCGAGAAAAATGGGCTGAAAACAAGATACGACAAGGGGTGTGTGGGTTCTTGACGCAACAACGCAACAAGCTGTTTGTGTCCACGTTCGCATCCGCGGGCATCCGCCACCACCAACACGGGTGGGACGCAGATCCAAACGGATAAGAATTTGTGGGAAACGACTACAATATCACTTTCTTTTACGCGTTATCATTTAATGTATTTTTTTCTATTTCATTGTGCTAGTGTTGTTGCTGCTGCTTCTGTTGCTGGTGGTGAAGCCACAATCTTGTTAATCTGTTAATCATTTGCATCAGTGGAAACTAATGTTACTATGAAAAACATGGAACAGATCAAAAACATCAAATCCGATCTAGTAGCCATCTCAAGCCCCCGATCGAGCTACTAAGCTTCACTTCTCTATAATTGTATATATAGATCGAAAACAATCAAAATGTAATTATGTAAATTATTATTGGGCATTAATGAAGTGTCCAACCAACCTCAAACGGGGTACTCCCTCAACCAATAACTGGGATGATGTTTGGGGATATCACTACTATCTCTGTTCTTTTGATGGGAGTGATTTTGTAAATGCACATTTTTTATCCAAGAATTTTTTTCTATAACAGTACAATTTATTTACCTTTAAATAAAAATAAAAATTCAGTATGTAATACAATCTCATTTACCAGTTTGATAATATCTGGGTAGCAACTGTCTACCTATTTCTTAAAAAAAAAAACAATCTCATATTTACCAAGCCAAAACAAAGTTATAGTACATGATTTTTTTTAAAATAAAAATATGTAATTTATTTAAGTAATGAAAGCATGTGAAGACCGCAAATAAGACAGTCCTAACATTTGCCTAACGCAATCCACCACCACAACTTTCACAAGGTAAAGACCGAAGTTATATTTTAATCGTTATATTTTAATCGGAAAAACAGAGCGTGTGGGATCGAACACCCTCCTTTGCTTGACTTTTCAAAAGGCGATCTCATTCGACAACCATAAAACTTTGTGCGTCGCCTGGGTTTAATTTGTTCTCTCTCTCTCTCTCTCACACACACACACACACAACAAAATGAAACAATTCTCAGCAAGTAATTTATTATTGAATTACAATCCATTCATAATGAGTTAGCCCTTCGGGGATTTTGATCAGGTTCTTCTCTGTTCTCTCGTACTCAATTTCCCTGCTACAACCGTACAGAATTAATGATCTCTCTTTGATTTGTGTTAATTCTGTTGTAGATTGAAATGGGTGCCGCAATTTCATCGACTTGGCACAATCTCACAAAGTGTAGAAATACCAAACAAGTCAAGGCGTCTCAGCTAGTAGTGAGTTCCTTTTGTTTTGCAGTTTTCGCTCTTTCTTTCCCTTTTCCCCAACTCCACGAATCTTAAAACATGAAAAACGCAGTTTCCTCAACACCATTTGGATCCATGTTTGAATAGATTTTATGGTTCATGTATCAAACATGAATCTAACTGTGTTTTCTGCGTTTTCATCATTTTCATCTATTGTTTTCTTAATTTATTTTATGATTTTCCAAAATCTTCTAAAAGCACGCTTTTGAAAAGCCGACGGTTGACCATAGATCTAAAGGGGGCCTTCCATCCAACTGAGTTTGAGAATTAAACAGGTTCCAACCATCTGGCCTCCATGGAGGGAGGTGGAGGCTTTGATCCTTCTACGGGGGACATGATTCCAATTGCAAATAAGAGTTTAATTGAGCTAGATTTATTCTTCTCTGGGCTCTTTCCGATGGATGGGTGGGTGTGGGTTGTGGGGAGTCCGGGCTAGCGACACGGTCCAATACATATGGTTGGGTTCAACTCAAACCTGACAAATTGAACCTGATTTTTATGTTGGTTAGATTAGGAAAAATGGGTTCCAGTTCGGCTTGTGTGGTTCGGGAGCTTAAAACCGATTATTATATAATAAATTATTTCATTGAACATTGAGCATTAGGTGCGGTCATCATCTCATCTTCATTTCACCCTCATGTATTAATAAATGGACTTTCAGGAGATGCATTAATTTATCATTCCGAGAATCATATATCTTTTGCTGAATCGCAATCCCACTTTATTCTCCATATGATCTCCCTCTAGTAATTTTTTTATGGATCACCATCATAATTTCATCATCCAATTCAATAATGTTCGGACCATATAACCCGTCACACGCGCTGCACACACATTGTTGACCGAGAGTGTGTGACCCCTTTTATTTTCTTTTAAAGATTGCTCTTATACACATTGTTTGTGATTTCATATCCGTTGTTCGCTCCGTTGTTCGCGCCGTCTTCTTCGTGTTGTTATCTTCATTGCAATTGTGCGTTGTTCGCACCGTCATCCTCTTCGCGTTGTCGTCGTCTTCATCACGCTGTCCGACCGCGCCGTCCGTTCCATGCAGCCGTCCGCGTCCTATGCTTATGTTAGTCTTCCGCAACCCACCAAACAATTAAAAAAAAATTGTCTCTGTGCGCCGTTGTTCCCGCGCACCATTGTTTTCATACGCAGTCATCCTCGCACACCATCGTCTCCGTGCGCCGTCGTGATATTTGTGCACTGTTGTCACCGTCCGTGTCGCAATTCGCGTCGCATTTCTTGTACTTCTTCTTCTCTGTTTGGGCATGTCCGCACTCGTCTGCGCTAGACGTCACCGGCCTCCATTGCTGACGTCAGCCTGACCACCTTCTCATTTTTGTGCAAACTCTAAGGGTTCTACCATTCAGAGTTTGGGAGAGGGTGTTAAAGAATCTCCTTCCACGTCTCGTTACGCGTCATCCACACGCCGTCTCAGCTACCTGTCTGCGCTACACGCGCCATTCGAGCGACTCCGATCGACTCGAAGAAAGGGCTCTGACCGACTCAACGAGCGGGAGCGACTCCGACTGACTCAACGAGCGGGAGCGACTCCGACTGACTCAAAGAGTGGGAACGGCTCCGACTGACTCAACGAGCAGGAGCGACTCTGATTGACTCAAAGAGCGGGAGCGAAGAGATGCACCCGTTCGTGCCAATCGCCACCGGTCGCCCGTCGTTGTTACTAGCTTCCACTACCTTCTCATTTTTGTGCAAACTCTAAGGGTTCTACCCTTCAGAGTTTGGAAGAGGGTGTTAAAGAGTCATTATTAGGAGAATATTATGTCTTTATTATAATTATTATGTTATTATTAGTTTTTTAGTTTTCCTAGTTTCGTATTCTGATATTTTAGGATTTCCTTTGTCTATTTATAAATAGAGTATTTGGCTCCTCTAATATAATAACAAAAATTCTTTTTTCCTTTATTCTAACAGAAGCATATACCTTGTTAAACATTGTATATACCTATCAAATATTTTCTTACATTTACTAAAAACAGGTTCATTCAATTGATTAAAATAAATAAAAACATGTCATAAAAGTATATACTTCATTAGATTATGTTTATATTTTAAAATAAATAAAAATATGTTTGGTATGAGTTTTGTTTAGTAAAAAAAATGTGAGTTCCTTTCTTAAAAGAAACCACTGGCCCATCAATTTTTTTTTTTAAACAAACCGGCCCAGAGACCAATTAAAAACCATACACCCACTTCCAATGAAAAATAGTGGGATCACTACTCCTTTTAAAAAACAATTGCCCTTATCAAGGAACTAGCCGATCACCTACGCACAAATAAAGACGTGTCGGTCACATATATTGAAAAAAACATATTCGACACCGTTCATAATGAAATTACTATGCAACAAATTTAAAATATGAAATCTCACCAATGACAATTGTAAAAGTTTACATATTTGAGATCGTCTCTTTTATTTGATGGTTTATTTTTTTATTAATTTAAGTTGTTATATTTTTAAAATAAAATTTTATGTTTTTGTATAAATATATGATGAGAGTAGATTTTTCAAAATTTTTATAAAACTTATTTATTTTAATGATCTCATCTATGAAAATTTTTAGACCCTCCACTAAGGTCAAGGATATCAATATTGTCAAGTATGGCCATAACAAAATGTGTTGGGAAATGAATTTGAAGAAGCAAACAAAACCAGAGATCAATCACAATAACTGAAACGACTGTGACTTTTAGGGCGTAATTAACATGCTTTTATTATATGTTTTGTATTCCAAATTTTTAATAATTTGGCATGGTTAGATTCCTCGTTTCGTTGGCATTCCAACACTTCTTACGGATCATAAATTAGATGTGTATAGGTCAAATTACGGCCTAAGTCATAACAGGGAATCAGGCAGTGCCTGACGGCTCTTAGTGGTGCCGTCGGATACATAGGCGACAGATGACTATAGAGCCGTCAGACACCTAGGCAATGGCACAGGCTGGATCCGTCGGGTATGTGAGCGACGGACTCAATTAGAGCCATCAATCTAGAAAATTTTCAAATTCGAAAGTTGGCCATTTTTGGAAGGAACATTGGCATTGATTGTGATTATTCGGGATTTAATTGGGTCATATTTTTGTCCCCACATGCATGCGAGGCTATTAAGTCTTTTTATCTCTCTCCTTTGGCATAGAAACCCTAGAATTTCAAACCCTAAAAATAATTCTTCTTCTCGTTTTCGGCCACATTCTTGAGGAGCTTGGGAAGGGTTCAATCTGGGGGTTTTGGTGAGTCTTTCAAAGAGTGTTAGAAGAGTTTTTAAATTATAATGGTTCCCTTTTTATATGATCTCATTTTGAAGGTCTTCAAACAAAAGAATAAGTTTTCTTCACGTTTTTCTTTTAGGATCTTGATACGATTTCGGGTTTTGTATTTTTACCAATGCTTGTCGATGCTTTAGTAATGTTTTTACATGAATTGATGATGTTATTGAATCGCAACGTATATATATTAATGCTATGATTTTTTTGGTTTTCTTATTAGATTTTATCATAACCTCAATGGATTTAGATGATCTCAGATTTTCATGTTATGACAGTGATGTTTTAATGTTTTAAAATGGTTGTAAGTCTTCTTGTAAAAAAATGAATATGTTTAAGTATACATCATGTTTAGGCTTATTAGTCTTAATAGAAATCGTGTTTTTCGATCTTTAAAACCTTGTTTTGAACCCTACATGTATAGATCCAAGCATATTCAAGTTTTTCATGGTTTTCTAAATAAATATAAGGTAGATCCCTATTAGTTATCATGCCTACGGCAAACCTAGGGTTTTCAAAAAAAATTTATTTAAGCTTTGGATTATTAAAATCGGATTTTCGTTTGTATGACTTCATTTTGATGGCGATTCTTTCGGTTTAACAATGATTTTGAATGGCTCGTGATTTGTTTTCATTGATAGATGATTTAAAAGATTTTTACAAAAAAATAATTAGGGTTTTGTGCTTCTATCCCGAGACGCCCTTGTAGGAGCTGTCAGGAATGTTTGGGACGGCTCCCAGAGGAGCCATCGATCTATTAAAGGACGGCCCCCGTAGGAGCCGTTAGGTTGTGTTTCGGACGGTCCCTATGGGAGCCGTCGAGAAGGTCTGTGACGGTCCCTATGAGAGCCGTCGGGTTCTGTGTCTTCGGATACCCTCGGGTTCCATACTGTTTGTATGTATTATGATTAATTGTATCATTTTCAGGTCGGGTTAGGTTGCCTTAGACCTACTGGTGTGATTTCAGATTTGTGGTTGGACGTAAGGTGAGTGGGTCTCATCTCCTATGTAATTTTCAATGGTTTTAAATGTATGATTTTAAGATACTATTTTATGTACAACTCAAGCATGTCATTTTATATGGGTTGATGCCTTATTATGTATCGTTTGGAAAATGTTATTATATTTGAAACTGTCGCATGAAAATTTTTGGAATAAAATATGTGCTGATCATACATGCATCGCATTCGTCTAGGTGACGTAGCCTAGGTGGCTAGATCTAGGTGACCATGGTTCAGAATGGACCCAAGTCTAGGTGACTTATGTCTAGGTGACATGTGTCTAGTTGACACGATTTCCTGTACGAAATCCTTATGGATAGTGCTGTAGATGGTTAGGTGCCATGGGATACAGGCATGCGTGTCCGTTGCATTCATACGCATCATGAGTTTGACAGTTATTTGAGATCATGCATTTTGAAAGGTGGTTTGTTTAAATTATGGTTTTATTGGAAATTATTATGTTGACAAATATCATACTATTGTATATTGCAAATTATTTTCTTATGATGTCTTATTAAAGACTAATATTTGATATCAATTATTATGGGGACCTAAAGGTCCATTCGTTGAGCGTGTGGTTGCTCTCGTTGGTAATCGTTGATCTCGGTGATGGAGATCGCAACTTGCGTTTATTTTCCGTTGCATTTATGTGGTTGAATAAGCCTTCCTTTGACTTGTAGTTTCCTTAGTCCCTATCAGCAAAAACAGTTGGATGTTTGAATTAATTTTATTTCGTATGTAATCATCCGTGTTTAGGATGAATTATGTTTAGATCCTGGTTATGTTTTAATTGGTATGATTTTAAATAAATCTTTTATGTTTTAAATATCTCGTGTTTTATGGAAAGTGAGAGGTAACGGACCGTATCAAAGCTTCAAAATGGAGTCTTGGGTACGGGGGTGTTACAGGATGGTATCAGAGCCTGCGTTTTTCCTATTAGGGCTAAGGACTTAGGATAGACTATTAGGTCTGCATTCATATAGGTCACGTTTTAACTTGGTGCTACATCATTTAGGAGAATAGTTGAAATGGCGGATAACAACAACACTCTGCGTCAGGATCTCCAGACCCTAACCAACCTGGTGGCGCACCAGAACGACATGGCGTTGCGTCGACTAGGAGAGAATCAGAACCAACCAGAACAGTTGGTGATGAGATTTAAGAAGATGGATCCGCCAAACTCCGCCAAACTCAAGACATGACAGTGGCTCAATACGAGGAAAAATTTCTAGAGTTGTCAGTCTTTGTGCCTCAATACATCCAAATTGAGAGCGAAAAATGTCATCGCTTCAAAGAAGGGCTACGGAGAGATATTCGTCACAGACTGCGGAACCTCAGAATCCGTGTCTACGAAGAGCTGAAGGACTGTGCGCTTGTCACGGAACATGACTGTTTAGAGTGGAAGGAGGAGAATGAAGCCCGTGCGAAGAATAGGAATGATACGTGTCACGGTGGTGGTCAGAGGTTCGATAATCGGAAGTGGAACCAAGGTTACATGGGGCCAGATCGTGGAGTTCGTAGCAAGGTCGTTTGCTATTTTTGCAGAGAAACGGGGCACAAATCAAATGTGTGTCCTAAGAAACAGACTGATCCTCGTGCATGGTACAACTGCGGGAAGCTGGGACATCGTATAGCTGAGTGCCTTGAACCAAAGAAGCCGCGAAATGGAAATCAGCAAGTGCACAATGGTGGACTCGCTGGAGGTGGACAAAGACATCAAGTTCGCGTGGTTAGCCAGCTCAGCCACAGCAACGTGGACAAGTCCATGCATTATCGGTGGGAGATGTTCGCGCGACTAATGAAGTCGTCCAAGGTACGATTTCGATTGCTGGACATGATGCTTTCGTATTATTTGATTCTGGAGCTTCGCATTCTTTCGTATCCCTTGATTACGTGAAAAGAGCATGCTTAGTTGCTAGTTCTCTAGAGAAGCCCTTTATTGTTGCAACCCCTACCGGCGAATTGATCGTCATTCGATCGGTCTATCACGGATGTATGGTCCGGATAGAAGATCTATGTCTTGTTGCAAACCTGCTGCTGTTGGAGATTCAGAAATTCGATGTCATCCTTGGCATGGATTGGCTCTCTGCATACCATGTCAGCGTGGACTGCTTTTTGAAGACCGTGTCATTCAAGATTCCACGGTTACGACTTTGCGTTTTGTCGGTGAGGGAGGTGTCGGACCATTGGGCCTTATTTCAGCATTACAAGCACAATATCTTCTGGAGAGCGGTTGCATGGGGTACATAGCAAGTATCGTGGACACTAAGACAGAAAAGTCAAACATTGAAGGCACCTCGGTGGTCGCTGAATTTCCTGAAGTCTTCCCAGATGACCTGTCATGATTGCCACCGGATTGTGAAATTGAGTTTTCTATCGATCTAATTCTCGGTACAGAACCGATATCAAAAGCTCCTTACCATATGGCACTTGCGAAATTGGCAGAGTTAAAGGCTCAATTGGAGGAATTGTTGGACAAAGGATTTACACGACCAAGTGTGTCTCCTTGGGGTGCACTGGTATTGTTCGTCAGGAAGGACGGTTCGTTGCGTCTATGCATCGATTACCGTCAGCTGAACCAGAAGACGATTAAGAACCGGTATCCTCTTCCAAGAATAAATGATTTGTTCGATCAACTTTAGGGAACTACAGTCTTCTCAAAGATCGATTTAAGGTCGGGCTATTATCAGCTAAAGATCAAGAAGGAGGATATTCCAAAGACGGCTTTTCGCACTCGTTAGGGGCATTATGAATTTCTGGTCATGCCATTTGGTCTGACAAATGCCCCTGCAGCATTCATGGACATGATTAATCGGGTCTTCAAACCTTTCCTTGACGAGTTCGTTGTTGTCTTCATCGACGATATCCTGATATACTCAAAGAACAAGGAAGAGCATGTTGAACTTCTTCGTTTGGTACTTTAGAAATTGAAAGAGCATCAGCTTTTTACGAAGTTCTGCAAGTGTGAGTTCTGGTTGGAGAGCGTGATGTTTCTTGGTCACGTTATCTCTAAGACCGAAATTTCAATTGACCCCTCGAAGATCAAGGTGGTGATGAAGTGGAAGCAACCGATGAATGCCTTGGAAATTCAGAGTTTTCTAGGCTTAGTGGGTTACTATCGAAGATTCATTCAGGATTTCTCAAAGATTGCAGTTTCGTTGACCCATCTAACCCAAAAGAACGCCAAGTATGTCTGGTCTGAACAGTGTGAGAAGAGTTTCAGCTAAAGCGGAGACTTATGTCTGCTCCTATTTTGACCATTCCATCTGGTCTTGGTGGATACGTGGTATATTACGATGCTTCCCATCGAGGCTTGGGTGGTATGTTGATGCAACATGAGAAGGTAGTTGCATATGCATCTCGTCAGCTGAAGGAACATGAAATGAATTATCCCACTCATGACTTGGAATTGACAGCAGTAATCTTTGCTCTAAAGATTTGGAGGCATTATCTCTACGGCGAGGAGTTTGAAGTCTTCACAGACCATAAAAGTCTGACGTATCTGTAATCTCAGCTAGATTTGAATAATCATCAAAGGCGATGGGTTGAATTTCTGAAGTATTACAATTGCAAAATCCAGTATCACCCCGGCAAAGCTAATGTGGTCGCGGATGCGCTAAGTCGTCAACCTTCAAGAATTTTATCGCACATTATGATTGGTCAATGGAAATTGTTGAATGAAGCGGCCGATCTTTTTAGTGTGATACGTCCATCAGAAAAGGGTTTCATTCCACGACTTGTTGTTAAGCCAGATCTCGTCGATGAAATAAAGAAGGCACAATTGGTGGATGAAGAGTTGAAGAAGGTCTCATCCGACAGTGATCAAGGATTGAAGCCGGACTTTGCTATTCGGGCCGATGGAGTCCTTTGCTATCAAGGTCGCGTTTGCATTCCTGCGGACGCTGAGTTGAAAAGGAAGATCCTTGATGAGGCGCATAGGTCTCGGTACACCGTACACCCTGGTGGTACGAAGATGTATCGGAATCTCAAATTGAACTTCTGGTGGAATGGGATGAAGAGAGATATTGCAGAGTTTGTGTTGAAATGCTTGGTGTGTCAGAAAGTTAAGGCGAAACACCGAAGTCCTGGTGGAAAACTACATCCATTGAAAATTCCAGAGTGGAAGTGGGAACATGTCACCATGGACTTTGTGACTGGTCTACTAAAGTCAAAGAAGGGACATGACGCTGTTTGAGTTGTAGTGGACCGATTGACGTAGTCCGCACATTTTATGGCAATACGCATGAATGATTCTTTGGAAACGCTGGTGAAGTTATATGTTCGTGAAATTGTTCGTCTCCACAGAGCTCCAGTCAGTATCATGTCGGATCGTGATTCGCGTTTCATATCACATTTCTGGAATGCTCTCCAAACGACATTGGGGACAAGGTTAAACTTCAGCACATCATTTCACCCTCAATCAGAAGGTCAGTCTGAGAGAACGATCCTGATATTGGAGGACATGTTGAGGGCCTGTGTGATCGATTTTGGTGGAAGTTGGGAAGATCACTTAACCTTGGCCGAGTTTGCATACAACAATAGCTTCCAAGCAAGCATTCATATGTCGCCATTCAAAGCGTTTTATGGAAAAAATTACTGCACACCTCTATGCTGGGATGAAGTTGGTGAGAGAAACCTTATTGGACCAGAACTCGTACAAGATACGACCGACAAAGTGAAACTGGTTCGTGATCGTCTTCGAACAGTGCAGAGTAGACAGAAAAGCTATGCAGATAATGGAAGGCAGGAGTTAGAGTTCACGGTGGGAGACCATGTGTTCTTGAAAGTATCCCCATCCAAGGGTGTGGTTCGTTCCGGACAACGGGGAAAACTGTATCCACGTTTCATCGGGCCGTTCGAAGTTGTGGAGAGGATTGGATCAGTGGCATATCACTTGGCGTTACTGCCACAATTGGATCGGGTGCACAGTGTATTTCACGTGTCGATGCTGAGAAAATACGTGCATGATCCTTCTCAGGTCATTGAACCGGAGTTAGTTCAAGTGCAAGAGGATTTATCCCTCGTCGAGCAGCCAATGAAAATTTTGGATCGAAAAGAACAGTCCTTGCACAAAAAGACCATTCCGTTGGTCAAAGTGCAGGGGCAGTACCATACGGGAATACCTGAAATGACTTGGGAATGCGAAGAGGAGATGTGAGAAAAGTTTTCGATGTTGTTTGCGTCTTCCTCAGGTTTGCATTGAATTTAGGGACTAAATTCCTTTAAGAGGGAAATGATGTAATAATTGTGACTTTTAGTGTGTAATTAACCTGCTTTTATGATATGCTTAGTATTCTAATTTTTTAATAATTTGGCATGGTTAGATTCCTCGTTTCGTTGGCCTTCCAACGCTTCTTGCGGATCGTAAATTAAATGTGTATTGGTCACATTACGGCCTAAGTCATAAGAGGGAGTCAGGCAGTACCTGACGGCTCCTAGTGGTGCTGTCGGGTACATAGGCGACGGATGACTATGGAGCCGTCAAACACCTAGGCGACTGCACTGGCTGGATCCGTCGGGTATGTGAGCGACGGACTCAATTAGAGCCATCGATCTGAAAAAATTTTAAATTCGAAAGTTGACCATTTTTGGAAGGAATATTGGCATTGATTGTGATTATTCAGGATTTAATTGGGTCGTATTTTTGTCCCCACATGCGTGCGAGGCTATTAAGTCTTTTTGTCTCTCTCCTTTGGCATAGAAACCCTCGAATTTTAAACCTTAAAAATAATTCTTCTCATTTTCGGCCACATTCTTGAGGAGCTCGGGAAGGATTCGATCTGGGGATTTTGGTGAGTCTTTGAAAGAGTGTTAGAAGAGTTTTTAAATTGTAATGGTTCCCTTTTTATATGATCTCGTTTTGAAGGTCGTCAAACAAAAGAATAAGTTTTCTTCAAGTTTTTCTTTTAGGATCTTGATACGATTTCGGGTTTTGTATTTTTACTAATGCTTGTCAATGTTTTTGTAATGTTTTTACATGAATTGATGATGTTATTGAATCGCAACGTATATATATTAATGCTATGATTTTTCTAGGTTTTCTTATTGGATTTTATCATAACCTCAATGGATTTAAATGATCTCAGATTTTCATGTTATGACAGTGATGTTTTAATGTTTTAAAATGGTTGTAAGTCTTCATGTAAAAAAATGAATATGTTTAAGTATACATCATGTTTAGGCTTATTAGTCTTAGTAGAAATCGTGTTCTTCGATCTTTAAAACCTTGTTTTGAACCCTACATTCATAGATCCAAGCATATTCATGTTTTTCATGGTTTTCTAAATAAATATAAGGTAGATCCCTATTAGTTATCATGCCTATGATAAACCTAGGGTTTTTGAAATATTTTTATTTAAGCTTTGGTTTATTAAAATCGGATTTTCATTTGTATGACTTGATTTCAATGGCGATTCTTTCGATTTAACAATTATTTTGAACGACTCGTGATTTGTTTTCATTGATAGATGATTTAAAAGATTTTTACAAAAAAAATTAAGGTTTTATGCTTCTGTCATGAGACGGCCTCTGTAGGAGCCGTCAGGAATGTTCGGGACGGCTCCTAGAGGAGTCGTCAGTCTATTAAGGGACGGCCCCCGTAGGAGCCATCAGATTGTGTTTCGGATGGTCCCTTTGGGAGCCGTCGGGAAGGTCTTTGACGGTCCCTGTGGGAGCCGTCAGGTTCTGTGTCTTTGGATACCCTCGGGTTCCATACTGTTTGTATGTATTATGATTAGTTGTATCGTTTTCATGTTGGGTTAGGTTGCCTTAAACCTACTGGTGTTGTTTCGGATTTGTGGTTGGGGCCTAAGGTGAGTGGATCTCGTCTCCTATGTAGTTTTCAATGGTTTTAAATGAATGATTTTAAGATGCTAATTTATATACAACTCGAGCATGTCATTTTATATGGGCTGATGCCTTATTATGTATCATTTGGAAAATGTTATTATATTTGAAACTGTCGCATGCAAAATTTTGGAATAAAATATGTGTTGATCATGCATGCATCGCATTCGTTTAGGTGACGTAGCCTGGGTGGCTAGGTCTAGGTGACCATGGTTCAGAATGGACCAAGTCTATGTGACTTATGTCTAGGTGACACGATTTTCTGTGCGAAATCCTTACGGCTAGGTGCTGTAGATGGCTAGGTGCCATGGGATACGGGCATGCGTGTTCGTTGCATTCATACGCATCATGAGATTGATAGTTATCTGAGATCATGCATTTTGAAAGGTGGTTTGTTTAAGTTATGGTTTTATTGGAAATTATTATGTTGACAAATATTATACTATTGTATATTGTAAATTGTTTTCTTATGATGTCTTATTAAAGACTAATATTTGATATCAATTATTATTGGGACCTAAAGGTCCATTCACTGAGCGTGTGGTTGCTCACCCCTCTTTTCCCAACTTTCACGGTAGTCGTTGGTGATCGTTGATCTCGGTGGTGGAGATCATAGCTCGCATTTATTCTCCGTTGCATTTAGGTGGTTGAATAAGTCTTCATTTGGCATGTAGTTTCCTTAGTCCCTTTCAGCAAAACCAGTTGGATGTTTGAATTAATTTTATTTCGTATGTAATCATCCGTGATTAGGATGAATTATGTTTAGATCCTGGTTATGTTTTAATTGGTATGATTTTAAATAAATCTTTTATGTTTTAAATATCTCGTGTTTTATAGAAAGTGAGAGGTAATGAACCATACCTTGGGTATGGGTGCGTTACAAGAACGAAATACCATTTCACACAAAGAACACAAGATATACATGGTTTTATCTAGGCCTACATTCATGGGGCAAAAAATAGATAATCCACTTTGATAATTGAGATACATTAAGAGACTCATAAACTCTCTCATAGAAACCAGCGATGAGAACCCTCTCAACTTCTCCCTTATGATCTCTACATTGTATCATGTCTGTCAAGTCTTGCCATAGAACACTAGAGGATATTTATATAGATAAATAACTTGATTTCCATGTAATCTCCTAATTAACAAACAAATATGATTCTCTGATTTTCAGAGCTTCATTTTCCTAATTAACAAACAAATATTGTTTCATATTTTTTAAGATTTACTTTAAATATTAATTATGATCAAATCTTAATTAATATTATACCAATTAGGTGTTCACCATAATATGATTTCATCATGGACATCCGATGTGATATACCAGATTGAGACATAAACCCAATAAAACAGTCAGAGTTTACCTGTGTTAAGGGTAGTTCTTGTTATCGTGTCTTGATACTGACTTAACCCCTTTGTATTTTTGTGGGTGTACACAGGCAAAGGTAGCATACCCAGCTTGACTGTAAGACCATCTATGTGAGGTCTCTTCATTATAAAAAAAAAATTATATTGTGAAGTCACCAATTTGCCACGTCCATTTAGTTATCCAGTAAAAATCAATTAATCAAATAATGTCTGAAGTCAATACGCAAGCCTGATCTCGCAATTTGCATTTTATTTTATTTTATTTTGCTAAAGTAGGTTTCCTAAACCCTTTGAGGAAAGGACTAAATCTTCCGATATCCATACTGATTCACTCAAAAGTTTCCTTATAAACACTTGGGTAAGTCAAGGATGGGAGTTAAAACTCATGCAAATGGGAGCATACCCATGGTGCTAAGTGCTAACAACTCACCAAGATCCAATTTGCATTTTATTGTGTACATATAAATTACACATGTCCCTGACTTGGAAGTAAGGGGTCATCCCACTGTTCAGAGTTATTCATAATGGTTTGTTAGGGGTAACATGCAAATACTATATTTGTCGTATATAGGATGTATATGTAAATATTTTTTCCATATGTCAATCATAAAGGTCCATCATGGTATTTTGAGAATATAACTCTTATGAAATATTTCAAGAAACATTTGGAATTGATTTACATAATCAAGAATTCCCTTTTAGAAACATTTGGAAAAAACATTTGTAAATGCATCAAATGCTATGAGAAATCAGGATATGATTTTTTCTGCCTCTCTTTAATTGGTGAGTTAATTCTCATGTTAGAACAGAATTCAGAAAAGAATAACATTAAAAATTAACCTTTTTTTGACAATAGCACCCATGCGAACCTGAAGGCGAGGCAAAAAATGAAGCAGCGAATCCTGGCAACCTTGCCAAGGTAAGAAGATATCAATTTAATCAGAAACCATTTTATTGATTTATAAATTACAAATATAAATCTCAATTAGTGACACAAAGTGATCAATTCACTAGCCAAATCACAGGACCTGGAAGCAGGAAACAATCAAGAGCGGGCTCCTCCAAATGAGGTAACAGAAAATCTCTCTAATGAATATTGTGTCAGTCTTTTATATGCATATCTGCACATTTGCAGCATTACCAACACTTCGAATCTAAACCCATGTTTGGGTAGCGGAAAATGTGGAGAATACGGTGGAATGGGGGTGAATAAGCCCAAAATATTGTGGGTTTTAAGATGTATGTTTCATGAATTAAATATTCGGTCAGCTTATTTCCATTTCTTATTTTCCTATGAAACAATGATCTTCTCCCCTTCTGAATCACTAAATTTCGAAATATGGATCCCCCTTTGTAAAATCAAAAGATGGAATGTTAAGTACTAAGTTAACATCATTGGAAGGTTGTTAGAGAGTAGTAGCTAAGAGATTGATATTATTCCATTGTAGTTTGTGAGTCTTGTAAGACTTCTATTCTCGCCCATATTATAGTGGATGCCCGTATATGTAGGCTTAGGTTGTTCGCGTATAAAATTTTGCTTTCTTGTGTGTTGTTCTTTGTTTGATCTCCGGTTGGTTGGAGACTTTTTAAATTTTTTATTTAGTGTAAATAAATTGTATTGCCATAGACAAAATTCTTGTACAAAAAGGTGCATTTACAAAGTCATTCCCATCAAAGGAACAGAGATAGTCGTGATATCCCCACCACCATCCCAATTATTGGTTGAGGGAAGTACCCATTTGAGGTTGGTTGGAGACTTCTGTAATAACCAATTAACAATAATAATTTACATAACTACATTTGATTATTTTTTTATATATACAATTATAGAGAGGGGATGCTTAGTACCTTGATCGGGGGCTAGAGATGGCTAGTAAGCCGGATTTGTTGTTATTGCTCTGTTCCATGTTTTTCATAGTAACATTAATTTCCACTGCTGAAATTGGTGAACAGAATAAAAAGATGACTGTGGCTGCACCACCAGCAACAGCAGCAGCAGCAGCAGCAACAACAGAAGCAGTATCAGCAATTACCCCCACCACCACTACCACAACAACAACAGATACTGTTAAAGACGATGCGGACTACGTGTTCAAGATCTCATCCCCGCTCATCACCACGTCCTCGGGTGCAATCCTCTTAATAAGCAACATGGCAAATCCCCTACCCATGGATATCCTCTTCATGTTAGCATTAGTGGATCTGTTCAGTGGCTTCTCATTGCTGTGCCTGGTCTGCAGAGACAAGAGAGAGATGGTCATGCTGTCCAAATTTCTCTGTTGTTCTGGCTTGGTTGTCATGTTCTTCGCCATCGGGTCGGTGGTCGTTCGAATGCTTCCAAATGAGATGTTGCTGTGTCTGGGCATCGTCTCAGCTGTTATTATCATGTTAGCTACGGTTGCTTGGAGATTTACTTGGAAGGGGAAGATGGATTAGAGAATGATAAGAGACCCCATGTATTTTTTTATATCGTAGGGAATTCTCGTGGCTGACCTTATGACCAAGTTGAGAAGGCTACATTTGTCTGTTTTTCTCGGTCCCACATAAAATACTTTTGTATTTTTGCCAATAAAAAGGTGGGTAAGTCAACGCGAGACCTCATGTCTTTTATATACATATATATTGTTAAGCAGTACATACTCTATTTATACGTACAAAAAAATTAAATGATAATATACATGACATGTACACTTAATTTTGATTATTCAGTTGAGGATGAGCATGGTTTGAACAGAATTTAAACAAAGTTTGAGGCCTTAGAGTACATTAAAAGAACTGCTATGAATACATTCCTAACAGAGGGTTTGTCAGGTCTAATTTGTGCACTCAATCTGTCGGATACTAAACAAAACCAGCCCGTGTAAGAGGTCCAGTTCAAATAGAATTGTTTTTTTATTTATTATTTTTATTTTTGGGTTTTTGTGGTCTTCTCACCCTCTAAAGGGGTGTTTTGGTTCGGTATAAAATAAGCATTTATTTCTTATTTAGGTTTGTTTTAAGTGCTTATAATAAGTATTTATTCACCAATAAATATTTTTTTAATAAGTAAAAAGATTGACGCTTATTTAAAAAGTATTTTGCTTAGTGATTGTTGAAAAAACATTTTGCCCTCAATCTTTCCACTTTATAAAAGTGGTGAATCAAATATCAATAAAAATTGTTTTTCAGAAAATGTACACACTACAAGAAAAAGAGCATTTAGCGACACCTAGAAGAAAAACAGTCGCTAATATGAATCCAGAAGTTGGATTTTACATTTAGGAGGAGTATTACCGACGGACAAATGTGACCGTTGCTAAAGACCTCTTAGAATAACCACATAATACAGAATTGTGTATTAGCGACGGCCTGAAACGTCGTGAAACGTCGCAAAAAGTGTCATCAACGACGGCCAGAGCTCGACTGTCGCTGTATGGCTACATTACCGACGGGTATGGCAGTCGCTGTATGTCCAAGGGTCATGTTAATGTAACTTAATTTTATGTGTAAACATCTGACCCCCTGCTATGTTCTATAAAAAACAAGTGTTTTATTTGAATGAGTTGATTTGGTTTTTTACTTTGTTTCAATGGATAAAGGGTGGATACAAAAGCCAAGAAACCTTTTAATATCTCAACCTTTTATTACATGTTTTAAGAGAATTTCAAAGTATATAGTCATCCTTTTAATTGTTAAATTTACATTAAATTTTTTTTTCTTGTATTAATATTGAGCTGATCAAACCAAACAATACACAACAAACCTTTATTTGGTGTAATATCTTAGCCTTCGCATGTCCAACGATAGCTTTTGATAAAAAAAAAAAAGACTAAATCTCATCTCTGGAGATAGTTAGGTTTTTTCTTAGCATTTTGAATTATCTTATTCCATTGCGATAACTATAATTTTTTTTAATGATTTACAGTAATATTCTGGATTTATTTCGATGGATAAAAGTTGGATGTAAAAACTAAGAAATAGTCCTAAATATATGAATGGAGTCATCCAATTTTTAGATTTTGCATTTACACGATCACCATTTGGAAACAAAATTCAATGCCCGTGTAAGGATTGTCGAAATGTATTCCATAAGGAACGTGATGATGTTCATGGACATTTATTATGGAAGGGGATATTGCCGAACTACACTACTTGGTATCTTCATGGAGAAAAATTTCCAGGTGAATATAGCAGTGATGAAACCTCCAACGAGGGTGATGATATTCAAGGAATGCTACATGATGCGTTTGGAATACGCGATTCGGGCGATAGGGATGACAATGAATTGAATGATAATAGTTCCCATGAGCCAAATTTTGAAGCACAAAAGTTTTATGAGTTATTGAAAGATGCTGAGACGGATTTGTTTCCAGGTTGTACTACATTTTCAAAGCTTTCTTTTATTGTCCAATTGTTACATTTGTAAGTGTCTCCATAGATGGAGCAACAAGTCCTCTGATATGTTATTGGAATTGTTGAAAAAAGCATTTTCAGAAGATGAAAATTTTCCAAAGAACTATTAGAATCTAAATAAATTCTTCGAGAGCTTGGCCTGGATTATAAGAAGATTGATGCTTGCCCAAATGACTGTATGTTATACTGGAAGGAGAATGAAAATGCAACTAAATGCATTGTACGTGGTTTTTCACGGTGGAAGTCAGATTCATATGAAAATCCAACAAATGCATCAGCATTAACAAGGAAAGAAAAAAAGGTAACTGCAAAAACATTACGTTATTTTCCATTAAAATCAAGACTTTAGAGGTTGTTCATGTCAACAAAAACAGCGGAGGATATGAGATGGCATGTTACTACACGTAAAGAAGATGGAGTATTAAGGCATCCTCTTGACTCAGAGGTTTGGCAAGCTATTAACAAGGAATATCCTTCTTTTGGATTAGAAGCTCGTAATGTTAGACTCGGTTTAGCAAACGATGGATTTAATCCCTTTGCTAATATGGCTACTCCCTATAGAACATGGCCTGTTATTCTGATTCCATATAATTTACCATCATGATTGTGAATGAAACAATCATTCTTCATGTTGTCAATTCTTATTCCCAGTCCTAAGGGTCCCCAAAATGATAGAGATGTGTACCTACAACCATTGATAAATGAATTGAATGAATTATGGTCGAATGGGGTCCAAACTTATGTTGCATTCTCCAAACAAAATTTTCAAATGCATGCAATGCTATTATGGACTATTAATGACTTCCCAGCCTATGCTAACTTATCAGGGTGGAGCACTAACGGCCAAAAAGTGTGCCCATGTTGTCACAAGCATACTTACTCTGATAGATTAAAGAATGAACATAAGTATTGTTATATGGGACACCGTCGTTTTTTGTCGCATGATCATAAATATCGACAGAATAAAAAGTCTTTTAATAATAAGAAAGAGTTGAGAGTTGCACCAAAACCTTTGGGTGGATTTGAAGTTATTGAAGAATTGCGTGAATATGAGCAAGTAACTTTTGGTAAGGCAGATAAAAATAAGTCCAAGCAGCAGAGAAAGTGCAACGAACACCATTTGCCAAAGAATTGGACGAAGAAGAGTATATATTTTCAATTACCATATTGGAAACATATTGTACTGCGTCACAATTTGGATGTTATGCACATTGAGAAGAATGTTTGTCATAATGTAATTTCTACATTATTGAACATAAATGAGAAGACAAAGGATAATTTGAATTCTCGTCTTGATCTATAGTTATTGGGTATAAAAGATGCATTCAAGTCAAACAAGGCAAAATCTCGGGATTGAAGAGTCATGATTGTCATGTTCTTATACAACAATTTCTTCCACTTGCAATACGTGGACTTCTGCCGAAGCAAGTTTGTTCATCTTTGATTGAGTTGTCGATATTTTTTAAGCAACTATGTTTTAAGGTGTTGAGAGTTGTGGAGTTGGAGCAAATTCAAGCTCATATTGTTATAAATTGTGTAAATTGGAGATGATATATCCACCATTATTTTTCGATGTTATGGTACATTTACCTGTTCATTTGATAGAGGAGGCCAAGTTAGCCGGACCAGAGCAATACCGATGGATGTATCCAATTGAGAGGTTATTATATAACTCTGCCTTTTTTATATAATTTTTTTTGGGGAATATATATCATTATTTTTTTTATTGACATATAGAAAATTTTAATATAGGTACCTACACAGACTCAAGTCCTATGTTCAGGAAAAAAATTATCCAGAGGGTTCAATTGCAGAGGGATATCTCTCAGAAGAATTTTTAATCTTTTGCACAAGGTATTTACATGGGGTAGAGACAAGGTTAAATCAACCCGATCGAAATAATGATGATGACATTGATGAATCACAGAAAAAAGTTATCAATTTTCAATGCATCTGGTCATGGTTTAGGAAAGACTACTACACGCTTGTTGACTATAGAAGAGTTGGAACAAGTTCATCTATGTGTTAAACAATTGTGATGAAGTAATTCCATTCATTCAGTAAGTACTTACCCATTAGACATCTACTTTTCTGAGTTATATGTTACAATATTGTTCTAATTAAATTTTAATATAATTTGTAGGGAGTACAAACAAATCATCAAGGAGAATAATAGACATTTGATTTCTAGGAAAATAGACCAAAATCACATCAAAGAGTTTAGCGGGTGGTTTCAAACTCGTGTAAGAGTTTATTTGAAAATTTTCAAATGTTAGTAAGCAGGTATAAATAGTTTTTTAATGTTTGTATAATGATATATGTATATCTATATGTATAGGTTTCAAAAATGCAACGCGATGATGATGGAATAAATGAGCAACTTAAATAATTAGCTTTTGGTCCTTCTCAAACTGTGAAGACTTTTATAAGATATATTGTCAATGGCTTTAGATTTCACATAAAAGCTCGAGAAAAAAAAAAGAAAAACACAAAACAATGGAGTTTTTCTAACAGCAAAAGTATCCAATTTTGCTAGCTCAAGAGATAACAATCCAACAAAAGAAAATATTGTGTACTATGGCATATTAGAAGATATCGTCGAACTGCAATATCTTGGTGGTACCAAGATCGTTCTTTTCATATGTGTTTGGTGGGATATATTAAATTGTTTAGGAATAAAAGAGGATGAATATGGATTCACATGCATATTTTTCATGAACTTTAAATACCAATAAGCCATATATCCTTGCACATCAAGCTCAATAAGTTTTTATGTCCAAAACAAATGATGAAAATTGGTATATTCCAATAAAGACTCAACCTCGAAACGCATATGCTATGGATGTAGAAGGTGAAGCAATCCAGTCAAGTGAAACAGAGACTCTCCAAGAGTCTAAGCTTGATGATCTTGGAATAGGGAAGATATTGCAGGAGAACTTGTAGATGCATAATTTTTTTCTTTAAAATTTTTTGTGCTAATAAATTCATGATCAAGTTGTTGACGCTTTTGTAATACATGTATAAATTTGTATGTTTGTTTTTCTCACTATCCATGATTCATCATTATACCTTGTACATTACATCTTATAGTATTTGAGTATTTTATTATTATTTTATTATTTATAAAGTACATGGCGCCTCGATCAAGATCTTCAAGATAGCCAACTGGATTGACACCGGAGGGAGCACATGATGTGGGTGATCATGCTTCCCTTGGGCAGTCTGTTGGGGATTCTAGTAGTGTAAGTATGATTTTAAAGTTAGATACAACTTTGTTATTAAATATTGACTTATACATGACATAAAATTTTAAGTGTGTTTGTGTCAGATGTGTCTTATAGGTTCTACTAGCGTGATAAGAAGGGGCCCAACAAGGGGCATAATTTTATCACAGGGAGATAAATTGCACGTCGATTGGAATGAACATGGGCAACCGACTAGTAATCATTTTACTACTTTGTTGGGAACGACTGCTAGAAATAGTCATGTCCCTTTACAATATAAAAAATGGGCTGACATACCAGCATCGACAAAAGAAAGACTGTGGAAGATAATTCAGGTGAAACCATTATTTCAATCATATTTATTTAGGATTTAGTGATCGATCTCTCACTTCTTCGTATTTTAGTTTTAATCCCCAAATTTAAAGGATATGTTCATTAACAATTTCAATTATATTAATGGATGTATTTAATGGAACAATGCATTTCTTCTTCTATTTTTTTTTAGGGATCAGTTGATATAGGGGAGGAGAGGAAAAAATGGGTTCTATAATTAATGGCATCCAAATACGAAGAGTGGAAAAATGATTTGAAAGAAAAAGATTATAAGCCATTTGATATTGATGCTCAAAGATTGGCTAAACCACCCCCTGGTATTTCTGATAGTGACTAGACTTGGCTTGTGCAAAATTGGAGTAGTCCTAAGACACAAGTAAGGATTTTATGTAGTAATTATAATATTTTTAAATTCTGTTATGATATTACTTTGTTGTTGATATTAATTCTAATTTCATGTAGAAAATAGCAGCCAAAAATAGTCAAAATCGAAATAAACAAGTTATTAAACATTGTGGGGGGACAAAAAATTTTGTTCGTTACAGAGAGGAGGATGTGACTATCTTCATGTTTGTCTTATTTTCTAGTTAACTCTTTAACAATGTTTATCTGTTAATTTATGTTGTGACAATAGATAAGATCAAGATCGGATGGCAGTGTACCCACACGAGTAAAGTTTTTTGCTCGTACCCATGAAAAGAAAGATGGGTCTCCATCAAATCCAAAATCTGCTAAAATAATGGTACAGAATTATTGTATAAACTTAATGTTAGACCTGTGTCATTTAGAGTCCTAATTTCGATCGGAGTCGCTAAAATTTTGATTTTTAGCTACCTTCTGGGGTTTAAGGACTCTGATTGAAGATATAACTGCATATTATGGGTCCTGGTACTGTTTAGTACTGCCCATAAAATTTTCGTTTAATTCCGATAACGTTTTTGAAATTATGCAGTTTCGGATTGGTATTCGGATTTGATTTTATTAAAATCCAAGATGATGAGATAAAAATCCGATATTATTACGAGATGTTAAGTTTGGGGATAGCTTCCATATAGAAGTGGAATTGGATCAACTGGATTCGTATATCAAAAGTTATGAGTATTTTTCCATGTATACCCCGAAGTTGAGAAATCCAGGCAGCAGCCCTGTAAGATGTTTAGCCTAGATTTTAAAATAGCTGGAGAGGTTATTTGATCTGGGTGTAAACATGAAAGTTGTAGATAATCGTCTTAGCTTTCTAATGCCACTGGAATCACGCAATTCCGAGCTGTATTGAGGAAGTTATGGTCGTTTAAGTGAAGGCTGCGCAGAGATTTTAGTCCGAGGACGACTTGGTCTTTCAGCCCGACCTTGCCTATTTAAACCCCCCCAAATCCCACGACTTCAGCTCTGTTTGGGCTCTCTTTTGAGCTGTTCCAGCCCCTTTGAAGGGTGTATTGAGTGGAGGAAGTGATGGTGGTGGAGAAGATGATCAAGAAGGAGTGGAAAAGGTGGGTTAATGTTATGTTGTTGTTATTGTTGATTCTTCCTTTCTCTCTTCCCCCACTCCCCTTAGCCTATTTTCCTTTCCCCTCTCTAAACCAGTCCCCCCCTAGGTGTTTGTTGAAATGCCCAAGTGAAGAAGAAGAAGCAAGGGAAGCATAGAAGAGGTGGTGGTGGCAGTGGTGGTGATCGGGGTGGCCGAGGGTGCACTTGTGAGCCCCTACGCTCCCCTTTCCTTCCCCCCTCTCCTTGGGTGAGTTTTCCCTCTTCTTTTGTTGGTTTTAATTCATGTTAAGGTGCTTGAGAGGACATGCATGGGTGGTATTTGTGTTTGGGTGCAGGTGAGGGCTTGGGGGAGGGAGTTTGGGGGCTGGGCGCGCGGGTCCGCACGCGCGAGCGCACACGCGGGCGCGCGCGGGGCGCTAGCACGCATTGAGGCGCGCGCGGGGCGCTGGGAAGCGCTGGGACGCACGGGAGCGCGCGTGCGCACACGCAGGTTGTGCGCGCGCGGGGGCGCGTATCCGCGCGCTGTCTGCGCGCGGGGCGCAGGGGCTGCGCGCGGGTGCTGCCCGGGGCCCGATTTGGGCGTGCTGAGGGTCGGAACCCTCGGGTGGGTGTCCGGGGGGGCTCGGGCACGCGTGCGTGCATCCATGCTTGCGTGCGTTTGAGCCCGTTTGCGTGCATGTCTAGCCTTAGGCATGCCTAATTGATTTTATGTGTTTGTATGATTGTTGAACTCATCATTTTGATACCCTTAACTTGCAGACATCGTCGGTTGGGATGCGCAACGACCCGGGTATCGGTGAGTGGTTCGATTCCAACCCTTCCGGGAGCGCTCGAGGCACGTAGGCGTGCTTCGCGCTTCCATGGGGCTTTAATTGCACCCTAAATATGTTAGACATCATGCATGCTAGATAGTATAACTCGTATATTGTGTAGAACCCCTATTCTACCATATACTTGTTTATGTATTGTATAGAATATGGCATGACTTAGGTATTTTGTTTGAATTACTACCCTTATTATTATTCGGACACATCTAGCATGTTTAATTTGGGTTAATAACGGGGTGTATGCGTAATATTCCTGATTTAGTACTCGAGGGTTTGGTATAGTTGTTGCACCCATCTAGTTGGGGCAAAACTATGACCCGCTTCAAGAGAGGATGAGGCTTTCCCTCTCTCTCGCCCTCCCTCTTTTCGCGAGCTGAGTAAGTAGATGTAGTTCCTACTTGACTCAGGCTTGTTTGGAATAATTGGCATGCACCTATTGTTGCGTAGATCGCGCTTAACCCTTCCCTTCTAGGTTGGTGTTATCCAACGTATGCTAGGTTGTAACTTGCGTGTGTTTACCTATTTGATGCCATGTATGCATGTTTAAGTAGGCCATCGTTGGGTAGTTAATTTGCATATTATGCATATATGCCGATATGGCCATGATTCTTGTCTAAGGTGTTAGACAAGTGTATGACCTCTTGTGGGGTCATATCATGGCTTGACACTTATAATAAAATGTCTTCCCCGCATATGAGTTATGCGCCCTGGAGGGAATTCATGAGAATTTATTGCGCTTATCGGTGTTTGATAACCGATGATGACGGATCCATAGGGATCGTATTCGCGGGTGTCGAGTGTTCTTTCCTTCGTCGACTCCGAGTAGAGACTGCCCGGCGTAGTAAAGTCCGGAGGAGCTCTCCCAGATACTACTCATGACGCGTGTTGGTGTGCCCATACGGCTGAGGTAGCGGTCTTGGGAGACTAGTCTGGTAGAGGCCTGAACCCTGTGCACGAGGTAGTAGAGGCCACACCGGGAGAGACTACCGGAAGACGAGTGGAGTAGAACAATCAACCTCTTCCCCAAGAGCCTATGTCACCCCGAGGAGGGGGTGAGGGTGAGGGTGTGGTGGGACGGCGTTGGTTCGATCTGCCAGTTTGTGCAATTTCCCGAGATCCTATGTCACCCGTCGGAGTGAGGGTGAGGGTATTGCTCCCAAGATCCTATGTCACCCATCGGGGTGAGGGTGAGGGTATTGGCGTGAGTGGGGTGGGCTCGAGTTGATACTCGACCCATCAGCTTGTATAGATGGTTTTCCCGTAGGGTTCGCGTGCGAGCATGTAATGGGTCCTCCCAATATCGTCGTATCGGGGCCCCGACATTGAAGCTGCCCTGACAGAGGACTCCCACTTGTAGGTACTCCCGATGCATTCGGTAGATGTACTGATCATGGGAGTGTACCAGGTGAGGCTACACGAGGGTGGACCACCGGACGATATTGTGAGCATGAATTATCGTTCTCCCCTTCGCCGGATCCGTGTGGATGCTTCCTAGGTACGAGCCGCCCTGGGTGGACCCCCACCTGTAGGTACCATCGACGCTGTCGACAGTATACTGACCGTGGCCGGCTCCAGGTAGAGGCTGCCCGAGAGAGCGTTACCGGATGATGAACGGTGTAGAACAGCAAGTTTTGTCATTCAAGTCCCTAGGCTCACCCCTGTGTGACCTTGTTAACCGTTAGGTTTCTACCCCTGGCTTTCCTTGACAGGAGATTGCCTTGTATTGAATGTTGTGTTGGTGTTTGGTTTCTGACCACTCACTGAGCTTGTAGCTCACCCCTCGCCTATGTTTTTTCTCCAGATAACGCTGAGTCGGATCCAAGAGAAGAGTTCCCCTAGCGCAATACGAGTAGGAGACGCGTTTGCGTTGGATGTCTTGCGAGTCGGAGGCTATCAGCATTCCCTTTTTATTGTATGTATTATACTTGTGCTTGCGCACGGTATGTAGACTGTTGATGTCTGTTATTGTTATATATTGGCTCTCACAGGACAGTTGATTGTGTACTCTAGTCTGTAATATGTCTTTGAATTACAGACTTAGTCATTTGAGCTTCCGCCATTTGTATATATTTGATGTCAGTTACTTGTGTATTGCTTTTTTTCTTGTGGAGTATTTATTTGACCTCGTGTATGGATTACTGATATCATTTATATATTTACCACATTTCGGGGACGGCCGCCCTGGGGCGTGACACTTAATAATGATTAAACTATATTCAAAGTAATTTATGTGATTTTTTAACATAATCGCTTTAGAGAACTGGCCTCGACACAGGAGACATGGATGAGTCTACGGTTTTGGGTTCAGTCCAACGCCTACTTCAGTATTTGGACCATCATCGAGTCAATCACAAGGCAATTATGTTGCGGTATGTTCTCAACTTGAATATATGCGTTATGAAATGGAGAGCTTACGTGAAAGAGAGAGATTGCATGAACAAGAAATGCAAGAAATGAAGAGAACCATGGAGCAGATGCATAAATATACATCAGATCGTGCCTGACCCACACAATGAGGTACATTTTTTTAAATTTTCTTGCATTTATGAATATTCATTCTTGTACATATTCATTATAAGAAATACATAATCAGTTCACATTTCAAATTTCATATAATGATTCTAGTTTGTGATCAAATGTGGCATCTACTTGTATTTTGCGTGATGATGGATTTTACTTGAACTTAGTTTACTGAAGAGTTTTTATGTCCATTATTTTTCTTAAACTTGGTTTATGATTTGAATTTTCAAATGAGTTTACATGGTTTTATTATATGACAACTGAAGAGTTTTTATGAAGATGGGGGCATTAAGCCAACAAAAGTGAATTGACTTAAAAATATGATGTTCAAAGTTAGTGAGATAGGAATGACAATAAAAACACCTCAGAAAAAGGTTTTTCTGTTGTGTCTATTAAGTAATATGATAAAGTTGGATATATAGTAAACTTAAATGTTTCACATAATATTTATGAATTTGGTTTATTGTTTTATTGTAATTTATTTATTAATAACCTAACGATTATATTTTATATTTTTTGCAGGACTCATGATGCGAGTTTCCATTCAAAAATTGATGTGTGTTTGTTCTCATATCTTCACTTAAGTCCATATTTATATATTCTTGTAATTAGTGATGACATTGTAAATTTTAATAAAATTTATGTAAGATAATATTTTATTAACTGTTTACTGAAATCAAGATTTGTTGAATGCCAATTGTGTAATTATATTTTTTTTTTCAAATTTTATATATACAGGATTTTTTTTGTCAATGAAACATTTGTAGGCTGAGCATGGAAGGCAATAGCAGCGGCCATGACCGTCGCTAATATGAAAAATAATTATCCGTTAATCAACTTGTACCTTTTAGTGATGGTCGTTGCCGTCGCTATTACCTTTAGCAATGGGTTAATTAGTGACGCCTAGCGATGGGCATATTTTTATGTATTGTAATTTGATTTTTAATAATACTAGGGTTTTTATTTATTAGACATATGTTATGCTATTGGATTTTTAGTTTTTGATAAACCTAGGGTTTTTCATTCATTATTTATTTTAAAGATTAGATCATTAAAATTTGAGTTTTTAATAAAAGTAGGTTTATGATTTAGCGACCAATATGGGATTATTTAATTTGAGTTTTATTTAGCGACCTCAGAGGGACCTATATATAAATTATTTAATTTACTTTTTAGCCCCTGATTGGGAGTAAAACAGAATTATCCTTTAAATCTGGAGAGTAAAACCCAAATACGAAGAAGTGAAGGAGCGATCGCTAAATACGATAGTTTGTAGGGAGTTAAAAATAAAAAAAACCCTTTATTTTTATATAACTATCATATGGGATAATTTATCAGAGGGTCTTATTCACTGAGTTAATCGCTCACCCTATTTAATATGGGATGAATGTTTCATAACCAGGTATTGCATGTTCAGAGGTGCAAGGTGAAGTTTGGACTTTTCACATCTTTTAGGAATTTCTTCGAGCACTACAAGAAAAATCATTTTTTGCGACGGTTTCAAACCGTTGCAAATAGTCTCCGTAACTGTCGCAAATACCCTTTTACGACTGTTTAGTGACAGTTTGGCTTCCGTCGTATCAAACGGCGTCGCAAAAGATTAGCAGCGGTTTTTAACCGTCACAAATATCTTTTATAATGGTTTTTCTACTGTCGCAAATAATCCGTCACAAAAACTTACTTTTCGCTATAGTCGTGTAAATTACATCTTTTGTGACGGATAAGATAGCCATCGGAAAAAATATTTTTATTTTTATTTTTGACTTTTACAACATGGGCCTAAACCACTGCAAATAATGTTTTTTTTCTATCTTTTCATTGTTGCTTCATTATATTTTAGAAAATTTTTAATATGTGAGAATGATGAAAAATACTTAAAGAGTAATATGAACTCATGTCAATTTCATCCACCTAATTCATGGCAGAAACAACCTAATCTATGACTAAAAAAAGCAAATTGAAGACTTCAACAACTTTACAACTATATGAGCAAATGGAAGCCGCCTTCTTCATAGGCTTGTTTCTAACATTATTACAAACAAAAAATCTGATGTGCTATGTCACAAACAAGAGTATTAAAGGATTAGCATTTTAATGAAAATAGACTATCCTATCCTATCCTGCGTGAAAAGTTTTGCTCTATTGCTCCAATCTTTTTAAGCCTACAAGGCCTATAAAATTAACAGACAGCCATCAAACAACATTGAATGGCATCAAACCCAAAAATTGAATAACAAGGCATGTGAAAACTGAAAAGTAACAAGTTGATAAATCATCAAAATCAAGATCATTTTTTTTTCAACACATTCTAAAAATCTTAATTGCACTATACAAAAGATCCCGAATAGAATCAAACCTTGATGAGTTGATTTTTATGATAAACATTGAATCCTTGAACATCAATATGATCTTTAGCATCATTCACAAACCCAATAGTCACAACAGCAAAGATCTATAAAATAAAACACACCGTGATTAGGATACGAATTAACAAAAAGTGCAATGAATTTATAAATGTCCAGTTGTGGAGTCATACATTTGGATCCTTGATAGGAATCCCATCAAGACCTGCTTGTGGCCTATAGGTAATCTCTTGCTTCAACATCATATCATTAAATATGTGAAAATGTTTTATAAGCTAAGCACAGAGTACATGCGTTTGATGAATAGTGCCTACAAAAGATGCAATTAAAAGAAAAAAGATGATCGGAATAGTAATAGATAATGAAATAGTCTTTTTTAGTGGAGGAGTGCTAATTGAATCAGTGATTTCTCTCGATGTGGTGGAATTATGGTGGTTTAACCTGTCATTGAGGATGATGGGCATTGTGAATAGATGTGGTTTTTAAAACACTTTATTGGTTATGGAAAGAGATAATGAAAAAGGAGGCAAAGGGGAATGGAACTTGGTAGATGTTTTAAGGTAATTGAAAGAATATAATTTGGTTCTGTATGGAGTAAAAGAGAGAGAACTGCATTTGCCTTTATGGAAATGCAGGACAAATAAGGAGATGCAAACTGTTTTCTGTAAAAATTTGGGTTTTTGGATGTCACACCTGTTACCTATAATTCAACACCCCTACTAGTTATTTGAACATGTGTTGGACCCTCTGGTTTTAATATGACACATGAATAAATATATGTAAACAAAATTAATAATCAAACCAGAGTTGCACTAAGTTAGAGACATAACTAACTGTAACTATTTAAAGATATTAAACTAGATAATCAAGCCACTACAAAAAAAATGTGCATTTGCGACGGGTCCAAACGATCCACATTATTTTAATGTAAAAAACACAAGCAGAACCTCACAGGCTATAGTTTGAATTAAAAGCCCTCTCAATTGGCTCGTGCACAAAATGACAAATTAACTCGCTTACCAAACATTCTTGATTTGTCTTTCATCTATAGTGAGACGAACATGGCTTTTTCAACGGAGCTTCATCCATATAGAAGACATGACTTCCTATACAAATCAATACATTAATCATTATTACACCTAATGAATAGCATATTTAACCAAGTCAATACAAGTAATTTATTATGAATTAATCCTAAAAACCAAATGATTATTTGCTGATTAGTAAATGTTCCCCACCTTTGAATACTATACAACGCCGCAAATCTGTTAATTCATGAACTTTGTTCAACTTAAGAAACTTGATGCTCTATATATTCTAACCCAAAAGAACACTGAAGAATATAGGAAATATCAGAGGGAATCATGATAAATCTGAGTATAAAAAAGGCAGAGTGAATGTACCATTTCAAGAACATTTTGCCAAACAAGGCTGAGAGAGAAAAAAACAATATCAGAAAAAATAAGAAAACCTACAAAAAAATCATGTCCTTGGCACATGAATTTCTTCACAAGAAGTCATGAGACCAATAGAGAACCTCAAACTTCAAATTAAGATTTAGAACAAACTAAACGTAGTTACGCACAAAACAATAATATGAGACATAAATGGAGAACTCAAGTAAACTTTTATGAAGCAATGTTATACTAGAAGAATGACAATTAAGCACTAAAGTTTTAAAAATAACATCAAATTAAAAATAAATTCAGCAATTGAATAAATTCAGAGGCAAAGTACATAACAATAATCACTAGGTACAAAGAACAATTTTGACTAGGTAGAAAGAACAATGTCCAGATGTCATTTTTAAACTCAAACCCTGACTCTTAGTTAGCAACTTGAAACCAAAAGGGTCTAAAATGATGTTTCTTTTCTTCTCTCTGTGTTTTTTTAAATGAAAGATGGAAAAATAGATTGTTTCTGTTAGTAAAAACTCAACTTAAAAGTTATACTCTATTTATACAGTTATACTCTATTTATCCTCCACATAAATACATTACCGCCATAATTCAAACACACAACTTGTTTAGAGTTCTTCCATGCTGAGCAGGTATCTGCAAATGAGGTGCACAAGAACTCCATGAAATCTAATTGAAAAAAATCTTAAAATTAGAAAATGGATCAACAAGAGCAGATAAAAAAATCTGGACAAGCCTTCAATGAAAAGAACTGACATCCACACAAATTAAACATATAAATCTGGACATATAAGAGTATCTCAACAAAACTACTATTTTTTTTTTACTCATAAAAATATTATGAATGACTCCTAAATTTTCCCAGACAACAAAACATGAGACATAACAATCAAATCTTACTAAAATCCATCACATTCAAACAACCAACTCTTACAGACCACATAGAGTTATATAAGGACAATGAACCACAGATTCAATGTTTGCATGAATCACTGGATAAGAATAAAACCACATCAATTTCAAATAATATAATTACCTCTGATTCATTGTTAATCAATTAATCCTTCAACAACCTATCTCTGCATTACAAAAAAAGAATCATTAAATAAAAAGTAGTCCAAATAAAAAACCATTAAATCAATTACTTCTTCAAAACATTAAACCTCTATTTGAAGTTGAAGATTCAAATCACCCAAAATTGGTTGAAACCAAATCAAAGACTAAGAGAAGGGGGACAGGGAGAGGGAGAGGGGGAGAGAGAGAGAGAGAGAGAGATTGAAAGCCTTTGGAGAATCACCTTTGGAGAATCAAAGTTGGACGGCGGTGTATCGGAGACGATGAAGTGATTGGAGCGGTGGAGGATCGAAGTTGGACGGAGATGGCGATCGAAGTTGACTGCAAAACCCTCCTTCGACGGCCGTTGTTGCCACTTGGTGGTCGTGCCAGTATGACACCGGGACTTGGCCGGAGATAGTACTCGCCGATTTGCAAAACCCTAGATGCGGCTTCGTCGCTCTTCCCCTGCTGAAAGGCGGCCTGTTCTTGGTAGGCGAGGATCTGTAGCCTCTGCTCCTGAATCTGCTTCTGGATCTCCCCCGACGAAGATGCCGCCGCCGCCGCTTCCACCAACCGATCGTCCCTCGCCCAATCGGGGACCACGTTCTCCACAGCCACCGGCTCCTTCACCTCTGCCTTATCAAGGCCGTGGATGAGTTGACCGTCTGCGGCTGTGGCGGGGGAGGGGGGATAGCGTTGAGTACCTCAACGAACAACTCATGATCGGGCTTGGCTGGAGGTTTCAGAGGAGTTAGGTTTAAGAGGAGTAAGGTTTTTTTTAATATATATTAAGGGAGATTGGACAGCTGTGATCAAAAGTGAAAAAATAAACGGTTAGATCTAAATTTGGTATCTGCACGACTTGTATTTTGTAGTAACTAGTATCTTATTTACGACGGTTAAATATTACCATCGAAAATACATGTTTTCATAGCGGCTTATTTAAGCTGTCACAAATGCTGAGAAGCATTTGCTATCTAAAAAAAACGTAAAAAAATAGGCATTTGCGACGGTTTTGAAATCCGTCGCAAAAAAAGCGTCGCAAAATATGGTTTTTCTTATAGTGGAGGTAGCAATGTTCGAGAGTAAATTATAGACGCGATCGACTGTGGCCATCACAGCATGCCTAGGAACACTGGTTCTCCTTTTCACTGTGATGAGATCTTTCAGGAATTTTGTATAGGAGGGAATCTGTTTGATGGCATCTAAGAAAGGTATATTGATCTGAACATTCTTAAATACTTCCATGATATCATCAAAATGAAAATTTTTCTTGGGTTCTTGTAACCTAAGAGGATAAGGAGCTTTGAGTTTGTAGATATCTACTGGCTTTGGTGCTATTTCTTGAGCATCCTTTCCCTTCTCTTGGGTTTCCTTATCCTCTTCCTAGTCAACAGTCTTATGGACCGCGATGCAATGTCTTCACTTTTTTCCTTGGGGAGTTGGACCTTCTTGTCAACTCGTCTGCCATTTGTTAAGGTGATAATGGCCTGGACTTCATGGGATGAGGTTTCATAAGAGTTAACCTGATATTGCCCCCTTTGTTCATGACTTTGTTGCCTACTAGGATTAGGCACTGGCTGACTTGGTAATTCACCCTTATTCCTATCTCCTAGAGAACTGGCTATTTGGCTTAAACTAACTTCAAGTCTTGCTATTGCTTGTGCATGGATTTGATTAGTCTGGGTTTGTGACATTGATTTGTTATTGCTGATGGATGAATTCTTGTTGTTGCTTCATCATGTTAGCCATCATGGCTTCCAGATGTGAGGGTTGTTGAGGAGTGGGAGAAGCATAAAGAGGAGGAGGTGGAACCAAAGGTTGATTCAGTTGAGGAGCTTGTGATGGGCCTGGCCTGAAAAAATTTCTTTGATATCCTGGTGGACCACCTTGATATTGGATAGGTTCATTCTGCCTATAAGAAAAGTTTGGATGAAACCTATTATCAGGATGGTAGACGGGGCCAAAAGAATTGGAAGTGGGCTTTCTGAAGGCATTATATGAATTGATCGCATTTGCCTGCTCAACCTTGATGGTGGGCAAACTAGGGCAACACTCCACTAGATGCTCTGAACTATCACAAATGAGACATATGTTGTGTGGCTCATGTTCCACATTCATTATGGGGTTTGGATCTCTCTGTGAGTTCCGGTTTGTTGATATCACAAAAGTATCAAATTTTTTGCTCAATTTATTCACCCCATCCACTAAGTTGGCCATGACATATTTAAGATCTGGATCTGCTTTTTATTTCATAAATATCTGACTTTCTAGATCCTCTATCATCAACTTCATTGTCA
The DNA here is from genome assembly GCA_030737845.1 of Acorus calamus. Lineage (NCBI taxonomy): Eukaryota > Viridiplantae > Streptophyta > Magnoliopsida > Acorales > Acoraceae > Acorus > Acorus calamus. The sequence goes on along the minus strand of CM060866.1, from coordinate 21,604,943 downwards.
TAACTACTCCAATTCTGGGCATTCTCAGTTAAATCTACAAGGAACTCATAGGCTTCATCATGGGTCTGATCCATGAACTTACCCTTGTACATGGACTCAATCATGTTCCTATGTGTGTGAGGTAGTCCCTTATAGAAGAAGTGAACTAATTGGGCTTTGTCAAGCCCATGGTGTGGGCATTTGATTAACAAATCATGAAATTTTTTTCAAATTTGAGAAAATTCATCTTCAGCTCTCCCCCTAAAAGTTCTAATGGCATCTTTGATTTTCTCAGTTTTTGCCATAGGATAAAACTTTTTCATGAATTTCTTAGAGAGTTGTTCCCATGTTGAAATTGAATTGGTGGAGAGGGAATATAGTCATGCAGCTGCATGATCTTCCAACATCATGGGGAACAACCTCAATTTGACACCTTCCTCATCTAAGTTCTGATTTTCGAATGTCTGACAAATTGTCAAGAATTTGTTTTGATGGATATAGGGTTGCTCACTCTCGAACCCATGGAATTTTAGAAGCATATTAATGGTTGCCGGCCGAATCTCAAATTGGATTGCAGTGGTGACCGGCAGCACTATGTAGGTTGGTGGATCGGAAGATGCAGGAACATATAGCTCATTCAAGGTTTTGGCACGTTCACCCATTGTGAAGAGTGATGACTAGTTAAGGACTCGCCTATGTAGATGAAAGGTTCTCTCAATCTCAAGGTCTAAAGGTATTAACTCTCCTCTATTGGATCTTTTACTGTGCATGCACCAAAAATAAAAATTCTTGAAGTTCTCCTAGATTAGACAGCTCCTAATAGGTTTGAAGAATACACCTAAGCCTCCAATTCGGTCCTATGAAACCAAATTGACCAGGTCAGCCTCCAGGTAGTGGTGGGGTCACAATGGTCCCGCTTAAGTACCACCCTCCTAGAACACAAAGTGTCTCCCTTAGAGGGACAAGACTTTCCTAGACATCAACATGATCAAAGAGCGCAATTGGTGAAGCTTTTAGTGGTTTCCGCCTTAATTTGCATAAGAATCCTAAATGTCTAATTGATTTTATAGTGATTGGCTTGGGATCCTTATGCAATATTGGTGATTTTTTTTAATGAATTTTGCCTTTAAATAGATTTATGTAAATGAATATGCTAAATGCACAAAGATTAAAGCAAGAATTTTTTTCGATGGAAAACTTACCTACGGAGTATGTTCACTCCGGAAATCCAAAAATTTGAAGTGGAATTAGATCAATGAGTCTTGAGCTTTATGTTCCTCATCCTTCTTTCTTCTTACTGCAAAACACATAAAAGAAAAATAATTTTTTTTTTATAATTTTGTTTTTTTTTATTTTTTTTGTTTCTTTTTGTTCAAGAAAAGAAAAGAAAAAAAATGATACCTTCAACCTTTACCGTTACTTAGCTTGCCTCCCCGGCAACGGCGCCAATTTGTTGGTGGCTTTGATTGTCGTTAAAATCTCGTCTTTGCCAACAAAATATAAAACCCTAAACTATTCTTGGAAGAAAGTGGAAGCAAGGGTTCGAATCCACAGGGAGGCTATTGAAGTAAACCAATAAAAGTAAAAATGCATAAAAAAATATTTAAAAATAAGGTTTTGAAGGGTTGATTTGAGAAAGCTAAAATAAAAAATCTTAGGTTGGACAAATTATGAAGAAGGCCACCAAGGATTGAAAATCCACCCCACGTGTATCATGATGATTCTTCCTTTTGCATTTAATGAAAACAAACTATTTTAAAAGCAAATCACTTCTACTCGATTTAAAAATAGGGTTTATAAAGCATCAACCGTATCCCATCTAAGTAGAACGACGAAAGATCTAAAAATACCCATAATCAAAAGAAATCTGAATTGAAGAAACTATATAAACATGAAGAACAAATCGAAAAACGTCAATGCGCAAAAAAAAAAAGAATCAATCACTCAAACGCATGGGGTGGAATCCTCTCCTTGATGGAAAGATTTTCTAGCCCACCATGGTTGATGAAATTTTAAAATAAAAATAAAAATAATCCATGCAAATAAAATAAAAAGACACTTCTATTGAAATCACAATGGAATCTATGTCTATAATATCAAAGAAACTAAAAACAAAAAACTAAAACTTAAAACAGAAAAGAAAGGACAAAAGCTGAAAATAAATTCCTTCTTGGATGAATGAAGAGCTTCCTCCTTGACTCAATGAATTGAATCTCCCCTCCTCTCTCTCTGTAGTGCCCTTTTTATAGGGGTTTTGATGGTTGAATTAGTTGTAAATGCTAATTTGCTTGAGTTGTTAATGCTGATTTGCAAAATATGTTGAAAATATATTTGTAAAATATGTTGGAGGTCATGTTGATTTGTTAGAGATGTCAAAGCTGATTTGATTGAAGATTTTATTGGTTTGGTGAATCAGATGTAGAAGCTTTGATAAATCTTTGAATGCTAATTTCTTCTCCAATTTATAACCTGCCAAATTTAGATCATGCAAAATTTAAATACTGCCAAATTTAGATTTCTGAATTTTAAAATATGGTTTCATATGAAAAATATGATAATGCATATTAATTGTATAAATATTGTTAATTTGTACAAAATATGCTTTGAATATAAAGAATAGAAACTTCCCTAATATGCATGTATAAATGAATAATTACATAGGAAAATGTTTCAAAACAACTCTTAAAAGCATATGAAAATATGTTCTTTTGAATATGTAACACTAATCAATAATTAAAAATTACAAAAAGAACTCTGACATGATATCTTTCATAATGTTAATAATAAGTAGGCACGAGAAACTCTCCCTACTGGGACAAAAAGCTTCCCGAGTCACCGGCAGTTGATTCAGTGTCACGTGTATAGATACCCTAATTTTGACCATCCATAAAAAAGAAATTTATTTCAAGTAATATCGGGAATAACCACATTTGGACACTTAAATAGAAAACATGCTTAGAAAACCAAAATTGAAAAACCCTTGTCCCAAACACTTAGAAAAAGCTAAAGGGCCTGGACAGGGGTGGCTACTTGGAAGTAGCCATCCCATCTCGGGAGGCTAGTCCCCACTGACTAACCCCAAGCCGCTTCCCTGGATGAGACATAAAACAGCATTAAATGCTTATCATTGCGGTGGATTGTGGCCCCTAGCCACCCCATCTCGGTCGGTTCAACCCTAGTGGCCAACCCAAGCCACCGCTTGTCAGAAATGGGACATTTGGCAGTTCATGATGGGGGCGGCTACTTAAGAGTAACCGCCCCATCCTGGGCAGTTAGTTTCAACTAGCCGCCCTTCACTTGGTCCCTGACAAAAGAACAGAGGTTTAATGGGGGATCAAATCAACCACCCTATTACTCAAATTGTTCTATTGTCCACTGGACACTCCCCTGTCTCTCTTTTACAATAAATAGAGGGGGTCCAAAACATTTATAACACATCCAATAATCATCTTCATTCCCATTTTAAATTCACATCCTCAATCCACATACACACCTACTACTTGAAATCCTTTGAGAGAGAGAGAGAGAGAGAGAGATTTTCATTTGCGAGAGAAGAAATCCACTCCCTACACAAATCCATCCTCTCAATCCACTCTCCAAGACCCAGGTTAAACCAAGTTTAATCTTTGCCAAAACCAGATCCCATTCCTACCCAGGTTCTGCCCTTGTTGACCCAAGCCCCAGGCGGCTAATCCTAACTAGCCCCCCTATATCAGACGGCTTAGACCCACTAGCCACCCCCCACCTATACCCCCACTTGAACCAAGACTCCTTTAGTCAGCCTAGAAGTAGAATAGGATACTTGTTTTTCACCTCTGCATACGGTATATCCGTATCCCAGAGCGGAGACCCCACAAACTCCTCCATGATAGCGATCAAACCCACCCCCAACTTTTCCTGCATTTTGAGAAAATAGGTGGCGATCACACATACCCCTGAGCCTCAACCAGGAACGAGACTTGACCACCCTTCTGAGAGATGATTCGACCGCGCCCGCCAAGGCGTGCACCGGATCCGAATCCCCAAAGAACCCCCACACACGCCCGCGGATTTTCGAACACCGACAAATCTGGCGATCACGGTGGGACCTCCCTTCTGAAAAACAATAAAGGTATTCCTCATCTGCTTCCTTTTTACAAGCTTGACTAGAATGCCATCACCCCCGCAGGGAAGCTAATATTTCTCACCCCTCAAGTCAGACCCTCATCTACTTTGCATTACAATATCTTTACTGCTTTAAGCCGGACATAGCTGCGCACCCCTCACTACTTTGACCACAACATCTTTACTGCTTTTTAAGCTGCACACAGCTGTGCACCCCTTTACTGCTCTCTTAAGCCGCACACAACTATGCACACTTTACTGCTTTATTTACTACTTTACATCTGCATCATCCACACCTGCGTTATTTTCATATTCACACCATGGAAACCTACATCCAGGATAAAACCATAGAGGAGACAGATGACCAAGAGAGTCAGGCCACACAGTTTCTTAGCCATCTAGAGGAAAGGATGGCTAACCTAGGGTACCAATCAATGGAGGACATGTTTTATGACCTCACTAATTATCACCGAGCCAAGACCTTGAGGCAGGAAGTCCCTGCCGAAACCCCCAAGGCAACTCCCATCCACACCCAGCTGCTCGGTCAATCCGAGCATCTTTTATTTGCCCCCCTTTCCCCGTGAATCCAATATTCCTGGCCATTTCTGCCCCAGACCCTTACCAGGCCACCCCCAATCTGAGACCGCTAAACAGCCCTCCCAGGGGGGAAATGCTAGACAAAACCATCCGTAGAATCATCTCCGAGACTGGTCCCTCTACTCCGAAACACATGTCTCTACACAACCTGAGAAAAATCCCATCAGTCCACTTACCAGAGGGATTTAAAATCCCAAAAATTCACTAGTACAACGGTCATGGAGACCGAGACGTTCACTTAACAGCCTTTTATTTAGACGTCCGACCATTTCTAGATAACCTACCTCTGCTAGTGTTTATCTTCCAAAAATCATTGGAAGGAGAGGCACTGCAATGGTTCTCCACCCTCTATTTCAGACCTAACCTTGGAAAGAATGAGGCCTAGGGAGGAATTCGAATAGTACGTGTCCCGGTGGCGCACACTTGTCCACCGAACTGACTTGCAACTCAAAGAATGTCAAGAAATTGACATGATATTGCAAAGCTTGAGTCCAGAACTTCGTACGAGCCTTTCGTACGGAGACTGCACTACGTACCAGCTTCTGATTGACAGCCACAACAGGATTTCCCATTGTGCCACCCCAGAAGTCCAAACCCAGTCCCCACCTATAGGGTTGGATAACCGCCATGAAAGGCGCACACCCCCACGGTAGAGGGGATTACCCAAATTTTGGCATTCTACCCGAATGGAGCGCGAGGTTCTGATTGAGGATCAGCTCCAAGACAGTACACACTCGGTCCGTCTGGATATGCGCCGCCTCGGCAAGCCAATCAAAATCAGGGAGATGGTGCTTAAGTAAATCATGCCATCAAGACAGCCCCACCCAAGAGGCAAGGTACAACACACATGGGAGGGACCCTATGTGATCACCCATGCCTACTCCGGGAATGCCTACCGCTTGGTAGACGCTGAAGGAGTCGAGGTCCTAGGTTCGTGGAATGCACTTTATCTAAAGATATTCCATGCATAGAAACTATCAATACTTGAGAAATATTATTCTTCCTTCCTTCAATTTCCAGTGACCGACACCTGATGATAGAATTATAAGACTCTCAAAGATAAAATCATATTTATTTGAGCTCATATCCGCCAATCATGTCACTTCCTTCACACATGCATGACTTAAGAGTTGGTTTACCCGATAGAAGAGAAATTGCCTACCATGTAGACTGAGACAATTTTAAAACTCCAAAGCATTCCCCCTTGTTTCCGTCCTTACTCGTATTAACCCAAGGTCAAAATGAGGAATTACTTGGACCTAGCATGTGTCCCAAAAAAGGCTCTCGCACTATATAAACACATCTAGAGGGGAAGCAGAAAAGAACAGGGGTGAAAAACAGAAGAGCCCCCCTCAAAAAAAAAAATTAGGCAATGAGAGGCCAACAAAAGAAAAACAACACCCAAGCAAACGGGTTAGACTCTCTACTTTAGCAGGCAAAATTTCCTTTACACACAGTATATGCCAAACAACGGCTACACTAGTACACATCCAAGCAAGCGGATTGTATTTTCCACCCAAATAAAGAAGTAGTAAAAAGAAGAAAGCAAGAGGGACCTTGAAAGTAGGACATATGGTAGACTGGGACAATTCTAAATATTGCCCCAAAGGAAGATATTCCACTTACCCCATTCCCCCCTCCCCTTTTTTATTTTTGCAATGGAGTTTGAAATTGAACTATGTCTACAGGAAAAGGTGAAATTTCGATCAAAGGTAGACCTTTTCTATGTTTACAACATCACACACTCACATGAATTCATTTAAAAACTTACTTATCTAAAGGAAGATTATTTGACTTAATTTCTGGTACGTTCATTGATTTTTTAGCATGTTTAAAATAATATGATCAAGCATTTGAAAACCATGAACTTGTGAAACCGACACCTAGAGTTTATACCTTTCAAATACAATCCTGATTTAGACATGAGTGACCACAAGGGCCTCATTCAGGGACTTAATGACATCTTTTATTTAGGATAATTGAAAACATTGCCCTCTCACATGAAAGAATCATTGAAAAATTAAAATGCTCCCTTATGTCACTCGCACTTATGCATAAGCTTATATTTTCCTTTTCCGAGACACTTAGGCATTCAATTTCCTTGAAATATCACAATTGACCCCCCCCCCATACCAAAGCAAAATTGCCCCTATTACACTCATTTCATGCCCTTCCGCACACACTTGAGAAGAAATTACCCCACTCTCATACACATTTGAGATTCTTTTTCATTCTCACAATTGGAATCGCTTAGATTCCCTCCTTTTACGCCAAACATGGTTTTCTCGCACCTTTTTCCACATTTTGTTTACCTTAGATGGGTTGTAGCCCTTGACAATTCGAGCAAGAGGGGCTCAAAAATCAGTGCAAGGGCACAATCCGGACAGATTTAACACTTGGCTCATGGAAAGAATGTTTTTACAGGTTTTGAAGGTTGACCAAACACTTACAAGAACTTTCAGCAATAGCAGACAAACTGGGGCGGTTACTCTCCATGAACTGCCGGCCCTCAGGCGGCTACTTCCAACATGCTACCCGTACCCTTCTCCTTCCAGGTAAATTGCCCCGGGCTGGGGGCGGCTAAAACGAACTAGCCGCCCGGCCCTGGGCAGCTAGTTTGAACTAGCCGCCCCTCACCTGCTACCCCACCTGTTCCTGTCAGTCCAAATCAATCAACTCTTCAAACCTTCAAAACCTATTGGAAGCATCTCTTTTCCAAAAACCTGTACATACACATTCCATACACATACCCAAAACCTGCATAGATACGAAACGAACAGCAATAGAAACCAAAATCACATGCCAACCCATGCATTCATTATTGTCGATATCGTCGGGAAGGATTCCGGTTGGTGTCGGTGTGTCGGAAAGGATCCCGGATGGTACGCGGGTGCGCGCGCGTGTGTGGGGGTTCTTCGGAGAATCGGATCGGATGCGTGCCCTGGCGGGCTCGGTCGGATCGTCTTCTCGGAAGGGTGAGGGGTGTCGTTTCTGGTTGAGGCGCCCAATAGCGGCTCAAGAGGATTCCATAGTTTGTGTGATCACCACCTGCTTTTCTAAAAAGCAGGAAAATGTTGGGTTGGATTTGATCGCCTACGTGGGGAGTTTGTGGGGTCTCTGCTCTGAGACACGGATATACCGTACACAGAGGTGAAAAACAGATAATCCTATTTTGCTTCCGGGGCTTGACTAAAGGAGTCTTGGGACAAAGGGGTGCAAGTGGGGTGTGGATATGGGGCGGCTAGTGAGATCCAGCCGTCGGGTATGGGGCGGCTACTAGGGTTTAGCCGTCCAAGGCCTGGTCTGGTTTGGGCAAAAGTTCGGTAAGGAAATGGTTGGTTTTGGACATAGGCTAAGCTAGGTTTAGCCCGGGTTTCTGGAGGGTGGGATGAGAGGGTATCTAATGGAGGGAATGAGTATTTCTCTCACAAAAGGGGCTCTCTCTCTCTCTCTCTCTCTTGGCATTTCTAGTGGGGAATGTGAATTGTGGGTTGTTGATGTTGTGGATTTTTTTTGTGGATTGGGATTGGTGGATGTTGGATTGGTGTTGGGACCTCCTCTATTTATAGTAAAAGAGAGGCAGGGGAATATCCAGGGGGTAATGGAGTGGGTTGGCTTCGATTAGACCCCTCATTAATTCTCTGGTTCTTCTGTCAGAGACCAGGTGAAGGGCGGCTAGTGCTAACTAGCCACCTAGTATGGGGCGGCTACTTCCTGGTAGCCGCCCCTATCATGACCTGCCAAACGTCCCATCTCTAACAAGCGGTGGCTTAGGTCGGTTACTTGGTTTGATCCGGCCAAGGTAGGGCGGCTAAAGGTCATGACCCGCCGCAATGATCAGCATTTAATACTGCTTTATATCCCATCCAGGGGACTAGTCCAAAGTCGGCCAGGGGGGCGGCTAGTCCAAACTAGCCACCTGGTATGGGGCTTGGGTAGTTAGGAAAGGAATTTGGAAAGGAGTTTTAAGTGAAGTAGAAAAACTGGGAGGGGCGGCTAGTTGTAACTAGTCGCCCGACAGGGGGCGGCTACTCGCGTGTAGCCGTCCCTAGACTGGGTCCCTTATAACCAAAAAGGGACCCTCTCTCTCTCTCCATACGTTTCAAAATGGTTACTCTTCCCTCCTCTCTTCTTCTTCTTCATTTTAAACCGAGAAACCTTGATCCCTTTGCCTTTTCTTCCTCTATTTCGACCTCAATCCTTTCTCTTTCTCTTGATTTCAAAACCCTAGGTTTGGGTTCTCCTTTTTCTTTTCAATCCGAGGAAGATGACAAGGTCAAAGGCGATGGCTTCGAGGGGGAAACGACCACGGGTGGCTCGTGGAGAGCGTAGCCCGAGCTCTTCCTCGTCGGAGAGCGATAGGCCGGAGGTCGAGGCCGTGGGGGAGGGTATAGGTACGACGGAGGTGCTGCCGGCGGACATCGGCGTGGGTGAGGTTGGAGACTTGCCTTTTGGGACTGCTCCGGAGGTTGGGAGTAGTATGATAGGCTATACACGCAAGAGGAGGCGTGGGGATCGATCGGCGGTGGTCGAGGAGGTGGTTTTGGGGGTCGGGGGATCGATTGAGGGTACAACCGAGGGGGTAGGGGTCGAGGGAGTTAGTGAGGAGGTGAGGGCGTCGTTGGATGCCTTCGTTGGGATGTTGGATAGGGAGGCTACGAAGGCTAGGGCTGAGGAGGAGGAAAGCAGGGCTATGGGGGCCTTTGCGGAGTTTATCTCCGGCGTGGGGAGGGTGGAGGGGACAGGAGAGGCTAGGGATGAGGCCGGGGAGGCCGATGGTATGGGCCCCGGGGCTGCAGAGGCCGGTGTGGGTGTTGGGGCTGAGGCCGAGGAGGCCGTGTTCGAGGAGGAAGAGGAGGAGGATGACGACGGGATGGACGATCCCGACGAGGTCGAGGTGGACGCTCCTGGGTCCACACGGGCCGTGGTATGTTCCTATCCTTTTAGTCTTTAGCCTTTTTATTTTTGGTGCATATACAAGTGTTTTGGTGATATGAACAGGGAGATAGTGTATTACACTCGTATATGTGTGTTTCAAATAAGCATGCTTGTGTATAAGTTTAATCACTGTGGGACGTGTAGGCATGCCAATATGGGTTTGTTTTTATAGGGAGGGGGGGGGCAATTTCTTATATATATATCCATGTTTGTTATATGCATATAAAGGAGAGAGAAATGACATAGTTAGTATGCTTGCATGCGATACTTTTCTACGTGTATGTGACTTCGTATGTGTTTGATCGTGGTAGAGCATGAGGGAGTGTATGCATGCATTTCACGGGTCCAAGTCCTATATGTTTAGGTGTGTTTAGGGAAAGTATAAGTATGATAGGCCGTGATGTAAGAAAGCTCGTGAGTGGTGACCACGGTGGGATGATACTATTTGTTTGCATGCGTGGTTATATGAGGAGTGTAGCTTCTTATTTCCATGCTTTTGTTTCCTTTTTAGTACGTGGAATTTTTATTTTGCTAAGCATGGTTTAAAAATGAATCCGTAGACTTGGATTCTTACCTCTCGATTGTTTTTAAACTGACCTATGTTCCCTTCGTTTATTTTGTAGAGGCCGAATTGTATCCGGGCTTTATGGCACGGGACGAAGAGGTGGTATGACGCCTTGGGGCAGGAGGAGAGGAGCTTATTGGATGGAGCGGGCTTCCGTTCCTTCTTCCTGATTGAGTCGTTCCACGTCCATCGCCCATACGTGGAGGCATTGGCGGAGAGATGGGACCCGGAGAGTTGCACGTTCATCCTCCCTACCGGTGCCGTCATGCCAACCCTCGATGACGTCCACCGGATTACTGGCCTTCCGGTCCTGGGGGAGGCAGTGATTGCGGCCACCCTTGCTAACTACAGGGGGCTTTTCCGAGAGTTGATCGGGGAATGGGAGTTTGTGGAGCGGGAGTGGACGCTGAACCGGATCCCTTTGGGGAGGCTTTCGGGCCAGTACGGCCTCGGTTCCTTTACAGAGCGCCAGAAGGGTGAAGCTGCAGCTAGCTTCGAGAGGAGACGGGCGATGATCGAGGTGAGAGAGGCGGCTGCGTGTCCACAGAGGGCACGGAGGGAGTTGAGGGCGTTCTTTCTTTACTTCTTTGGCCGGGTCCTCTTCTCGATGGCCTCTGACAAGGTTTCCTCTCATTCTCTTCTATTGATGAGGGACCTGGAGGGCATGGGACGATATGCCTGGGGAGCGGCGATGCTTGCCCATCTCTTTGCGGAGCTCTCGAAGAAGGTCAAGAGGGCTGGGGGAAAGAACCTTGGCGGCTTCGCACCATTTCTTCAGGTATGTGTAAGTGGTAAATGTCTTTTTCTTTGTTTAGCTCACTTTGATCATGATAATTTTCCTCTTGCTTTGCTAGATCTTTGGGTACGAGCACTTTGCCATCGATCACCTGACTTTAGCGCCGTTTGATCATGCCCTCCCCTGGGCCATGAGATGGGAACCCCGGGGGTCTTCTCGCTTGCACCGCCTTGCCCAATTCCGAGAGGCCTTTCGTGTCTTGTCGGAGGAAGAGGTATAAGTTTTTCTTCGAGTTTCCTTGGCTTGTATTTGGTTCTCTTTTGACTAAGCGCTCTTCCTATCTTTCGATGCTTTTTAGATGACGTGGAGGCCTTACTCGGAGGATGTTCCCAAGGCCTTGGCGCGAGACATCTGGTTGATCTATTTCAACGAGGTCGTGTTTCATGCAATCAGCCGGGTCGTCCGCCAGCTTGGGTATCATCAGTGGGTGCCCGATCCTTTGCCGCGACGGCCCTCGATTCCGGTGGCCGGGATTCCTCGGGACACGAACCTCCCGAGGAATTACGCTACGTACGTGGCGGGATGGATGGGCCGAGGCGTCTTGGTGGAGCGTCGTCCTGAGGTGAATTCGAGTGACGAATACCTGGCTTGGTATCGTCAGGAGTATGCGGGTATCCTCGGGACGATGGAGGAGGAGATTCCGGATGCCTACGTAAGTTTGGAAACCCTCCTCTTCCTCGTTCTCCTTTGCTTGAATATTTTCTGAGTGGTATTTGCTTTTGTAGGTTGAGTTGAATGAGATGGAGAAGAGGCTCAAGACCGCCAATGAGCACCTCCAAGCGCGGGCTAGGCAGATAGAGGCACTGCGGGTACAGAGAGGACGCTTGCAGGACCAGGTCCGGGTCCTTGAGGCTCAGGTGGATGCTCTGTCGAGAGCGAGGGCCGACGGTGCTTCTTCTTCTTCCGCCCCTCCTCCTTCCATGGTTTCCGAGGAGGAGCTCGAACTGACGAGGGAGTTGGATGTGGCCCGGAGCGAGTTGACGGCCACACGGATGGAGTTGGGCCAGGCGAGGGGTAGGGCTTCCCGGGCTGAGGAGGAGACGGACCGGCTGAGGTCCATGATGGCTTCGAGAGAGGAGGGGCTCATCGCCCTAGGCCGTGAGAGGGACTCCCTCCAGATGAGGGTGTCGGAGTTGGAGGCTTCGGCGGGTGTTCCTGGAGGTTTGATGGGAGACTTGGTTCGTTCTCTCCAGGCGGCCGGGGATAGGGATCAGGAGGCGCTCAGGGTATCAGAGGCGAGGGCGCGGGAGTTGGAGGAGAGGTTGAGGGCTGTCGAGGATCGGTCTAGAGGGACAGAGAGTCGCCTCCGACAGAGATTGGAGAGGAGAGACAGAGACATGCAGCAGGTCCATCTCTGGGAGGTGACTATGAGGGGAAAATTGGTTGGAGGGGGCTCTATGACCGAGGCGGACCTCGACCTTCTTCCACTTGAGCCTGACCATTCTCTCTCGGCTTCCTTGACTACCGGGGCCACCTTTAGCCGGGCTTCTCGTCCTTCGGCGTCTCGGAGTCGTGGGATATATGCGAGCGCCGCGTCTTCGGTTCGGGAGACTCCTGCTGCTCCCGATGCTCCAGAGGTTCAGTCCTCTCCTCAGCCACCGCTCCCTTCTCAGCCAAGCCAGGATGTTCCTCCTACTCAGCCTCCAGCGGGTGACGATACGCCGAGGTATAGCTTCTTTGCGTCTTGGTTTTAGGTAGAAGAATAGTATATATGCATTGAATTTATGCTTTTCTTCTTTTGTTTTTGACTCGGGTGATTATTTCATTGAAGTATAGCTCAAGACTGCGGAGTTTGGAGAGTTTTGAAGGAAAAGATTTTCTTTTATGCCCTTTCTTATGTTTAGAAAAAAAAACAATCTATGTTTATGGTTTTGGTGGGACAACTTAATTTCTCGTTTTGTATGCATGGTTTAGAGTAGTTAGCATGAATGTTTGGGTATTTAAAGAGCTCCCTTTATTTTGAAAAATGCGTATTTCGTGAATGGGTGATTTTGGTGTTTTTACACGTTTAATTTTATGTATGGGTGTAGGGTTTTGATATATAATTGTTTTAGCATGGTATTTATACAGGTTTTGTGTATGAAATGTTAACCCCCCGTACCTAAAATTGTCCCCACTCATTTCATGCCCTTCTGCACATGCTTAAGAAGAAATTATCCCACTTTCACACATACTTAAAAGTTTTCTTCACTCACACACTTGGAATCCCTTCCTTGCATACTAAAGCATGGCCTCCCGCACTTTACTTTCTCGCATTATCTTTCCATTTCGCCTTAATATGGATTGTAGCCCTTGACAATTCAAAGCAAGAAGGGCTCGAAAGTCAGTGCAGGGGCGCAATCCGGACAAATTTAACACTTGGTCCATGGAAGAAATGTTTGTATAGGTTTCGAAGGTTGAAACGGTCACAAAGGCTTTCAGCAACAGCAGCAGACAGGAGCAACAGAACCAGATTGCCCCAGGTAGGGGGCGGCTAGACCCGACTAGCCGCCTCCCTTTGGACGGCTAGTGTACACTAGCCGCCCCTACCCTTTGTTTCAGGTGAGCATGCCCCAGGCAGGGGGCAGCTAAAGAAAATCGGATGCCAAGGTGTTTTCGGAAAAGAAAAATGCAAGCTTATGCGTAAGTATAATTGGCATAAGGGGGCATTTTAATTCTTCAATGGTTTCTTACGTGAGAGGGCAATGTTCTCGACTTTCTGAAGTAAAAGATACCATCAAGTCCCTGTGGAGGAGCCCTTGTGGTCACCTATGTCGAAACCAGGATTGTATTTGAAAGGTATAAGCCTAGGTGTCGACTTTTCTAGGTTCATGGTTTTCAAATGCTTGATCGTATCATTCTAAACATGCTGAAAAATCCATGAGTGTACCAAGAGTCAAGTCAAATAAGCTTCCCTTGGATAGGCAAGTTTCTAAATGAACTCATGTGAGTGTGTGCGGTTGTAAACCTGGAAATGATCTACCCTTGGTCAAAATTTCGCCTTTCCCGGTAGACATGGTTCAATTTTGAATCCCATTGCAAAATGGGGTAAGAGTAATATCTTCCTTTCGGGCAATATTTTAGAATTGTCCCAGTCTTTATTTTGGGTGGAAAGTACAGTCCGTTGTTTGGACCTGTATTGATATAGCCGTTGTCTAGCGTATACCGTGCATAAAGGCGTGAAAGCCTGCTAAAATAGAGAGTTTAACCTGTTCACTTGAGTGTTATTTTCTTTTGTTGGCCTCTCATTGCCTGATTTTTTTTTTGATTTGAGGGGGGGGGGGCTCTTCTGTTTTTCACCCTGATTCTTTTCATGCTTCCCCTCTAGAAGTGTTTGTATAGTGCCAGAGCCAGTTTTGGGACATATGCCAGGTCTAGGTAACTCCTTATTTTGACATAGGGTTAATACGAGTGGGGCGGGAATAAGGGATGTTTTGCTTTGGGGGTTTTAAATTGTCCCAGTCTACGGGGTAGGCAATTTCTCTTCTATCAGGTGAATCTAGTCTAGTTATACGTGTGTGAAGGAAACGGCATGATTTTGGCGGAGACGTGTTCAAATAGATACAAGTTTATCTTTGAGAGTCTTATAATTCTATCATCCAGTACTAAACGCTGGAAATTGCAGGAAGGAAGAATAATAATTCTCAAGTATTGAAAGCTACTCATGCATGGAATTTCTTTAGATAAAGTGCATTCCACGAACCTGAAATCTCGACTCCTTCGGCATCTACCAAGCGGTAGGCATTCCCATGGGTGATCACATAGGGTCCCTCCCATGTGGGTTGCAACTTTCCTCTTGGGTGAGGTTGTCTTGATGGCATGATTTGCTTAAGTACTAGTTTCCCGATTTTAAAATTTCTTTTTATTACCTTCTTTTCAAATGCCCTTGCCACCCTTCTCTGGTAGACCTGGGCATGGTCTGCCGCTCTTAGTCTTTTCTCATCTAGTAGTTCGAGGCGTAGTAGGAGTGCTTCTCTCATTTCCTCAATTTGGAGGTCTTCTTCTAGTACTATTCTTAAGGACGGGACGAGGATTTCGTAAGGTACTACTGCTTCGGCCCCAAACGTGAGTGAATAGGGGGTTTGACCAGTGGGTGTCCTAATGGAGGTTCGGTATGCCCAGAGGGCGTCTACCAATTTATCAGGCCAATCGGTAGCCTTATGGGTTTCTACTGTTTTCTTTATAATTTTGAGCAAGGTTTTGTTGGTGGCCTCTGCTTGTTCGTTTCCCTGTGGATAATATGGCGTGGAATGATGAAGTTCTATATGATGTTTATAGCATAGGTCTTGGAACTCTTGGGAGATGAACTGGGGGCCATTGTCAGTTATAATTGCTTTGGGGGTGCCGAACCGTGCAAGGATGTGAGTGCGGACAAAGCGAGCCAGGGTAGAGCTTTTAATTACTACATAGGACTCGGCTTCAGCCCATTTGGTAAAGTATTCCGTAGCAGTGAGGATGAAGGCTTTCTGGGTGGTGTTTTCTATAGTGTCTCGGAATGGTCCTATCACATCTAATGCCCACATAAAGAAGGGCCATGGTGAAGTCATGGGATGTAAAGAAGATGCTGGTGCATGTATTTTGTTGGCATGAGTTTGACATTGGATACAACGCTTAACGTAATTGTTGCAGTCCCCTTCAAGCGTGGGCCAATAGTAGCCCATTCTTAGTACCTTTTTTGCTAGCATCTGGGCGTTGACGTGTCCTCCGCATACTCCAGAGTGAGCTTCTCCTACAATGGTATATGCTTCTTCGTCGTCCAAACATCTGAGTAGTTCCCCATTGAACGACGCTTGGAAGAGTATCCCCCCTTAGAGGCAGTATTTGACTGCCACCCTTTTGACTATTTTCTGGTCGTTGCTAGTAGCGTAGCTTGGGAATGAACCGTTTTCAAGGTAATTTTTGATGTCAAAATACCAGGGATTTCCATCGTCGATATCTCTTAGTTCAAGGGCTAGGATTTCCGTGGTACTAGCATCTTTGTTGGTTTGGTTTTTTTTAAGGAGATCTCGAGTTTTATAGTCACAGAGTTCAGTGGCAGGTGCTTCTAGTCTCTGGATAGTGACTGTTTCAGATGTCCTAGATAAGGGGAAGGTGAGTGATGAGGCTAGAGAGGCTAGAGAGTCTGCAACAATATTGCCGGTCTGGGGTATGAAAATGTGAGTAACCTTACGGAACTGTTTTTGCAGGACTATGGCTAGTTCTCTGTATGGCTTTAGTTTTGGGTCTCTAGTCTAATATTTTTTAAGAGTTTGGCGGATCACTAAGAGGGAGTCCCCAATGATGTCTAAATTTTTGGCTCCTAGGGCTAAGGCTGCCTTCAAACCTGCTATCAGGGCCTCGTAATCGGCAATATTGTTGGTGGCTTTAAACGTAAGCTGAAACGCTCGTGGGATAATGACACCTTCGGGGGAGATTAGTGCTATTCCTATTCCCTTTCTGTTTTAGTTGACCACTCCGTCGAAGTATAGCGTCCACGTCTCTCTATTTTTTTCTTCAATAAGCGCAAATATTTCTTCGTCCGGGAAGTCAGTTTTTACTGGTTCGTAATCAGGGAGGGGTAGTTGAGTGAGGTGGTCAGCGATAGCTTGCCCTTTGATGGATTTTTGAGTGGCGTACGTGACGTCAAACTCGTTTAACTGTACTTGCCATCAGGCTAAGCATCCGATTAATACAGCTTTCTCGAACAGGAACCTTACTGGGTCCATTTTGGCGAAGTATTTGACTTTGTGGGCAAGAAAGTAATGTCGTAACTTTTGGGAAGCCCATACTAATGCTAGACAAGTCTTTTCTGTAGGAGGGTAGGCTATTTCGTATTCAATCAAGGTTTTACTTTGGTAGTAGATGGCTTTTTCTTTTCTTCCCATGTCATCGTGTTGTGCAAGCACTGCACCAATGGCTTCCTTAGTTGCAGCTATATAGAGGAGCATGGGTCATCCGGTCACTGGAGCCGAAAGGACTGGGGGATTAAGAAGGTACTTTATTAAATTATTAAAGGCCTTTTGGCATTCACTATCCCAATTAAACCTAACTCCCCCTTTCAATAGTTTGTAAAAGGGGCGACATCTTTCAGCGTGTTGCGAAATAAATCTCCTAATAAATTGCAACCTTCCTACGAGCCCCCTTAATTCTTTTAGGTTCTTTGGTGGGGGGCATTTGGGCAATGGCTTTTGCCTTGGTTGGATCTATTTCTATCCCCCGTTTACTCACCATGAACCCCAATAGTTTCCCAAAGGAGACCCCAAAGCGACATTTCTTTGGATTCATTTTAAGTGAAAACTCCCTGCATCTCTGTAGCACTTGCCTAAGTATGTCTGCGTGTCCCATTCGAGTTCTAGACTTAACTAAGATGTCAACCACATAAACTTCTACTAGTCTGTGCATCATATCATGGAATATTGAGGTCATAGCCCTTTGGTATGTTGCACCCGCATTCTTGAGCCCGAACGGCATCACTATATAGCAGTAAGTTCCCCAGGGTGTGGTAAAGGAAGTTTTTTCTTGGTCTTTTTCTGCCAACCGGATTTGGTTGTATCCAGAAAAGCCATCCATGAATGAGAGCATCTCATACCCTGCCGTGTTGTCGACAAGGAGGTCAATATGTGGGAGTGGGAAGTCATCCTTTTGGCACGCTCGATTGAGGTCCCTGAAGTCGATGCATATCCAAATCTTTCCATCCTTTTTGGACACTGGAATGATATTTGCTATCCACTTTGGGTATAAGACTACCCGGATAAATTTAGCCTGGTGGAGTTTGTCTACCTCATCTTTGATTTTCAAAGCTACCTCAGGATGAAGGCGTCTCAGTTTTTATTTTACTGGCTTTGCGTTTGGTTCTAAGATTAACTGATGTTCAACTAACGAGGTATCGAGTCCAGGCATGTCCTTGTAAGATCATGCAAAGAGGTCTTTATACTCATGTAATATTTTAACCAGGCCCTCTCTCTCATCGTGATTTAGTCCTGCGCTAATTGAAATGATTTTGGGGTCAGCTTTTGTCCCTAGGTTTAGCTCCTCTATCTTCTGGTCTGCTTCTTCTGTCTTTTCATCGAACTCTTGAAGGCTCTGTTTTAATTCTTTAGATAGGTCCTCTTTTTCTTCATTGTTCTCATCACAGATTTTGAAGACCCCTAGGCCATCGTCTAGGTTCCCTATGCCATCTAGGTCTGGTTCTTCTATAACTGCAATTGATTCAATTTTTCTAAACCCAATATGGCCCTGCTATACCCTTCTAGGTTGCTAATGATCTGGTCAGGTATTTGACTCCTAGTAGGTTTGACCGTTTTGGACGAGGTACTAGGGTCGGGACTTTTGGCTTGACTGGCTAGACAATGTAGTTTATTCAGGAGATCAGAGTCATCGCTAAAGGGGTGCCATGCCGGGGTGAAGTCATCCTTGTCGAATAGGGATCCTAGGGTTTTGGTTTCCATTTTTTTGTTTTTTTTTGTTTTTTTTTGTTGAACAGAAAAAGACACTTATTATTTACAACCTACTGGATTGGCGGAAGTGTTTCAACCGACTTTTCTCCAGTAGCTGACGCTCATTTGTTGCGATGCTTGAGCACTGCGAGAAAAGGAGGCTGGGTCAGCTGGAGTTTTATCGTTCAGCGGTGAGTGTGTTCGTAGGTGTTTATCAGGGTGTGGGAATAGCCATTCTAGGGAGCCAGAGAGATAGTCCGGCTCTCTTTCCTGGATAGGGTCCAAGGGGGTAGGGGCATACGGCTTCTTTGGTGGGTTCTACGATTATTTCCCTTACGAAATGTTCGTATAACCTCCAATTGTATTTTTATTTTGGTCTAGGGTGATGCTTGGATGAGCCGATGCCCCTTTTATCTAACCATGCTGGGAGTTCGATGGGGTCCAAGATCCCATTTTGTTGTCCCAAGGTTCCCCCGGGGAGATAACCCATGGCCCCCATTATATGCCAACCAGGGTTTTTAAGTCTAGGGTGGCTTGCCTCCGTGGTAACGGAGAGAGTGTTCCGGGGATTTAGCCAATTGGCTGGGAAGTCTAAGATGTGGATGGTGGCTTCCATGGGTTTTGAGTCACTGGATTTTACAGCAATGGTTTCATTATCGGTGAACCTTGATTTAGGTCCTTTGATTGCATCCCCTTGTATTTTGATTATCTGACCTCCCAAGGGGAATTTCAAACATTGGTGTAGGGGAGAGGAGACCCCTTTTATTGATGCTAGCCATTTGCGTCCTAGGATCATATTATAATCTGAATCCATTTCTAGGACATAAGCTTTAGCGCTAGTTTCTAGTGGCCCTACCTTTAACCGGAAGTCCTTAAAGCCTAGAACTGGATGAGCTGTTTTGTCATAGGCAAATATATGGGTGTCTGTTTCGAGGAGTGTAGTTATGCGTCCGTCAATGTGCTCGAAGGTTTGTAGCGACATGAGGTTTACCCCTGCTCCGGTGTCAATTAGAACTTTATCCACCGAGTATCCTTCGAGGTTAATTGTTATGCGCAGGGTTGAGGTGCTAACGACCTCATCATGAACCTCTTCTTTAGGTCTAAAGGTTATGATGGGTCCTAGTCCTGCGGTGGCTAGAGCTATTGGTACGCTTAGGGTGGAGATTTGTGGGTCGACTTGGATTCTCTCGAGGAATATTCTTAGAGCTTGTTGGTGGTGTTATGAGGTTTCGATTAGCTCTAAAATGGAAATCTTTGTGGGGATTTTTCGGAGTTGGTCTAGGATATCGATCTTATCTCCGGCGCGGGGTTCCTCGATTTCTGTTTCAGGCAGGGGGTGCCTTTAAGAGGGGACAGCATTGAAAATTCTACCGGCTCTAGTAGTATGATGGTTCAGAGCGTCAATGGTGGTTTGGGGGCCTTGTTTTGATAGGTGTAGGCCTTTGTCAACTGGTGAGGGGGATAATGGTTGGAGCTTTTTAGGGAGGGAGAGCTTTGTGGGTCTGGGGAGAATGGGGGAGGGGACTGGTAGGACGGGGGAAGAGGCTGGCAAGATTAAGCCACCCGGGATGATTCTGGGCGACTCTTCGTGGTCAGCGGATTTTATGGTGTAGATGCTTTCATAGCTTAGGCTCTCTGGTTCTTCCAAGGAAGCCCTCGTGGCTAGCCTTGGGTCTTGAGTTGTGGTTTCTACAGGGTTGGGGGTTTCTGGGGCTGTCTTGACTTCTAGGGATTTCGTAACTAGGTTGTTTTTGAGTCCCCTGATGTTGGCCCAGTCTAAGCGCCTCTCTTCATCAAGGTTGTAGACAATGTCTCTAAATGAGGAGCATTGTTCGATGGTGTGGCCGTGATGTCGATGATACTGACAGAAACGGGTGGGGTCAGCACCGATAGGTGACGGTCTAGCCATGGGTAAGGAAATGCCATTGACTTTTAATAAGGCTCTGAAGATGTTCCCTAGGGTTTCTGGAAGGGGAGGATAGCTATCTCTCTTGCTTGGCCATTTTGGCCGTAGAGGGAGGAAGATGTAGTCTTATCACGGGGGCTGCGCGTGGGTTCTCCAGGGGTTATGCCTTGCGTTCTCGAGGGGAGAGGATAGAAGGGTCTCCTATTTTGGTTCTGGTTTCGGTTTGATGGAACCTGAATTGGGGCATCATGGGTTGCGGGGTTTTGTCGTATCGGCACGGGGACGGGTACTGATCGAGTAGTGAAGTTCTGGTTGACTGGCTGAGACGGTGCATATCCGGATGAACTGGACGTGTACTGTCTCAGAGCCGTTCCCCGATCAGGAACTCGTGCTCCGTTCGGGTAGAGTGCCGATACTTGTGTGATGATCCCCTCTACCGTGGGGGTTGGTGCCTTACGAGGCGGTTGTCCAACCCTATGGCTGATAGGTGGAGACTGGGTTTGGACTACTGGGGCTGCACAACGGGAAATCCTGTTGTGGCAGTCAATCAGAAGCTGATACGTAGTGCAGTCTCCGTACGAAAGGCTCGTATGAAGCTCTGGACTCAGGCTTTGTAACATCATGTCAATTTCTTGACATTCTGTGAGTTGCAGGCCGGTTCGGTGGACGAGTGTGCGCCACCGAGACACGTATTACTCAAATTCCTCCCTAGGCCTCATTCTGTCCATGGTTAAATCCGAAATAGAGGGGGTTCTGATCCTCTGATAATCGTAGCGGCCTAAGAACTTCTCGCTTACAGCCGAGAAATTCGACAAGTGATCTACAGGGAGGGTGGAGAACCATTGTAGTGCTTCTCCTTCCAATGATTTCTGAAAGAGGAAGACTAACAGAGGTTGATTATCTAGAAAGGGGCGGGCATCTAGATAAAAGACAGTTAAATGGATATCTGGGTCTCCACGACCGTTGTATCGGTGGAATTTGGGGATTTTGAACCCCTCCGGTAGGTGGACTGACGGGATTTGTCTAAGGTTATGTAGAGACATGTGCTTGGGGGCTGAGGGACCAATCTCGGAGAGAATTCTCTGGATGGTATCATCCAGTGTTTCTCCCCTGGGAGGGCTGCCTTGCGGTCCCGAGTTTGGGATGGCCTGGTGAGGGCCTAGGGTGGAAACGGTTGAGAATATTGGAATCGCGGGGAAAGGGGGGTGAATGAAAAGACGCTCGGGTTGACCGAGTGACTGGGTGTGAACGGGGTTTTGGGAACGGCCTTAGGGGTTTCGGCAGGGGCTTCCTGTCTTAGGGTTTTGACCTGGCGGTAGTTGGCGAGGTCATGAAACATGTCCTCTACGGATTGGTATCCTAGACTGGCCATCTTTTACTCTAGATGGGTCAGGAATTGCGTGGCCTGACCCTCTTGGTGGATTCTCTCCTCTAGTTCCTCCTCCTCTATGCGGGATTCCATGATGCGTGTGAAATGGTTCAAGGGAATGAATGCAGATACAAAGCAGTAAATAAAGCGGTAAAGGATTGCGCAGTGGTGTACGGCTTACAAAGCAGTAAAGGATTGCGCAGCAGTGTGCGGCTTACAAAGCAGTAAAGGATTGCGCAGCGGTGTGCGGCTTACAAAGCAATAAAGGATTGCGCAGTGGCGTGAGGCTTACAAAGCAGTAAATGATGCAGTGCTGTGAAGTAGAGGAGGATCTGATTCGAGGGGTGGGAAACTCTAACCTTCCTAGAGGGTTGATAGCATTCTAGTCAAGCTTGTAAAAGGGGGCAGAAGAGGATTACCTTTTGTTGTTTTTCACGAGGGAGGTCCCACCGTGATCGCCAGATTTGTCGGTATCGTTGGGAAGGATTCCGGTTGGTGTCGGTGTGTCGGAAAGGATCCCGGATGGTACGCGGGTGCGCGCGCGTGTGTGGGGGTTCTTCGGGGATTCGGATCGGATGCGTGCCCTGGCGGGCTCGGTCGGATCGTCTTCTCGGAAGGGTGAGGGGTGTCGTTCCTCGTTGAGGCGCCCGATAGCGGCTCAAGAGGATTCCAGGGTTTGTGTGATCGCCACCTGCTTTTCTAAATAGCAGGAAAAGGTTGGGTTGGATTTGATCGCCTACGTAGGGAGTTTGTGGGGTCTCCGCTCTGAGACACGGATATACCGTATACAGAGGTGAAAAATAGATAATCCTATTCTGCTTCCGGGGCTTGACTAAAGGAGTCTTGGGACAAAGGGGTGCAAGTGGGATGTGGATATGGGGCGGCTAGTGAGATCCAGCCGTCGGGTATGGGGCGGCTACTAGGGTTTAGCCGTCCAAGGCCTGGTCTGGTTTGGGCAAAACTTCGGTAAGGAAATGGTTGGTTTTGGACATAGGCTAAGCTAGGTTTAGCCCGGGTTTCTGGAGGGTGGGATGAGAGGGTATCTAATGGAGGGAATTGGTATTTCTCTCACAAAAGGGGCTCTCTCTCTCTCTCTCTTTCTTGGCATTTCTAGTGGGGAATGTGAATTGTGGGTTGTTGATGTTGTGGATTTTTTTTGTGGATTGGAATTGGTGGATGTTGGATTGGTGTTGGGACCTCCTCTATTTATAGTAAAAGAGAGGCAGGGGAATATCCAGGGGGTAATGGAGTGGGTTGGCTTCGATTAGACCCCTCATTAATTCTCTGGTTCTTCTGTCAGAGGCCAGGTGAAGGGCGGCTAGTGCTAACTAGCCGCCTAGTATGGGGCGACTACTTCCTGGTAGCCGCCCCTATCATGACCTGCCAAACGTCCCATCTCTGACAAGCGGTGGCTTGGGTCGGTTACTTGGTTTGATCCGGCCAAGGTAGGGCGGCTAAAGGTCATGACCCGCCGCAATGATCAGCATTTAATACTGCTTTATGTCCCATCCAGGGGACTGGTATGGGGCGGCTAGTTAGGTCTAGCCGCCCCTTGCCAGGGACTCAGGGTTTTTAGGGTTAGGGTGTGGGCTTTAGGTTGGGGCTAGGGTTTAGGGATTCTGGTTTGGGGTTTAGGGTTTGGGTTTAGGTTTTCGATCGGGCAAGGGTTAGGGTTTGGGTTTTAGGGTTAGGGTTTCCGGTTTAGGGTTTTGGGTTAGGGTTTAGGTCAGGGTTAGGGTTTAGGTTTTCGATCGGGCTAGGGTTAGGGTTTGGGTTTTAGGGTTAGGGTTTCCGGTTTAGGGCTAGGGTTAGGGTTTCCGGTTTCCTGAACTTGGGTTAGGGTTACTTGAAGTATTTCTGTCTCTTTGGACGGTCAAAATTGTGGTACCTACAATTATGACATCCTCTCACACACCCAACCATTCCCCAAACATACACGCATCGTATTCACCAAGATTTATCTGAGAAAACCTTTTCAAAACTATGACATATATGTCCATCTACATAGACCATCCATGAAAACCAACTAGAAGGGGGAAATTGTTCATAAAAAGGAAAAGTGAACCTAGTTAAAACTAAAAGAAAATGATAAATGGGTATAGGTCCACCAAAAGCTCCAAATCCGAAAGTCTTGACTATACATCGCAAAACTGGTCACCTAAGTCAAAAGAAAAGAAGAAAACATGAATTCCTTGCATATATATAAATTTTTATACTTCAACCCAAGACATTATAGCTATACCTTGTTGTATCATTGTGACACCAGGCCCATTGAGGGGGAGGCCCAACTGTTCCAAGAGGCCCATTGATTGGGTGAGGGTGAGGGTTTGATGTTTAGTCTCACATCACCTAATGGTAGGAGATAGTATGTGCTTATATGTGAGCACAACTCTTACACACAAAGACGCGTTTTAAAACCGTGAGCCCATTTAGGGGCAAAACGGATAATTTCTTGTTGTGTAAGAATGGAGCGTTACAATTGGTATCAGAGTCTGTCCATTTTGCGATGGTTGGTGTGGCCCCACACGAGGACATGTGGCCCATTAGTGGGGGTAATTGTGACACCCGGCCCGTTGAGGGGAGGCCCAAAATTCCCAAGAGGCCCATGGATTGGGTGAGGGTGTAGGTTTGGTGTTTAGTCCCACATCGCCTAATGGGTGGAGATAGTATGTACTATATGTGAGCACAGCTCTTACACACAAAGACGCATTTTAAACCTGTGAGCCCATTAGGGGCAAAGCGGACAATTTCTTGATGTGTAAGCCTGGGGTATTACAATTGGTATCAGAGCCTGTCCATTACGCGATGGTGGGTATGGGTGGCCCCACATGAGGACGTGTGACCTATTAGGGGGGGTGGTTCTGATGTCCGGCCCATTGAGGGGGAGGCCCAACTGTCCCAAGAGGCTCATGGATTGGGTGAGGGTGAGAGTTTAGTGTTTAGTTTCACATCGCATAATGGGAGGAGATAGCCGGTGCTTATATGTGAGCACAGCTCTTACACACAAAGATGTGTTTTAAATCCGTGAGCCCATTTAGGGGCAAAGCGGATAATTTCTTGCTGTTACACAGAAATTGGTATCAGAGTCTGTCCATTTTGCGATGGTGGGTGTGGCCCCACATGAGGACGTGTGGCCAATTAGGGGGGGTGACTGTGACACCCGGCCCATTGAGGGGGAGGCCCAACAGTCCCAAGAGGCCCATGGATTGGGTGTGGGTGAGGGTTTGATATTTAGTCTCACATCACTTAATGGGAGGAGATAATCTGTGATTAAATGTGAGCATAGCTGTTACATATAAAGACGTGTTTTAAACCAGTGAGCCCATTAGGGGCAAAGCGGATAATTTCTTGCTGTGTAAGCCTGAGGCGTTACAATCATCATCCGCGGGAGGTTGAGTAGGAGGAGCATCCTGACTCGGTTGAGAAGGCAGTGGCGGCTGATAAGAGGACAGAACCTCTGGAGCATCCTGAACCGCTGGAGTCTCTCGGATAGAGGAGGCAGCCCTGGAGTATATCCGACAGCTCTGGGTCACTGATGGGCGAGAAGCATGACTGAAAGTGGCCCCAGTAGCCAACAATGCAGAAATCGAGTGGTCGGGCTCGAGCGGGAGAAGATCTAGATCCACCTCAGTCATAGAACCCCCTCCAACCAATTTCCCCCTCATGGTCGCCTCCTAGATATGAACCTGCTGCATGTCTCTACCCTTCTCTCCAATCTTTGTCGGAGGTGACTCTCCGTCCCTCTGGTCTGATCCTCTACCACCCTCAATCTTTCCTCTAATTCCCTTACCCTCCCCTCCGATGCCCTGAGCGCCTCTCGATCCCTATCCCCGGCCACTTGGAGAGAACGGACCAGATCACCCATCAGTCCACCAGGCATCTCGACTGATGACTCCAACTCCACAACCTTGGCCTGAAGAAAATCTCACTCATGGACTAGAGTGCCTGAAGAAAAACCGCAGCTGGTTCATCTCTTCCTCCCTCGAAGCTCTCTCAGACCTCAACTGGTCCACCTCGTCCTCGGCCCTCGCGGCCCTCTCCCTAGCCTGGTCAAGTTCCATCCGAATGGCTAGGAGTTCACTCTGAACCACATCTATCTCGCCCCTTAGCTCAAGCTCTTGATCAGAAGCAGTGGCCGGAGGAGGCGCAGAAGAAGAAGAAGCACCGTCGGCTCGTGCTCTCGACAGAGCGTCCACCTAAGCCTCAAGGACCTGAACCTGATCCTACAAGCGTTGCCTCATTGGTGGCCTCGAGCTTCTTCTCCAACTCATTCAGCTCAACCTACCAAAAAAACATCATTTAGGACATAAAGAGAAGAAGCGAAGAAAGAAGAAAAGGCAAGGACTATACTCACATAAGGGTCCGAGATCTCCTCCTCCATCGTCCCAATGATGCCTGCATACTCCTGACGATACCAAGCTAGGTAGTCGTCATTCGATGTCACGTCAGGACGACACTCGACCATAACCCCTCTCCTCTCCCATCCTGCCACATAGGTCATGAAATTCCTCAAGAGGTTCGTATCCGGAGGAATTCTAGCTACTAAAATCGGAGGACGCTTCGGCAGGTCATCGGGCACCCACTGGAGGTACCCAAGCTGGCAGACGACTCGACTGACCGCATGGTAGACAACCTCGTTGAAGAAGATTAGCCAGATATCCCTCGACAACCTCTTAGGGATCTCCTCCTCCGTGTGGGGCCTACAAGTCATCTATGAAATAAAACATCAAAGAAATAAGAAGTGTGCTTAGCCAAAAAGAAAATTAAATACAAACTAAAGAACTTGAAGAATATATACCTCTTCCTCCTTCAAAACCCTAAAAACCTCCCGGAACTACGCGAGACGGTGTAAACGTGAAGACCCTGGAGGCGCCCTTCTCATAGCCCAAGGGAGGGCACGGTTGAAGACCAACTGGGTCGGACGAGCGATGGCAAAATGCTCTTACCCAAAAATCTGCAGAGGAAAAGTCAATACCGAAGTCAGGTGAAGTTTGTGAACTCGAATCAAATAATTTTTACCTTCACCAAACTATATTTGTAGAAAGGCCGCAAAACCACCTAGATTCTTGCTCTCGGCCCTCTTCACCTTCTTCGAGAGCTCCACGACGAGGTGGGCGAGCATCGCCGCTCCCCAGGCAAAGCGCCCCATGCCCTCTAGGTCCCTCATCAGCAGCAGGGAGTGAGAGGAGACCTTGTCGGACGCCGTCGAGAAGAGGACCCGATTGAAGAAATAAAGGAAGAACGCCCTTAACTCCCTCTGTGCCGTCTGTGGGTACGCGGCCGCCTCTCTCACCATTATCGCTTGTCTCCTCTCAAAGCTAGCTGCAGCTTCACCTTTTTGGCGCTACGTGAATGAACCAAGGCCATACTGCCTCGAAAACTGTCCGAGAGGGATCCGATTCAGTGTCCTCTCCCGCTCTATGTAGTCCAACTCCCCGATCAGCTCTCGGAACAGCCCCGTATAGTCGGCGATGGTCGCTGCAATCATAGCCTCGCCTGAGGCCGGAAGGCCCATGATCTACTCAAGATCCTTGAGCATCGACATCACCGCATCGGTGGGGAGAATGAAGGCGCAACTCTCGGGGTCCTATCTCTCTGCCAACGCCTCCATATACTGGCAGTGAACGTGGAAGCCCACTCCATCCAGTAACCCCCTCTCCCCTCGACCCACAGCAAAGTACCACCGCTTGGTCCCGTGCCACAAAGCTTGAATACGGTTCGGCCGCTGAAACAAGGAGGAGATGGGTTAGTTCCTTAAAATAGCACTTAAAGGAAGTAAAGAATTTTGAATCTAAACGTAGTCTTCATTCTAAAACCATGCTTAATAAAATAATTCTCATACCAAAAATGAAAGAATGAAGTAAATAAGCCTAAAAGAGAAATTCAGACTCCCTTGTTATAGAAATCCTTCATATGCATCACATATTTTCCTACCTCCTCTACCCCGCCATACCATATTTATATAAGCATGCATAAAAATGTCTGAAGGTTACCCCTCACCATGACATGCGCACCAAAAATCCCACCGTTGTCGTCTACCATATGTATATCAATTTCCTTTCATTGATGTTCTACCATCTTTTATGTAAAACATATAAACATACTTGTCGTAAGTAAAAGCATATGAAAATTTCCCTTTTTACCATCTCTTAACAACACCATGTCTATGCATACGATAAAGCATCATATAAACCGCAAAGAATGCGTATTTATGGAAAACCACCATGATAAATTTTAAATATATGCTTATGAAAACCCACAGTGATTAAATTTCTATGAATACACAACAAGCATGTCTATTGGAGACACACATATATAGTTTTTACACACTATCACCTATTCATACTACAAACATTTAATTCACAAAACATATATGAAAAGACTAGACAAAGGGAAATCGAGACATAGCATGGCTCATGTAGCCCCGGGAGCCTCCGCCTTGGCCTCATCGAGATCGTCCATCCCGTCATTGTCTCCCTCCTCCTCATCCCCCTCCTCCTCGACTACGGACCCCTCGGTCTCCTCCGTATCAACAACCCCAGCCCCTGTGGCCTCAACCCCTATGTCCACGTCCTCGGCCTCCGTGGCCTCAACCCCAACACCCCCGGCCTCCTCCGTGCCCGTCACACCGGAAACCTCGCCTAAAATGCAGGCTTGCTCCTCAGTAATTCACACCACCCTCTTGGTCCTAACCTCTGTAACATCACCCTCAGCTGGTCCTCCGACCTCCAAACCCACCTCTTCGACCACCACCGGTCGATCCCCACGCCTCCTTGAACAACTTATCACACTACTCCCTACCTCCGGGATAGCCCCAGAAGAAGCCCCGACTCCTCCACCCACGCCAACCATTGGTGTCTCCACCATTTGGGTCGCCTCCTCCATGAGCCCCCTCTCCACCTCCGACGAACTTGACCCTGAGACAGCCCCTCTCTGCTCTCGGGAACACCGAAGACGCTTCATCATCGACGCCATCTTCTTCCCCTTCGTCATCTCCTCCGATTTCGCACAAAAGAAAAACCCAAAGAAAATCAAGGGCTTCAAAATCAAGAAGAAAGGAATGACGAAAGGCAAAACTAAGGGATTCAAGATGTTTAAAACCAAGTTTTTTTGGTTTCAAACGGAGAAGAAGAAGAAAGGAGGGAAGAGTAACTGTTTTGAAATGTGTGGGGAGAGAAAGGGTCCCTTTTCGGTTATAAGGGACCCAGTCGAGAGGCGGCTACTTGCGAGTAGCCGCCCCCTATGAGGTGGCTAGTTTGTACTAACCGCCCCTCCCTGCCTGCTCCTTTCCAGTAGCCGCCCCCTGCCAGCTCCTAAAAACATTTATTTCCAGGTTTTGTAAAACAAACAGCCACGTATTGGTTCATTTCCAAAACCTACTTGATCAAACACAACTCTCTTGAAAGTTTTGTCACATTTCCAATACCGTTCAAACTCGAATTTCTTCAAAGCTGGTTCCTTTCCAGAGTTTTTATCCTTCAGATGATCCATTCACCAACTCAAATACATTACTTGCTTTCTGTCGACGATATACCCTCTTTGCTGAGCTACCAAAGCATGGGTACGGTAGGCATGAGAAAACTGACGCTGGGTGCACGATGGCTAAGAACGCCGTCCAAGGGTTGGATCATTCGCTACATTACTTTTTTTCGCCTTCCACCTGGATCATCTTTTTGGTTGAAAATTATAGTCAAGACCTAGCCTCTGACAGTCTAAATCAACTCCATGAACAGTATTGGTCATGTCACGTAACTTCTTGAAGGTTGGGCTGGTCAAAATAAGGGTCTCTTTCCTTATCATCGGTCAAAGTCTTTCTGTTTCATACAAAAACTCCGTCCGATGAGGGACAATTGTAGATACCCTAATTTTAACCATCCATAGAAAAAAATTTACTTCAAGTAATATCAGGAATAACCACATTTGGACACTTAAATAGAAAACAACCTTAGAAAACCAAAACCGAAAAACCCTTGTCCCAAACACTTAGAAAAATCTAAAGGGCCTGGACAGGGGCGGCTACTTGGAAATACCGGTCGGCTAGTCTTAACTAGCTGCCCCACTGATCGACTCAAGCTGCTTCCCTGGATGGCACATAAAGTAGCATTAAATGTTGATCACTGCGGCGGATTGTGGCCCCTAGCCGCCCCATCTCGACCAGTTCAACTCTAGTGACCGACCCAAGCCATCGATTGTCATAGATGGGATGTTTGGCAGATCATGATGGGGGTGACTACTTGAGAGTAACTGCCCCATCCTAGGTGGCTAGTTTCAACTAGCTGCCCTTCACTCTTTCCCTGACAGAAGAACAGAGGTTTAATGTGGGTTCAAATCAACCACCCTATTACTCAAATTGTTCTATTGTCCACTGAACACTCCCCTGCCTCTCTTTTACTATAAACAAACGGGATCTAAAACATTTCTAACACATCCAATAATCATCTTCATTCCCATTTTCAATTTACATCCTCAATCCATATACACACCCATTACTTGAAATCCTTTGAGAGAGAGAGAGAGAGAGTTTCATTTGTGAGAGAAGAAATTCATTCCCTACACAAATCCATCCTCCCAATCCACTCTCCAAGACCCAGGTTAAACCAGGTTTAACATTTACTAAAACCAGATCCCATTCCTACCCAGGTTCTGTCCAGATTGACCCAGGCCCCAGGCGGCTAACCCTAACTAGCCGCCCTATACCAGATGGCGAAGACCCACTAGCCGGCCCCCACCTATACCCCCACTTGAACCAATACTCCTCTAGTCAGCCCAGAAGTAGAATATGATACCTATTTTTCACCTCTGCGTATGGTATATCCGTATCCCAGAGGGAGGCCCCACAAACTCCCCCATGAAGGCGATCAAATCCACCCTCAACTTTTCTTGCTTTACGAGAAAGCAGGTGACGATCACACATACCCATGAATCCTCTTGAGCCGCTGTCGAGTGCCTCAACCAGGAACGAGACCCCACCACCCTTCCGAGAGACGATCCTGTTGGAAAAATAAATCCCGATTGCCAAGATCCGTCGATCGAGGTATAGATCGAACAACAAAATTTTTTTTTTTTATTAAACCTTTTTAACGCAAACCCTACAAGGCGGAATTAGGGTTTACCTTTAGAACTCAGATCAGAGTTCTGCCGTAGAAGAAGATCGAATCTGATGGACGACGATGAATCACTCAATCGGAACCTTCAGATCTTTTGCTATATGTCCTTTCTATGTTGCAGATCCACGGCGGAGTGTGGTCTCCTTCTTGCTTCGAACGGCAGCCGCGAATCCCTTCGCTCTCCTTCTCTCCTTTCCTCACCTTTTCTGGATCCAGAGATCCTAAAGGATTTCTAGGGTTAGGGTTTTGATTTCGGCTGAAATCATATGTCCCTTGAGAGAGAGAGGAAGCCACATATTTATAGGCTAGGGCAGGGACCTAAAGGACAAATCAATAATTGGCTCCTATGGGCTTGGGTACCATAATTCAACCTAGAATTAAAACCAAAAGCCCATAAATCATAATTCATTCCACTAAAGGATTATGACTGCACTCCAAACATACTAATCTCAAAAATAATATTTCGAGCTCCTTATATTATATGCTTAATATCTCCCCACGCTAAGATTCCAATACTCGTTAAGAAATAATTATTACTGACAATATTATTTCATAACATCTTATTTTCCTTGAGATCTTCCGCTTAACTTATATGATATGTCGGATAATTAAATCCACCGGCCGGGTTAGACATAATCAAAACTTATAAGCATCCTCAAGAGAGTATTATCAACCTCCTATTGGAGACGTGGATTCCATCAATAGCAAATATTCATCATACAAGCGTTATTGTCACCCAACTTACCGAGCCTATTGATCCATAGTGGAATCTCACTCTTTAATAAATCAAAATGACAAATAACAAATGCACATGTTTAAGAACCATTTTAGGATTAAGAGCATAAGCAATCATAATAAACATGGGGTGTAAATTATTTTATCTAGTCGGTACAAAAATAATTATCCCAACTTGGTCCGTTCAATACACACAAGGTGTACTAGTACAATCACCCAAAACCTATCAACCGGTCTTTTATAGTCAAGATAAACTATGTAAGATGAACTGCACTACAACCTTTATCCAATGGATTATCCAAGTCCATCTAAGGTTGTGAACCTCAACTTATAATTCACAGGGAACCGATAATCTGATCTTCTGTGTGTAAGCCAAACTCTACATACCAGATTATCTACAATGTAAATTAAAGGATTAAATTAAAAACAAGCACACTATTTCAAACAATATAATGCAAGCATTTACCAATAATAATTCTCATCAAAATGCTAAGACCATCTTAATAATAGAGTTTATTGCATAAGTCATGGCTTTTAGAATAGTGCTCTAACAATCTCCCACTTGGACTCAAAGCCATGAAGCCATACATCTAACTCCCATTCCTTCTACGTGACGATCAAATGACTTGGCCGTCAAGCTCTTTGTAAAAGGGTCTGCCAAGTTGTTTTCTGATGCAATCTTGGTCACAATGACATCGCCTCGCTGAACTATGGGTCCGTGGTTCCTTTGAATTTGCAACAGCTCCGCTATTATCACAATAAAGTGTAATAGGCGATTCTATCAGAGGTACCACATCCAGATCCATGAGGAAGTTCCTGAGCCAAACTGCCTCTTTTGCTGCCTCAGAGGCTGCCACATATTCGGCTTCCATGGTGGAGTCAGCAATACATGATTGCTTGATACTCCTCCAACTTATGGCTCCACCTCCCAAAGTAAACACATATCCTGATGTTGACTTTCTGGAATCCTTATCTGACATGAAGTCCGAGTCTGTGTACCCTATAGGTGTAAGACTCTTTGCCTGGTAAACCAACATATAATCCTTAGTCCTTTTCAGGTACTTGAGAATATGTTTTACCGCAGTCCAGTGTTCTTGCCCAGGGTTAGACTGATATCTGCTAACTATGCCAACTGCAAAGCAAATGTCAGGTCTAGTACAAAGCATTGCATACATGAGGCTTCCTACAGCCGAAGCATAAGGAACTGCCTTCATTTTCTCTATCTCCTTTGGAGAAGTCGGACATTGCTCCCTAGATAGAGTAATTCCATGTCTGAAGGGTAGAAAACCTTTCTTGGAATCGTGCATGCTAAATCTGGTAAGAACTGAGTCAATATAAGTGGCTTGCGATAAGCCCAACATCCTATTCCTGCGATCTCGTATGACCTTGATCCCAAGGATGTGACTGGCTTCTCCCAAGTCCTTCATGTCAAATTGGCTGGATAACCATACTTTAATGTAGACAATACCCCAATATCATTTCCGATGAGTAAGATATCATCCACATAAAGTATTAGAAACACCACCACATTTCCGTTGCGCTTCTTATACACACAAGGTTCATCTGGGCATTGATCAAAACCAAAAGATTTGATTGCCTGATCAAAACGGATGTTCCAAGATCTTGATGCCTGCTTGAGTCCATAAATGGACTTCTTAAGCTTGCACAACATATGCTCCTGACCCTTTGCTATGAAACCGTCTGGTTGCACCATATAGATGCACTCATCAAGACTTCCATTGAGGAAAGCTGTCTTGACGTCCATTTGCCAAATTTCGTAATCGAAATTAGCTGCAATGGACAAAAGAATCCGGATAGACTTCATCATGGCTACTGGCGAAAATGTTTCCTCATAATCGATTCCCTCTTTCTGAGTAAAACCCTTCGCCACGAGTCTTGCTTTGTAAGTCTCAACCATTCCATCTGATCCTCTTTTCTTCTTATAGATCCATTTGCACCCAATGGGTTTTATCCCTTCGGGTGGATCCACAAGTTCCCAGACCTGATTCGAGTACATAGACTCTATTTCAGATATCATAGCCTTTTGCCAAAGCTCTGCATCCTTATCTTGTAGTGCTTCATTGTAGTTACAGGGTTCGGCATTATGTTCCCCAGGGATCTTGTCATATGACTCTCCCAAGAACATATACCTCTCAGGTTGTTGGATAACCCTCCCACTACGACGAGGTACTACAGGGGTGCTAGTGACAACTTGTCGTGTCACTTGTGAACCCGGTGCGCTATAATCCACACGTTGTTCTGAGGTTGAGTCTAACGTGTTGATAGTATCACCGTGAACTGGTTCAAATGTTGGTGGTATTGAGGAACTTTCTACTTGTTCCTCTTTCCTCAATTCCTCTAGAACAACTTTACTTGTGGGCTTGTGATTTAGAATATAGTCTTCTTCTAAGAACCGGGCATTAGTGCTTACAATGACCTTCTGGTCCTTAGTACTATAAAATAGACCACCTTTAGTTCCTCTTGGGTACCCTACAAAGAAACATACTTCTGTTCTTGATTCCAACTTGCTAGGATCCTTTCTTAGCACATGTGCTTGACTACCCCAAATCCGAATATGCCGTAGACTAGGTTTGCGTCCAGTCCACAATTCTGTGGGAGTAGAGGATACTGCCTTAGTTGGAACCAAGTTCAACAGGTAAGCAGCCGTTTCTAAAGCATGTCCCCAAAAAGAAACAGGTAAACTAGAATAACTCATCATGGACCTCACCATCTCCAAAAGAGTCCTATTTCTTCTTTCTGCTACACCATTTTGCTGGGGTGTCCCTGGCGCAGTCAATTGGGATGTAATCCCGTGCTCCAATAGGTATTCCCTAAACTCTCCCAAGAGGTATTCACCACCACGATCAGATCGTAGTGACTTTAGGGATTTACCCGTCTGCTTCTCTGTCTCTGCCTTAAATTCTTTGAACTTATCAAAGGCGTCAGACTTTCGGCGAAGCAAGTAAATGTACCCGTATCTTGAGTAATCATCAATAAATGTGATGAAATACTCATAACCACCTCTTGCCTGGACAGTCATGGGACCACACAAATCGGAGTGAACCAATTCCAACGGTCCTCCGGCTCTATTGCCCTTGGCCGAAAACGGCCTCTTGGTCATTTTTCCTTCTAAGCAAGATTCACAGACTGGAAGTGCCTCCACTTCCAATGAACTCAGTGGTCCATCTTCAACCAGTCTTTGAATCCTTTTTAGATTAATATGACCAAGGCGTAAGTGCCAAAGATACGTTTGGTTCATCTGAGAAGATTCTTTTCTCTTTAGTGGTAACATGTTAGTGTTATTCAATTCATGCAGTTTAGGAGATTCAGGATTAATAACATAAAGATCATCCACCAATGTACCAGAACAGATAAAATGTCTTTTATTCTTGATAACCACAGAGTTATCAAAATAAACATAATAACCATCCATAGCCAATCTAGAAACAGAAACTAAATTCCTTCTAATGGAAGGTACATAAAGACAATCCTTTAAAATTAAAATCCTTTTATTACTGAAATGTAGATAAACGACTCCTAATGCATCTGCTGCCACTTTCGTAGCATTCCCCATGTGAAGATAAATCTCTCCATCACTTAGTCTCCTGGTTTCCTGGAACCCCTGCAACGAATTGCATACATGATTAGTGGCTCCCGAGTCTACACACCAGGTCCTGGTAGATCGGACCGCTAAACATGTTTCAACTATTAGTGAATAAGATTTACCTGCGTTGTTCAGTTTGTTGAGATAGACCGGACATTGCTTCTTCCAATGACCTGATTGTCCACACTGAAAACACTTGCCTTTCGGCTTTTTCTGTGTCTGTCCTTGAATTTTATTCACAACTTGAGCACCTGCATGCTGAACCTTTCTCTTCTTCTTGGCTTTAGCCTTTGAAGTAGAACCTTTCTCAGTCATGTAAACACTAGCCGGCTTCTTGTTGAGACCCTCTACCGCCTGAAGCTCTTTGAGCAGTTCTGCCAACGTGTAGTCACGTTTATTCATCGTGTAGTTGACACGGAACTGCTTAAAAGATTCTGGTAGAGACTGGAGTATGATATCGACCTGGGTCTCCCCGTCAATTTCAGCTCCTAGGATCTCTAGTTCATTGAGATGACCCATCATCTTTAGAACATGATCCCTTACTGGTGTCCCCTCCGCCATGCTAGTATTCATCAGTTCTTTCATGGCCACTTGCCTAGCAGCACGACTCTGGTCACCAAACATTTCCTTAAGGCTGACCATCATGTCGTAGGCAGTGATCATAGACTAATGCTGATGACTTAGAACATTTGACATAGATGCCAGAATGTAACACCTAGCCATCTCATCAGCCCTTAGCCATTTCTGATAAGTCTGGGTTTCCTCGTCGGTTGCCCTCTCACCCGGTTTAGGAGGACATACTTCAGTGAGTACAAACTTGTACTCTGAGGAAGTCAACACAATATCCAGGTTTCTTTTCCAGTCAATTTACATTCTTTGAGAATAACAGCAAGTGGATTAAAAGCAGACATTTTGAATCCTGAGAATCAAACATAGTATAAAGAAAATTATGACATGGTAAATAAAACTTTGAATTCAATTTAAAGATGGGTCCCTCTATCATATTAAAAGAATAATGAGAACGTACACCACTCAAACTTAGACCAGACAGACCAATTCCTTTTAATTTTACTATCTAGGTATCCTTTTATACCAAGTGAAATTAAATAGTTGACATACTTTGGTTCTACAAATAATAGCAGTGACTCCGATGGGGAGGGTACTATTACTTATAGTTAAGTGTAAGCCACCACCTAATTTTTAGATCAATTGTTCGTAATGCACTCCTCCGATGGGGAGATAATGCACACTAACAATTACCCAAAATTATTCCTTAAGATAACTTGTACCGATAATATCTACAATTTATCTCATCCGATGGGGAGGAAGGCCTATAGCCAACACGCAAGATAAATTATATTACCTACAAGTTGGTGGTGGAGACCGTGGGAATTATATAATAATGTCCCGCTCCCACTTAATATTTTAAATCCTTTTGAGGGTTATAAACATATATTTATTGTATGCCAATATCCATGTTGTCCATATAAGGTGGGTCCGTTATACTAGTTAACATCCACACAATATAAAATCATGCATAAAACATATAACAAATAGAAAATTAGAATCCTGGCTGTTATGGTCGCACAACGTCTATGATGCGCTTCGATTGGAATTCTAATGCGAGCAGGGGGGTTCCAGGGGGGTGGCTCGCATCTAGGAACGAGCCCCCCCCTGGCGGGGTCTAGGGCAGCGCCCGAGAAACCAGATTTCACGACCGATTTGCTTTGCTGAAAACGCATATGTTCTTCATCCGACGAGATTTATAACCGTTCGGATCAGAGAATTGATTGTCTCATTTTGATCGCAAATCCTCCTCGTGATGATCCGATATCATCTGGTTCCGTCCGTGATCTCCTGATGCCGATCTAGTACCACGTCGGAGCCGATCCCTCGAATCCCCTCATGAACTCTCTCGTGTAGATTGAAAAAAAAATTACAATAATACTCTCACTCGCGGAGTTTACAATATTGTTTAATTTTCGATCATACAATATAACCACGCACAACCCGCGTGGGATCCATTCACATAAAACAAGAATATAAACAAAACAATAACCATAATAGCCGGATTAAGATCTCGCTGCAAAACAAAGTTAGCACAGATCTACAATCTTGACTATTCTCATGGTATATAGATCTAATCGTTTATCATGTGGACGGACAACATGGTTGTATTCGATCTATACGCTGTATCAACAAGTCGGCTCTGATACCAGTTGTTGAAAAAATAAATCTCGACTGCCAAGATCCGTCGATCGAGGTATAGATCGAACAACAATTTTTTTTTTATTAAACCTTTTTAACACAAACCCTACAAGGCGGAATTAGGGTTTACCTTTAGAACTCAGATCAGAGTTCTGTCGTAGAAGAAGATCAGATCTGATGGACGATGATGAATCACTCAATCGGAACCTTCAGATCTTCTGCCGTATGTCCTTTCTATGTTGCAGATCCACGACGGTGTGTGGTCTCCTTCTTGCTTCGAACGGCAGCCGCGAATCCCTTCGCTCTCCTTCTCTCCTTTCCTCACCTTTTCTGGATCCAGAGATCCTAAAGGATTTCTAGGGTTAGGGTTTTGATTTCGGCTGAAATCATATGTCCCTTGGGAGAGAGAGGAAGCCACATATTTATAGGCTAGGGCAGGGACCTAAAGGAGAAATCAGTAATTGGCTCCTATGGGCTTGGGTACCATAATTCAACCTAGAATTAAAACCAAAAGCCCATAAGTCATAATTCATTCCACTAAAGGATTATGACTGCACTCCAAACATACTAATCTCAAAAATAATATTTCGAGCTCCTTATATTATATGCTTAATATCTCCCCACGCTAAGATTCCAATACTCATTAACAAATAATTATTACTGACAATATTATTTCATAACATCTTATTTTCCTTGAGATCTTCCGCTTAACTTATTTGATATGTCGGATAATTAAATCCACCGACCGGATTAGACATAATCAAAACTTATAAGCATCCTCAAGAGAGTATCATCAACCTCCTATTGGAGACGTGGATTCCATCAATAGCAAATATTCATCATACAAGCGTTATTGTCACCCAACTTACCGAGCCTATTGATCCATAGTAGAATCTCACTCTTTAATAAATCAAAATGACAAATAACAAATGCACATGTTTAAGAACCATTTTAGGATTAAGAGCATAAGCAATCATAATAAACATGGGGTGTAAATTATTTTATCTAGTCAGTACAAAAATAATTACCCCAACTTGGTCCGTTCAATACACACAAGGTGTACTAGTACAATCACCCAAAACCTATCAACCGGTCTTTTATAGTCAAGATAAACTACGTAAGATGAACTGCACTACAACCTTTATCCAATGGATTATCCAAGTCCATCTAAGGTTGTGAACCTCAACTTATAATTCACAGGGAACCGATAATCTGATCTTCTGTGTGTAAGCCAAACTCTACACACCAGATTATCTACAATGTAAATTAAATGATTAAATTAAAAACAAGCACAATATTTCAAACAATATAATGCAAGCATCTACCAATAATAATTCTCATCAAAATGCTAAGACCATCTTAATAATAGAGTTTATTACATAAGTCATGGCTTTTAGAACACTAGCATGTATACTGGCTGAGTGTCAACCAAAGTCAACAACATAATAATCCAAATGAAAAATAAACAACCTCATCCCCACATGATTCATACATTTTAAACTAGCATGTGTAGGGACCAACATGGTCATCCATGCATACCTAATAAACAAAGTGGTCCTAAAAGTTAAGCATCACATAATCATGCATGTAGGAAAATCAACATAAATGTCATCCATACATAAAATACCAGAATCATCCCTACATAAACATTACATAATCATCCATACAGGAAAAGGCACATAAATGTCACCCATACAGAAAATAAAGCAATCATCCCTACATAAGCATTAGCATATCCAAATAAGCCCCACCTCGTGGCAGTCCTAACAAACACAACCATTCAAACAAACATGTTCCATAAGTTCGACATTTATTAGATAACATCTGAATGGTCATAGAAAACACATCAACGACTAGGGCTTTAAATGTATTTTCAGTAGGTTTATCCTCGAACTATGCCTAGTCTCACACATCCAAACTGAGCGATGCTCGGCCTCAAAGAAGAATTTCTGGGCGAATGCATAGAGCTCACTTTCGGGGTCAAGCTCAGAGGTCATCAATTGGAGTTTGGCGTAACATTCTTCAATTGTGGGTGCGGGTCTTAGGCTGTGAGCACACAGGGGGGCCTGGCTGGTAGTGGAGACTGCAATCACGTACCAATAATGAAGAGGTGGCAAGCAGTAGCTGTACAAACAATGGCCAATGGGTCCACCATGGATATGATTAGTCATGTAAACAAAGACAGACAGCCATTCATTACATGAACAACAACACAATTCAAGTAATATGGAATTAGAAATCACTACCCCAATGAAGCACTTCCCACACACAAACAATTGATTAAAGTCTGAACATTAGGATGTGTCAATCTATAAAATATACTCCCTGCTAATAAAGATGATTTTAGGCCACTCCTAACTTGTTGGAATTTTTCAAGTCTCTGAATATGGACATCCAATGTTAATATCAATAGTGTCGGGTGATGCCTCCCTTTTTAGATTAATTTTTTTTTACAGTGACACTTCACACCTCCTATTTCTTCCCATATAAAAGGATGATATCATTAGTTGTATTGAACATCCAATGCAAGCACAGAGCATAAGATTTCAAAGTGTTCATATAAATATATAATCTAATTGATCTCCTAGCTACAAACTTATCTGTCAGTGGAGAAAAAGGTTTCACAAATTCAAAAAATGGAGTCCTTCATCTGCATCCATACAAAGAAAAAAAAGCATAAACCCAATGCTTGCCTTCTCTTCGACTAAATATTAATAACTAATCCAACCCATGTGATCCACCCTACAATTACGAAGAGAAAACACAAACAAGTACACGAAATCAAGCCATACCAAAAATTTTAACAGTAGCTTGTGCTGAGCAAGATTGCTAGAAAACAAACCAGTAATAAATGAAATTACAGAGGATGATGTTAATGATCTGATTGATCAGATCTGTCAATTAAAGGTATGCTACTATATATGCTTATCTAAATCAATGATATTAAATATTATTAAAACATTGACATTAACAATGAATTTACTGTGTGCTGTTTTGGATATAGGAGGAACTTATAAGAACAAAATCTTATGAGTGCAATTCAGTTGGTACTGCTGAATACTTTAAGAGACATAATGCTCGTGCTAGTTTAAACATCCTTAGGGCTAGTCTCAACCGGTCTTTAATTTTGCCACACGCAGATGAAGCAGCAGAGGATGGTGTGGATTTTGATGAAGCTCATGTTAAGGAACTATGTAATCAGCTAGGCAATCTTCAACCTTTAGTTGAAGAGGACAATGCTACAGGAAATATCAATTGCATGCAACACTCTCTATCTCCCTCTTGGAAAAGTTCATACCGAGATGCAGAAGATCTACTTGATGGGAATATATGCAGCGAAGAAAGTGAACTTGAAGAAGTAAGCAACAATAACTTTGAATCAGAACTACCTAGTGATCTTGGGGTTTGTTCTGATGGTATATGTTAGGCCTGTGTCATTTAGAGTCCTATTTTCGATCGGAGTCGCTAAAATTTTGATTTTTAGCTACCTGCTGGGACTGGAGGACTCTAATTGAAGATATAACTGCATATTATGGGTCTTGGTACAGTTTAATACTGCCCATAAAATTTTCGTTTAATTCCGATAACGTTTTTGGAATTATACACTTTCGGATTGATATTTGGATTTGATTTTGTTAAAATCCAGGATGAAGAGGTAAAAATCCGATATTATTACGAGATGTTCAGTTTTGAGATAGCTTCCATATAGAAGTGGAATTGGATCAACTGGATTCGTATATTAAAAGTTATGGGTATTTTTCCGAGTATACCCCGAAGTTGAGAAATCCAGGCAGCAGCCCTATAAGATGTTTAGCCTAGATTTTGGAATAGCTGAAGAGGTTATTTGATCTGGGTGTAAACATGAAAGTTGTAGATAATCGTCTTATCTTTCAAATGCCACTGGAATCGTGCGATTTGGAGCTGTATTGAGGAAGTTATGGCCATTTAAGTGAAGGCTGCGCAGAGTTTTAAGTCCGAGGACGACTTGGTCTTTCAGCCCGACTTTGCCTATAAATAGGCCCCCAAATCCCACGACTTGAGCATATTTTTTTCACCTCTTTTGGCCTCTGGTCCAGCCCTCTTTGGGTGGAGGAAATGGTGGTGATGGTGGGGGAAGGAGCACCAAATGGAGAAGGAAGGTGTGTATGCTTTAGCTTTGTTGTTGTGTTGTTGGTTCTCCTCCTTCTCCTCCTCCCCCCTAGCTGATCTCCCCTTGTATTTTTCCCTCCCCTTTGGACCAACAGCCCCCCATGTGTTTGTGTTTATGCCACATTGAAGAAGAAGAGCAAGGAAGAGGTGGTGGTTGCGGTGGTTGCGGTTGGGGTGGCCGAGGGTGCGCTTGCGAGCCCCTACGCCCCCCTTTCCTTTCCCCCCTCTCCTTTGGTGAGTTTTCCCTCTTCTTTTTGTGGTTCTTATGCATATAAGGAGTGCTTGGTTGTTGGTGGAGGTGGTGATGAAGTCTCCTCTTCCAATGTTTTTGAAGGTGTGTTGTTTGTAAGGAGGTGCGGGGCGTCGGGGGTGTTGGCGGTGGAGCAGCGGTGTGCGGGCATGCCGGAGCCGCGTATGGACCTCCCGCTCTCCTCGGTTGGGTTCAGCCATCTCTTTTGTAGCTGGTGAGAAGGGGTAGAGCTCCATTGCCTTGTGTTGTTGTTGTGTGTGCATGGAATTGAAAGGGCTGAAGAGGGAGAAGCACATGCTCAAGTTTTATGTGTTGTGTAGGTGTGCATAAGGTGCTCGCATGCGTGCGGAGTGCGCGGGAAGCATGCATAAGGTGCTCGCATGCGTGCGGAGTGCGCGGGAAGCGTGCATAAGGTGCTCGCATGCGTGCGGAGTGCGCGGGAAGCGTGCATGAGGTGCTCGAGGGTGTGCTTGACATTGTTTGATGCGTGCGGAGTGTGCGGGCAGCGTGCACGAGGTGCTCAAGGGCGTGTTTGGCCTTGCCCGATGCGTGCGGAGTGCGTGGGAAGCATGCACGAGGTGCTCGAGGACGTGCTTGACGTTGTTTGATGCGTGCAGGGTGCATGGGCAGCGTGCACGGGGTACTCGAGGGCGTGCTTGCGGTGCTCAGACGCGTTTGGAGTGCTTCGTGGTGTTGAGCAGCTTGTTATAGCCAAATGCAACCATGGGATGATCCTTGGCGGATTGATTTCAGGCTTCGGATTCAACTCGTCGCTCTCTTGCGTTTCGCGAGCCGTGCGCTCGTTAGGTGAGTGGTTCGATCCAACACTTTGGATGCGCTCGATGCACACCGCCATGCATTGTGCATCCTTGGGGCATCTCAACCCCTAAATATGCTAGATATTGCATGTTAGGGTTGTATAGCTCGTATATTGTGTAGAACCCCCTATTCTACCCTATACTTGCTTATGTATGTACTCATGTTTGAATAAATGTGTTTTCATGCGCCCCTTGTGTTTTGGGCATATATTTTAGAATGAGTGTATGGATGTATAGAATATGAATGCCTTAGGTAGTATTGTAATACTCCTCCCCCTATATGAGTAATATCCAGCATGTTAAACCTTGGGTTAATAACCGAATGCGTGCTAATATTTTCCCTTATGATTAGACTGGAGGAATGGTGTAGTTGTTGCACCCATCTGTTGGGGCAAAACTATGACCAGCCTTTTCCGGAGAGGATGAGACTTTCCCTCTCTCTCACCCTCCCTCTTTGCGCAAACTGAGTAAGTAGATGTAGTTCCTACTAGACTCAGGTGCGCTTGAGAAAATTAGCATGCACCGATTAGTGCGCGAGATCGCGCTTGACCCTTTCCTCTCAAGTTGGTGATAACCAACGAATGCTATGATATATTTTGTGTGATTGTATGATTATGGCCTTATAAGCATGTTTAAGTGGGTCATACCTTGTATGCATATTGTATGATTTGTTGTTTATGATGTAAATCCATGTTAGGGAGTACCCCTATAGTTATATATATATATTATTGTGCATGTGGCACATATTATCATGTTATGTTTCCCCTCATATATATATATATGCGCGCATGTTAACTAATTTGGCCTATCCGTAATAGGCAAGGGTATGACCCACGGTCGGGTCGTACCCTATTAGTTAAAGCGCTAACGATGTAATCACCCCTTGCATCCGAGTGATGCATTCGTATCGAATTATGAAGAATTCATCGTGGCCTCGGTTTTGTTAAACCGATAGCTACAGCTTTTAACTTGGGCCTACCCGTGCTAGGCGTGTGTCTGAACCGCCTATTGGGTTATGCCCCTCGCTTTTCTACACGAGTGTAGAGATAGTCCTGGCGTTCGAGCGATGCCTCCGTGTGG
Organism: Acorus calamus; assembly: GCA_030737845.1. Taxonomy (NCBI): domain Eukaryota; kingdom Viridiplantae; phylum Streptophyta; class Magnoliopsida; order Acorales; family Acoraceae; genus Acorus; species Acorus calamus. The sequence continues at coordinate 21,561,344 of CM060866.1, read as the reverse complement.
GAATACAAGAGTATTCGATATCATTGATATATGTATGTAAGTACCAAGGGTAGTTGGCTTTCCCATAGGGTTCGCATTGCGAACGCAAGGTGCTTCCTCCTGACATCGTCATGAGTCGAAGCTACCCGACATAGAAGCTGTCCTGTATGATGCCACCACTTGTAGGTGCTACCGATGCGTACCGCGGTACACATCTAGAGAATGTACTGATCGTGGAAGGCCGACAGGTAGAGGCTGCACGGGAGAGAGCTACCAAGTGATATTTCGGGCTTCAAGTCGTTCTCCCCTTCGTCGGATCCGTGTTGAAGCTGCCCGGTTCGTAGTTGTCCTGTGGGGTGCTCCCAGACGTATTTATGACACCTATTGGTGCGCCCATATGGTAGAGATAGCGGTCATGGAGAGGCTACCAGGTAGAGGCTCCCCGGGAGAGGGCTACCGGATGACGATGGGTGTAGAGCAACTGAGTTCGTTTCAAAAGTCCCTAGAGTCACCCCTCCCGGGGCTAGGGTGAGGATGAGTTGTTGTCACGTCGCCACGTGACCCAAATACCCATCGAGTCTACTCTGGGTTTGTTACTTCTGACGCTTGAGGTATCGAAGTATATCTCTACCTCGTAGCAGATGGACGTGTTGTGTCTCGTTAACCAGTAACACGTGGTGTTATGGTTAACCCTTGTTTGTCCCCGGGTCTCCCTGGAGCTCCCCTTCAGGGTCGGGGCGATGAATGTGTTAAGTCACGTCGCTACGTGACCCATTTGGTTTGTTCACCCGTTCCCATATTGGTTGGGTCCGGTTAAGTATCGATGTTGAGAGATATCGATAACAACTATCTCTATGTAGATGATCACAATAGTGTTGTTTAGACCAGTAATTCCGCGTCTCCTTGACAAACGGTATGGTCTCTCCCCAAGAGTCCCAAGAGTCTCCCTTCGGGAGTGAGGGAGTGGGTGAGACGGGTTGCACCGCCGTGTGACCCTATTATCCATTGGGTTTCAACCAATGTCTTTCCTTGAAAGGAAATTGCCTTAACATTAAATTGTTATAGTGGTGTTCGGTTTCTGACCACTCACTGAGCTTGTAGCTCACCCCTCGCGTACTGTTTCTTTTACAGGGGCGTTGTTGGGCGTGAAGCTGGAGTTTTCCTATGGCATGGTCTTGCGTGCGTGGAAACGTTCTGTCCGGCGGATTGGCGAGTGCGAGGCTGTCAGCAGTCCTAGAGTCTTGTGTATTGGTAATTCGTGCGTGTGGCACTTGTTGTATTTTATTGACTAGACTTGGCTCTCACAGGACAGTGATTGTGTATTCGAGTCTGTAATAATATTTTCGGTTTACAGACTTATTGATAGTTTATGCTTCCGCTTTTCAGTTGTATTATCAGTTGTCATTGCTTCATTAGCCTTGTGTATTGTTTATTGGAGTCATTGTTGACCTCTTGTTTATGATAGCTGATATTATATTATTGCCACGTCTCGGGGACGGCCGCCCTGGGGCGTGACAGTATAGCCTCGAACTCTCCCAAACAGTGGTTATCAATGAGCAATCCCTAAACATGTCTATCAAGCTAGTACAGGAAACAAATGTATACATATTTCAAAGCAAATCAACCCCACAGTGAAAATGGGGTTTAACATTCCATTAAAAATGAAACCCTTGCACACAAACAGTATGTATTACCTAGATAGTTGGATGTGGAGGAAATCCAAATAGAAGGCACGAGCACGGACTATCGGGAGACAGAGACAGAGATGGAGATGCTCCTTCGCGATGGTGGTGGAGGTCCGGCGATCAGGTGTGGCTAGAACAGAGAGGATCCGTGGTCTTCACGTCACGACGCAGAGAGAGGGGTTAAGGATCTTCGATTAGGGTTTGGATTTTGGGGTTATTTGGCGCGGAGAGGTTTCTTGTTTAACCTATTCGGCCGATTAGGGTTTGGGAGAACTGGTGCCCAATTTTTTATTCTTCGAAGGAGTCGACGAAGAGAGAGGGGTGAGGAGAGAGAGCTGGTCAATTTCGACCTTATATACCACATGTAATTTGGGTTAAGTTCCAGGGGTACAGGGGTCATTTCACATCCAACTAAAAATGGCGATCGATGATTGCGGATAAATAAGTGCCGGGGTTCAGATGAAAAAAATCATGGTTATTTATCTGATAGAGGAAAGATAAACTCTTATATTGGGCTGTCAACCAAACACATTTTATACTCAATAAGCCCTGATTACCCGGTTTCAGCTAAATAAGCTCTTTTAATTGGTTACACCAAACAACACCTAAGATTAAAATAAAGGGAATGAGGGAAATTACATGAAGTGAAAAAATAGATAAGGAAAAAGAAGGTTATTTGTCGACAGAAGAGGTATCTACCCAACCCTTGTCACAGCGCTGTATCACCCGATGCTAAGCGCTCCCCCCTGAAAGCTCACCGAAGTGGCTCCTGCAATCCCCCGGCCCCATGCCTTTAAGAGACTAACTGTCTCATCCCATACATTTTTCATGTAAGCTGGTTGTCCTCTAAATACCACCGCATTGCGGTGGGCCACACCGCCCAAATCACCACCGGGACAACAACCATTTCTACCTTCCCTCTGACCCCCTACCCACCTGGTGGTGGAGTGCCACCCCTGCCTCCCACAAACCCTCCATGGATGTGAATCAACCATTTCTACTGCCACTATATCCCACACTTGCCTCATGAATAGACAAACACAGAATAGATGCTCAACGGTTTCTCTCTCTGCACCATAGAGCGCGTAGGTTTTGGATTCATTTGTGTGCTTTTGGTTGTGTGTGTCTGTGTCTACTTGTGCTTGTGCTTATTTGTGCTTTTGCGTGCTTGTGCTTGTGTGTGTACATGTTGTGCTTGTGCTTGTGTGTGTGTTTGGTTGTGTTTGTGTGTGCCTGTGCTTGTGTGTGTGTGAGTGGTTGTGTTTGTGTGTGCTTGTGCTTGTGTGTGTGTGTGTACGCTTGTGTTTGTGTGTGCTTGTTTGTGCTTGTGCTTGTGTGTGTGCTTGTGTTTGTGTTTGCTTATGTGTGCTTGTGTGTGTGTGTGTGCTTGTGCTTGTGGGAGCACTTGTGTTTACTTATGCCATTGGCTTATTTCTACACGAGTGTAGAATTAACTCATCACGTTAAAGCGACACATCTGCATGGGAGTTCAAGGGTATTTGATAACACTAGTGTTTGACCTATGTGGTTCGCATTGTGAGCATGAAATCAGTCTCCCCTTCATCAGATACGCGTTGAAGCTACCCAGCATTGAAGCTATTATGACAGAGGGCTCTCACCTGTAGGTACTACCGATGCATTTGGCAGATGCACTGATCATGGGAGTATACCAGGTAGAGGTTACTCGGGTGCGAACTACCAAATCACAAAGGGTGTAGAGTCATTGGATTCTCCCCCAACAGTCCCGTGTCACCCTTAGGGTTAATGGTGAGCGTGATTTGAAGTCATGTAGTCACATGCACCTTTTTACCTGTTGAGTATACTCAAGGTAAGTTATCTCTAACGCTTTGATGTATTTAGTGACATCTCTACCTCATAGCGGAGGGACAGGTTGTATTATGTTATCCAGTAACACCTGGTGTTATGGTTAACTCTTGTTTTGTCCCCCGGTATCCCAAGAGTTTTCAGTCAGGGACGGGGGCAAGGGTGAGGTAAAGTCACGTTGCTACGTGACCCGTTCGTTTGTTCGTCCATTCCCATAGTTGTTGGGTCCAGTTAGGTGTCGGTGTTGAGAGACATCGGTGGACAGTTGTCTCTATGTAGATAATCCAGTAGTGTTGTGTGGAGCAGTAATTCCACGTCTCTTTGACAAACGGTATGGTCTCTCCTTAAGAGTCCCAAGAGTCTACCTTCGGGAGTGAGGGTGAGGGTGAGGTTGATCGCGTTGCCGCGTGACCATATTATCCATTGGGTTTCAACCCACGTCTTCCTTGAAAGGAAATTGCCTAAGTAATGAATTGTTGTATTGGTGTTTGGTTTCCAGCCACTCACTGTGTCACGCCCCAGGGCGGCCGTCCCCGAGACGTGGCAATAATATAAAGTATCAGCTATCATACAAGAGATAAATAATGACACCAATAAATAAATACCCAAGGCTAACGAAGCAATGACAACTGATAACTTAACTGAAATGTGGAAGCATAAAAATATCAATATGTCTATTAATCAAAAACATTATTACAGACCCGAATACACAATCACTGTCCTGTGAGAGCCAAGTCTAGCCAAATAAAATACAACTGGTGCAACACGCACGATTTCAAATACACAAGACTCTAGGACTGCTGACAGCCTCGCACTCGCCAATCCGCTAAACGAAACGCTTCACGCACGCAAGACCATGCCACAGAGGAGCTCCAGCTCCACGCCCAATAACGCCCTTGTAAAAGAAACTGTATGCGAGGGGTGAGCTACAAGCTCAGTGAGTGACTAGAAACCAAACACCATTTCAAGTGATTTAATGCTAAGGCAATTTCCTTTTCAGGAAAATATGGGTGAGAATCCAATGGATAATAGGGTCACGCGGTGGCGCAACCCACCTCACCCTCACCCTCACTCCTGAAGAGACACTTTTGGGACTCCTGGGGAGAGACCATACCATTTGTCAAGGAGACGCGGAATTACTGGTCTACACAACACTATTGGATGATATACATAGAGATAATTGGAGATAATTGCCCATCGATGTCTCTAAACATCGATACCAAACTGGACCCAACAACTAGAACAGATGAACAAAGGAATGGGTCACATAGCGATGTGACTCAACACATTCCCCACCCTCGCCCCCGAAGGGGAACTCTTGGGAGACTCGGGGAGAAACAAGGGTTAACCATAACACCTGGTGTTACTAGTTAACGAGACACAATGAGTCCATCCGTGATGAGGTAGAGATATACTTTGATACCTCATGCGTTAGGAGTAGCATACCCAGAGTATACTCGATGAGTATTTCGGTCACGTGACGACGTGACAACAACTTATCCTGACCCTTTCCCCCGAAAGGGTGACCCTAGGGACTTTTGGAACAAACTCAATTGCTCTACACCCTTCGTCATCCGGTAACCCTCTTCCGGGGAGCCTCTACCTGGTAGCCTCTCCATGACTGCTATCTCTACCGTCTGGGCGCACCAACAGATGTCATGAATAGCGTCTAGGAGCACCCCGCAAGACAACTACAATCCGGACAGCTTCAACACAGATCCAACGAAGGGGAGAACGACTTCAAGCCCGCCATAAAACTCGGTAGCCCACTCCCGCGCAACCTCTACCTGTAGGCCTTCCACGAACAGTACATTCGCTAGATGTGTACCGCGATACGCATCGGTAGCATCTATAAGTGGTAGCACCATACATGACAGCTTCTATATTGGATAGCTTCGACTTACGATGGTGTCAGGAGGAAGCACCCTGCGTTCGCAATGGGAACCCTATGGGAAAGCCAACTACCTTTGGTACATATATTATATATCGATTATATCGAATACTATTGTATTCCCACATGGAGGCATCACTCAGACGCGAGGAGTATCTCTACACTCATGTAGAAAAGCCAAGGGCATAACCCAATAGGCGGTTCATACACACGCCTAGCACGGGTAGGCCTAACTAAATGCCGTAGCTATCAGTTTAACAAAACCGATGCAACGATGAATTCTTCATAATTCAAAACGGATGCATCACTTGGATGCAAAGGGGGTGATTACATCGCTAGCGCTTAACTAATGAGGTACAACCCGATAGCGGGTCGTACCCACGCCTACCACGGATAGGCCCGATTGTTTTAACAAGCACATATATATATAAGGAGAATCATAACCTAGTTATATGTGCCACATGCACGATAATATATATATAATTAATTATAGGGGTCCACCCTAACATGATTATTCATAATAACCAACATAGCATACAAAGCATGGCCTAACTATACATGCATACAAGAGTATAAATCATGCAAACACACAAGATAATGACCTAACATGTGTTGGATATCGCCAACTTAACTAGGAAGGGTCAAGCGCGATCTCATGCACTAACAGTGCATGTCAATATTCCCAAATGAACCTAAGTCACGTACGAACCGCATCTACTACTTAGTTATGCAAAGAGGGAGGCGAGAGAGAGGGAAAGTCTCATCCTCTCCGGAAGCTAATCATAGCTTTGCCCCAACAGATGGGTGTAACAACTATACCACATCCTCCGGTCTAATCGTAAGGGAATATTAGTTACGCATTCGGTTATTAACCCAGGGTTTAACATGCTTGATATTACTCATATAGGGGGGTGGAGTATTACAATACTACCTAAGGCATGCATAGTCTATCAGATGAGGTCTGCAAGGCAGGCTTCCCGTCCAACGAGGTCTGCAAGGTAAGGGTATCAATAGGGGTGTGTAAAAGCACAATAAACACTTAAAATTTAACTAGAATGTCAAAGACTTAGATGTACACGCATACGGGCTCGCACACATGCAAGAACGCGCGTACACACGCATATCCGAGTGCCTCGGCACCTACCCAAACCCTCGGGCAGCCACACACGTGGCCCCCGCACCCCCCCCCCCCCCCGGCACACTGCCGCGCGCCTAGATGCGCACCCGCGCGCACTGCGTGCCTGCGCCAGCACCCCACGCGCACGCTCACGCGCCCAACCCTATCCCAACCCCTCCCCTGCCCTCACACACACCCCAACCCACATATATAGCATGCATGACCACCCTAATAGCCCTAGCAACCCTTAAAAACAAAGATAAGGGAGGAGGAGAGCTTACCAATGGAGGGGAAGGAACAAAAGAGGGTATTCGGGAGCTCTTGGTGCACCAAAGCCACCGCAACCACCACCCTAACATCACCACCACCTTAGCCTCTCCTCAGCCTTGCTTGGCTGAAAAATCAGGGGCAAAAGGGAGCATGAGAGGGAGCCTAAGAGAAGGGAAATCAACAACCACAACTACTATATGCACACACACACCTCTTGTGCTTCTCTTGTGCATCTTCTTCTTCATTGTGGCATAAACACAAACAAATGGGGGCTGAAAAGAGGAACCATGTGAGGGAGCTTGAGAGATAGGAGATGGAGAAAGGAAAGAGGCAACAACTCAACAAAAACATACACACCTTGATCTCCTCCATAAGAGCTCTTCTTCTCCATCACCTTCACTTCCTCCACCCAAATGAAGTTCCAAACACACAAAGGGCTGGACCAGAACAAGAGAGGAAAAGAGAGAGCCCCAGGTCGTGCATTTTGGGGGAAATTTATTGCCAAAAGAGGGACGGAATGACCAAACTGTCCTCGGACTAAAAACTCTGGACAGCCTTCACTAGAACAGCCATAACTTTCTCAATACAGCTCCGAATTGCACGATTCTAATGCCACTGGAAAGCTAAGAAGATTATCTACAACTTTCTTGTTTATATCCAGATTAAATAACCTCTTCTGCTATTCGGAAATCTAGGCTAAACATCAAACAGGGCTGCTGCCAGGATTTCACATCCTCGGGGTATAATCGGAAAAATACCCATAACTTTTGAAATATGAATCCAGTTGATCCAATTCCACTTTTGAATGGAAGCTAACTTAAAACTGAACATCTCATCATAATATCGGATTTTTATCTCTTCATCTTGGATTTTAGAAAACTCAAATCTAAATACCAATCAAAACTGCATAATTCCAAAAACGTCATCGGAATACAATGAAAATTTTATGGACAGTATTAAACGGTACCAGGACCCACAATATGCAGTTAAAATTTCAGTCAGAGTCCTCAAACCCCAACAGGTAGCTAAAATCAAAATTTTAGCGACTCCGATCGAAATTAAGACTCTAAATGACACAGGCCTAACACACTGAGCTTGTAGCTCACCCATTCGCATATTGTTTCTTTTACAGGGGCGTTGTTGGGCATGGTGCTAGAGCTTTCTTGTGGCGTGGTCTTGCGTGCGTGGAGCATTCCGTCTGGCGATTGGCGAGTGCCAGGTTATCAGTAGTCCTAGTGTCGTGTATTTGTTAATCGTGCATGTTGCACATGATGTATTTTATTTGAATTAGACTTGGCTATCGCAGGACATTGATTGTGTATTCGAGTCTGTAATAATGTTCTTGGATTACAGATTTATTGATATTTTTATGCTTCCGCATTTCAGTTGAGTTATCAGTTTTTATTGCCTTGCCACCATGTATGTTGTTGTTGAAGTCTTGTTGACCTCAGGTATTGATAGATGATATTAATTATATTGCCACGTCTCGGGGACAGCCGCCCTTGGGTGTGACAGTGTGTGTGTGTGTATGTTTGTGTTTGTGCTTGTGTGTTTGTGGTTGTGTGTATGTGTGTGTTCGTGTATACTTGTGCTTGTGCGTGTGTATGTTCTTGTGTGTGTGCTGGTGCTTACTTGTGATGTAGTGCGTGCTTGTGCGCGCTTGTTTGTGTATGTGTATTTGTGTGTGTTTGTGCTTTTGTGTTTTTATTTGTACTTGTGTGCTTGTAGGTGCTTGTGCTTGTGTGTGTGTGTGTGTGTGTTTGTGCTTGTGTGTACATGTGTGTGCTTATGCATCTGTGTGCTTGTGTGTATGTGTGTGTGTGTCTGTTGTGTGTGTGTGTGCTTGTGTGTTCGTGTGTGTGTGCTTGTGTGTGTGTGTGTGTGTGTGTGTGTGTGTGTGCTTGTGTGTACGTGTGTATGTGTGTGTGTATGTCCTGGCGGCAGAAGATTCGGATTACCCGTTGGACCCTGGTCTCGTGGGCCCAGGATGGGCTTAGGCCTGGTGGGGCAGAGACCCAGTTACGAGCTCTGCATTGTTTCGCCAAGTGAACCTGGATTGTAATTTGGATACTTCTCGCGTATCTCCCCACACCCTACATTCAGTGGGTGATGAATGTGCGACAGGGACAAGTCTGACGAAGGGAGAAGATAGTGGGGTGGACAAGGAGGGCATTGTACTTGTGGTGGCTGAGGTACAGGTTCAACAGGTGGAACAGACCTCGCAGTCGAAGGAAGTGGCCCTAGCCTGCGCCCACACAAAGAAGCTTGATCTATTGGTCAAGGACAAAAGAGAGGAGGTCAAATTCACCCATTTCTTGTGACGAGTCTTTAGTGACGGGATAATTTTCCCAACGACTTCCCAGGGAGCAAGTTAGCAAGTTTGCAGGACAACAAGACCTCGAACACTAATGTGAATGGGTAACATATTACTTCAGAGGACTCGGTGGGGCAGGTGATCCCATTCGCTAGGCAGGGGGAGTCTACCCTGTCCCCATGATCATGTGCCCGACCCCTCAAAAAAATGTGCAATTGCGGAATTGGTGAAGAAGATCCAGGTTAACTTTTGTTACATTCAGAAGACTAAATTGGAGGTGATGGAATTGTCGACGTTACGTGATCTGAGCGCAGAAAGGCTGGATCAAATGTTGTATAAGGATTCCATAGGGGCGTCGAGGGTGACTCTAATTAGGCTAGAATGCCTTGGAATGGGCACTACAGGACTAGGTCTTTGGTAACCATTCCATTTGGGCTTTGTTCCAAGATCCCCATACCGGATGGAGGTGGATGTTGTCGGGGGTTTACAGACTACAGTGGGAGGTGGAGCGGGAGGAGTTATGGGCTGAGCTTTCATCCATTAGCGCCGCTTGGGATGTCCCTTGGTGCGTGGCGGGCGACTTTAACGTTACAAGGTTTGCTGTGGAACGCAATCGGGAGGGGGCCCGCATGGCTACCATGCACAATTTCAAGGAATGGATCGATCTCGAAGGGCTCCTGGACATGCCCATTCCTAACCACTCATTTACTAGGAGTAACATGCGTGAGATCCTGACCTTGGCCAAACTGGATAGAATGCTTCTAAGCATGGATTGGGAGGACATCTTTCCAGGGTGCATAGTTCAGGGGCTTCCCCGGATCACCTCAGACCACGTGCCTCTTTTACTCTCATCCCAAATAACCTCGAGAAAGAAGGTGGCATTCATATATGAATCTTGGTGGGCAGAGTGTCCTGATGTTGTAGACATTATACGAGCCTACTGGAGGAAACTTGCAGGGGTTACAGGAGGGGTGAAGCGGCTTGCCCTCAAGCTACACAGATTGAAGAGATGTCTAATGGCATGGAGCGGGCTCGCGAGGGCAGAATTGGGTGGAGGATAAGGCATGCATCATGGCAGAGATTGATGTGCTCGACAGTGTCAGTGTGGAAAAAATTCCGCGGGGCGTGTGTGGGGGTTCTTTGGGGATTCGGATCTAATGCGTGCACTGGAGGGCTCGGTCGGATCGTCTCTCGGATGGGTGGTGGGGTATCGTTCCCGGTCGAGGCGCCCGACAGTAGCTCAAGGGGATTCCGGTGTGTGTGTGATCGCCACCTGCTTTTTTGAAAAGCAGGAAAAGGTTAGGTAGAATTTGATCGCCTACGTGAGGAGTTTGTGGGGTCTCTGCTGTGCACAGATATACCGTACACAGAGGTGAAAAACAGGTAATCCTATTCTACTTCCGAGGCTTGACTAAAGGAGTCTTGGGACAAAGGGGTGCAGGTGGGGGGTGGAAATGGGGCGGCTACTAGGGTTTATCCGTCCAGAGCCTAGGTTGGTTTGGGTAGAACTTTAGTGGGAAATGGGTTTGGTTTGGATAGAGGTTAAGCTAGGTTTAACCCGGGTTTGTGGAGGGTGGAATGAGAGGGGGTTTTTGCGTAGGGAATGGATTTTTCTCTCACAAAGGGGGGCTCTCTTTCTCTCTCTCTCTATGGATTTCTAGTGGGGGAAGGGAATGATCAACTGAGGATTATAGATTGGAGATTGGTTGATGTTGTAAAAGTGTTTTGAACACCCTCTATTTATAGTAAAAAAAGAGACAGGGGAATATCCAGGGAGTAATAGGATGGCTTGGTTAATAGTGTGTTTGATTAGACCCCTCATTAATTCTCTGGTTCTTCTGTCAGGACCAGGTGAAGGACGCTGGGATGCACAGAGCATCCCAGCGTCAGTTTCCTCGTGCCTACCATTCCCGTGCTTGAGAAAACTCAGCGAGGAGGGGATATCACCGACAGAAAGCAAGTAAAGTGTTTTGACTTGGTGGATTGAATCATCCGAAGGAAAAAAGACTTTGGAAAAGAACTAGAACTTAAGAAATTCAAACTGGACGGTACTGGAAGTGTGGTAAAACTTTGGGAAAGTCATGTTTGATCACGTAGTGCTTGGAAATAAATCAATACATGGCTGTTTGGTATTGAAAAACTTTGGAAATAGGGCTGAACAAGAGGTTTGGAAAGGGTTTTAAAGTAAAAATGGGAAAACACGGTGGGACGGCTAGTTGTAACTAGCCGTCCGACAGGGGGCGGCTACTCGTGGGTAGCCACCCCATCACTGGGCCCCTTATAACCGAATAAAGTCCCTCTTTCTTCCCACTTTTCAAAACGGTTTCTCTCCCTCTTCGTCTTCTTCTCTTCGGTTTTGAAACCAAAAAAAACTTGATTTCTTTGCCTTCTTTTCCTCCATTTCAACCTCAATCTTTTCTCTTCCTCTTGATTTCGAAACCCTAGGTTTGGGTTCTCCTTTTTCTTTTCAAACCGAGGAAGATGACGAGGTCGAAGGAGATCGCTTGAAGGGGGAAATGACTACGGGTGGCGTGTGGAGAGAGTAGCCCGAGCTCATTGGAGAGCGATAGGCCGGAGGTCAAGGCCGTGGGGGAGGCTATGGGTATGACAGAGGTGCCGTCGGTAGGGCACCCGCGCGGGTGGGGTTGGGGACTTGCCTTTGGGGGCTGGCCCGGAGGTAGGGGGAACTATGATAGGTTATACACGCAAGAGGAGGCATGGGGGTCGACTGGTGGCGGTCGAGGAGGTGGTTCCGGAGGTCGGAGGGCCGGTCGAGGGTGCAAGCGAGGGGGTAGGGGCTGAGGGAGTTAGTGAGGATGTGAGGGCATCGTTGGATGCCATTGTTGGGATGCTAGATAGGGGCCACGGAGGCCAGGGCTGAGGAGGAGGAAAGAAGGGCTATGGGGGTCTTTGCGGAGTTTGTCTCTGGCGCGGGGAGAGTGGAGGGGACCGGAGATGTTAGGGACGAGGCCGGGGAGGCCGAGGGTGCGGGCACCGGGGCCACAGAGGTCGGTGTTGGTGCTGAGGCTGAGGCCGAGGAGGCCGTGTTCGAGGAGGATGAGGAGGAGGGTGATGACGACGGGATGAATGATCCCGACGAGGCCGAGGTGGACGCTCCCGGGTCCACACGGGCCATGGTAATTCCTTAACCCCTTTTACTCTAGCTTTTTATTTGGTATATATGCATGTCTTTTGGTGGTATGAATAAATGACTAGCGTATAATACTTGTATATGCGTGTTTTTAATAGGCATGCTTGTGTATAAATTAATCACGGTGGGATTGTAAGCATGTTGTATATTGATATGGGTTTATTTTTAGAAAGGGGGATAATTTTTCATACATATATCCATGTTTGCTTTATATTAGAAAGAAGAGGGAAATGGTATGGCTAGCATGCTTGCATGTGGTATTTTTTTTCGTGTGCATACAGTTTTTGAGGTGTGCTTTCATATGTGTTTGATCGTGGTAGAGCATGAGGGAGTATATGCATGTATTTCACAGGTCTAAGTATTTTCCATATGCATAGGTGAGTTTATGGAAAGTATATAAGCATAATAGACCGTGATAAAAGAAGTGTGTAAGTGGTGACCATGGTGGGATTAATAGTTTTAGCATGTGTGGTCATATGAAGAGTGTTTTGTAAATAATGGGAGGTGAACCCTTATGTGAATTAAGTTTCCTGTTTTCATGCTTTTGTTTTTGGTTTAGCATATGGGAATTTTATCTTACTAAGCATGATTTCTAAACGATTTTTAGGCTTTGGATTCTTACCTCTTCATTGCTCTTGAACTAACCCATGTCTTCTTCGTTTGCTTGTAGCGGCCAAATCGTATCCGGGCTTTATGGCACGGGACGAAGAGGTGGTATGATGCCTTGGGGTAGGGGGAGAGAAGGTTGGTGGACGGAGCGGGCTTCCGTTCCTTCTTCTTAATTGAGCCGTTCCACGTCCACCGTCCTTACGTGGAAGCATTGACGGAGAGGTGGGACCCGGAGAGTTGCTCTTTCATTCTTCCCACCAGTGCCGTTATGCTGACCCTCGAGGACGTCCATCGGATCACTGGCCTTCCGGTCTCAGGGGAAGCGGTGATTGCGGCCACCCTTGCCGACTATAGGGGGTTGCTTCAAGAGTTGATCGGGGAATGGGAGTTCGTGGAGCGGGAGCGGACGCTGAATCGGATCCCTTTGGGGAGGCTTTCGAGGCAGTATGGCCTCGGTTCCTTCACCGAGCGTCAGAAGGGTGAAGCTGCAGCTAGCTTCGAGAGGAGGCAGGCGATGATCGAGGTGAGAGAGGCGGCCGCGTGCCCACAGAGGGCACGGAGGGAGTTGAGGGCATTCTTCCTTTATTTCTTCGGCCGGGTCCTCTTCTCGACGGCCTCTGATAAGGTCTCCTCTCATTCCCTTTTGCTGATGAGGGACCTGGAGGGCATGCGACGCTACGCCTAGGGAGCGGCGATGCTCGCCCACCTCTTCGCGGAGCTCTCGAAGAAGGTCAAGAGGGCCGAGGGAAAGAACCTTGGCGGCTTTGCGCCATATCTTCAGGTATGTGTAAGTGAGCAGTAGATGTCTTCTTCTTGGTTTAGTTCACTTGATCGGGACAATTTTTCTCTTGCTTTGCTAGATTTTTGCATATGAGCACTTCGCCATTGACCGCCCGACTCTGGCGCCGTTTGATCGTGCTCTCCCTTGGGCCATGAGATGGGAACAACGGGGATCTTCGCGTTTGCACCGCCTCGCCCAATTCTGGGAGGCCTTCCGTGTCTTGACGGAGGAAGAGGTATAAATTTTTCTTCGAATTTTCTTTGGCTTGTATTTGGTTTTACTTTTGGCTAAGCACTATTCCAATCTTTTGATGCTTTATAGATGACATGGACGCCCTATATGGAGGAGGAGGTCCCCGAGGATCTGTCACGAGACGTCTGGCTAATCTATTTCAATGAGGTCGTGTTTCATGCGATCAGTCGGGTCGTCCGCCAGCTTAGGTACCACCAGTGGGTGCCTGATCCTCTACCGAAGCGCCCCTCGATCCCGGTGGCTGGGATTCCTCGTGATACGAACCTCTCGAGGAACTACGCTACGTATGTGGCGGGATGGATGGGCCGAGGTGTCTTGGTGGAGCTTCATCCCGAGGTGACTTCAAGTGATGAATATCTGGCTTGGTATCGTCAGGAGTATTCGGGTATCCTTGGGACGATGGAGGAGGAGATCCCGGACGCCTACGTAAGTTGGAAACCCTTCTCTTTTTCCTCGTTCTCTTTTGTTTGAATATTTTCTAAGTGGTGTCACTTTTGCAGGTTGAGTTGAATGAGCTAGAGAAGAGGCTCAAGACTGCCAATGAGCACCTTCAAGCGCGCAGTGGGCAATTGGAGAACTTGAGGGCTTAGAGGCGCCGGTTACAGGACCAGGTCGGGTCCTCGAGGTTCAGGTGGATGCTCTGTCGAGAGCGAGGGCGGCCGGTGCCTCTTCTTCTTCTGCTCCTCCTCCTTCCATGGTTTCCAAGCGAGAGCTCGAGTTGACGAGGGAGTTAGATGCGTCCCAGAGCGAGTTGGCGACCACACGGATGGAGCTAGGCCAGGCGAGAGGTAGGGCTTTATGGGCTGAGGAGGAGACGGACCGGTTGAGGTCCATGATGGCATTGAGAGAGGAGGAGTTAATCACCCTAGGCCGCGAGAGGGACTCCCTCCACACGAGGGTGTCAGAGTTAGAGGCTTCGGCGGGCGTTCCCGGGGGTTTGATGGGAGATCTACTCCGTTCTCTTCAGGCTGCTAGGGATAGAGATCAAGAGGCACTTCGCTCGAGCGAGGACCAGCTCCGACTGCTGAGGCGAGATCACGGGAAATCGAGGAGAGGTTGAGGGCAGTGGGGATGTGTCTTCGAGGGAGGCTGGAATGGAGAGATAGAGATATTCAGCAGGTCCTCCTCTGGGAAGCCACCATGCGAGGAAAATTGGTTGGCGGAGGGGCTCATGACCGAGGCAGACCTTGACCTCCTTCCTCTTAAGCCCGAGCATTCTGCCTCGGCTTCTCTGGCTATCGGGGCCACTTTCAGTCGCGCTTCCCGTCCCTCGATGTCCAAGAGTCGTGGGATATATGCGAGGGCCGCATCTTCAATTCGAGAGACTCCTATCACTTCTGATGCTCCAGAGGTCCAGTCTTCTCATCAGCCACCATCTCTTTCTCAACCAAGCCAGGATGTGCCCCCGACTCAGCCTCCCGGGGATGATGATATACCGAGGTATAGCTCCCTTGTGTCTTGGTTTTGGGTAGAAGAATAGTGTATATGCAAGGAATTCTTGCTTTTCTTCTTTTCTTTTTGACTTAGGTGATATTTCGGTGATGCATAGCTCAAGACATTTAGATGGAAGCTTTGGACGGACTCCTATCCGCTTGTCTCTAGTTTATTTGCTCTTAAAACTTCCATTTGGTTTTTGATTAGGTCTGAATTTTCCCTTTTTATAAATAATTTTCCTTTTTTGGTGTATGGACAAACATGGATATTTTTAATTTAGTTTTGTTGGTTTTAATTTGGCCGTATATGTGGAATGATTTCATAAGGCTTTATGGGTGGATGAATGGAGGTGTGGTTTGGTGTATGATTTTGGTTTCGGTTGCTACTTAAGTCATAGTTGTACTGGTTTGGGATATAAATATGTGTATGAAATGCGTGTATGCAGGTTTTTGAAGAAAATGTTTTGACAGGTATCCGAAGACTTGAAGAGTTGATTGAGACTGGAACTAATATGACAGATGGGGCAGCAGGTGAGGGGCGGCTAGTGAGAATTAGCCGCCCGAGGAGGGACGGCTAGTTTCATTTAGCCGCCCCTTTCCTGGACAGTTTACCTGAAGAAGGGGACAGGGGCAGGGGCGGCTAGTCGGGTTTAGCCGCCCCCTGCCTGGGGTAATATTTGGCTCTGCTACCTCTATCTCCTGTTGCTGAAAGTTCTCCCAAGTGTTTGTCCGACCTTCGAAATCTGTAAAAACATTATTTTCATGGGCCAAGTGTTAAATCTGTCCGGATTGTGCCCCTGCACTGACTTTCAAGCCCTTCTTGCTTGAATTGTCAAGGGCTACAATCCATCTTAAGGTAAAATGAAAATTGAATGCGAGAAAGGAAAGCGCAGAAAATCATGCTTTAGCACGCAAGGGAGGGATTCCAAGTGCGTGAGCGATGAAAACTCTTAAGTATATGTGAAAGTGGGCCAATTTCTTCTCAAGCATGTGCGGAAGGGCATGAAATGAGTGTAGATGGGGGCAATTTTAATGTTGGTACGGGGGGTCAATTTTAGTATTTCAAGAAAATCGGATGCCTAGGTGTTTTGGAAAAGGAAAATGCGAGCTTATGCGTAAGTATAAGTGGCATAAGGGGGCATTTTAATTCTTCAATGGTCTTTTATGTGAGAGGGCAATGTTCTCGACTTTCTTAAGTAAAAGATACCATCAAGTCCCTATGGAGGGGCCCTTGTGGTCACTTATGTCTAATCCAGGATTGTATTTGAAAAGGTATAAGCCTTAGGTGTCGGTTTTTTTAGGTTCATGATTTTCAAATGCTTGATCGTATTATTCTAAACATGCTGAAAAATCTATAAGTGTACCAGGAGTCAAGTCAAATAAGTTTCTTTTGGATAGGCAAGTTTCTAAGTGAACTCATGTGAGTGTATGCGGTTGTAAACATGGAAATGGTCTACCCTTGGTTGAAATTTCGCCTTTCCAGGTAGACATAGTTCAATTTTGAATCCCATTGCGAAATAAAAGAGGGGGGGGGGGGGACAATGGGTAAGAGTAATATCTTCCTTTCGAGCAATATTTTATAATTGTCATAGTCTAGCATATGTCCTACTTTCTAGGTCTCTCTGGCTTTCTTCTTTTTATCACTTCTTTATTTTGGGTGGAAAGTACAGTCCGTTGTTTAGACCTGTACTAGTATAGCCGTTTGTTTGGCATATACTTGTGCGTAAAGGTGCGAAAGTCTGCTAAAGTAGAGAGTTTAACATGTTCACTTGGGTGTTTTTTTTTTTGTTGGCCTCTGATTGCCTGATTTTTTTTTATTTGAGGGGGGGGGGCTCTTCTGTTTTTCACCCCGATTCTTTTCATGCTTCCCCTCTAGAAGTGTTTATATAGTGCCAGAGCCAGTTTTGGGACATAAGCTAGGTCCAGGTAATTCATCATTTTGACCTTAGGTTAATACGAGTGGGGCGGAAATAAGGGAGGTTTGCTTTGGGATTTTTAAATTGTCCCAGTCTACGGGGTAGGCAATTTCTCTTCTATCAGGTAAATCGATTGTCCAGTCATATGTGCATGAAGGAAACGACATGATTAGCGGATATGTGTTCAAATAAATACGAGCTTATCTTTGAGAGTCTTATAATTCTATCATCAAGTACTAAACACTGGAAATTGCAGGAAGAAAGAATAATAGTTCTCAAGTATTGGAAGCTATTCATGCATGTAATTTCTTTAGATAAAGTGCATTCTACGAACCTGAAACCTCGACTCCTTCGGCATATACCAAGCGGTAGGCATTCTCGGAATAGGCATGGGTGATCAGATAGGGTCCCTCCCATGTGGGTTGTAGTTTCCCTCTTGGGTGAGGTTGCCTTGATGGCATGATTTGCTTAAGTACTAACTCCCCAATTTTAAATTTTCTTTCTATAACCTTCTTTTCAAATGTCCTTGCCACCCTTCATTGGTAGGCCTGGGCATGGTCTGCCGCTCTTAATCTTTTCTTTTTCTTTCCTTTTCTCTTCTTTTTTTTGGTATTTATGTTTTTGAAAGCGTGGAAACAGATACATATGGTTTTGAAAAAGGGTACGAGTTGGTAAATAGACATTTTGGTTTTTTATTTTTGGAAAAAGAATGGAGATAAAGTTTGAAAAACGATTTTGTTTTAGAAGGAAAGCATGGAAAGATAGTTTGGAAAACATTTTTTTTAAGGGAAAGCATGGAGATACAGTTTGGAAAACATTTTTGTTTTGACGAAGAGTATGGAAGTATAGTTTGAAAAACATTTTTGTTTTGGAGAAGAGTATGGAAATGTAGTTTGAAAAACATTTTTGTTTAGAAGAAGATTATGGAAATGCAGTTTGAAAAACATTTTTGTTTTGAAGAAGAGTATGGAAATGCAGTTTGAAAAACATTTTCGTTTTGGAAAACATGTAGAGAAAGCTTGGGAAAATGTTTTCATTGTTTGGAAAGCATGGAGTGAAAGCTTGGGAAAATATTTTATTTTGTTTGGAAGTATGGAAGGACAGTTAGAAAACATTTTTCGTTTAGAAGGAAAACACGGAAATAAAGCTGGAAACAGGTATGTTTAGGTTTGGGGAATGAGAGCTGATTAGCATATATTTTTTATTTTCAATTTTTTTCAGGAAAGCGTGTAAACAAATATGTATAAGGTGATGAAAGCGAAAGCTAGTAAACAAATATTTTTTATTTTTGATTTTTAGAAAAGCTGTAAACAAATATGTACAGGATTTTGCTAGCTAGAAAGCTGATTTAAGTAAACATTTTGGTTTTGGGAATTTTTTTTTGAAAGCCAGAAAATAAATATGTTGTCATGCCCCAGGGCGGCCGTCCTCAAGACGTGGCAATAATATAATATCAGCTATCATAAACAAGAGGTCAACAATGACTCCAATAAATAATGCACAAGGCTAATGATGCAATGACAACTGATAACACAACTGAAAAGTGGAAGTATAAACTATCAATAAGTCTGTAAACCAAAAATATTATTACGGACTCGAATACACAATCACTGTCCTGTGAGAGCCAAGTCTAGCCAATAAAATACAACAAGTGCCACACGCATGATTTACAAATATACAAGACTCTAGGACTGCTGATAGTCTCGCACTCGCCAATCCGCTGGACAGAACGCTTCCACGCACGCAAGACCACGCCATAGGGAAACTCCAGCTCCACGCCCAACAACCCTCCTGTAAAAGAAATTGTACGCGAGGGGTGAGCTACAATCTCAGTGAGTGGCTGGAAATCAAACACCACTACAATAATTTAATGTTAAGGCAATTTCCTTTCAAGGAAAAACATGGGTTGAAACCCAATGGATAATAGGGTCACACGGCGGTGCAACCCACCTCACCCTTACCCTCACCCTCACTCCCGAAGGGAGATTCTTGGGACTCTTGGGGAGGGACCATACCGTTTGTCAAGGAGACACGGAATTACTGGTCTACACAATACTATTGGATCATCTACATAGAGATAATTTCCCATCGATGTCTCTGAACATTGATACCTAGCCAACCCCAACAACTATGGGAATGGATAAACAAACGAATGGGTCACGTAATGACGTGACTCAACACATTTCCCGCCCCCGCCCCTGCCCCCGAAGGGGAGCTCCAGGGAGGCCCAGGGACAAACGAGGGTTAACCATAACACCATGTATTACTGGTTAACAATAGACAACGCGTCCATCTGCTACGAGGTAGAGATATACTTCGATACCTCAAGCGTTAGGAGTAACAAGTCCAGAGTATACTCAATGGGTATTTGGGTCACGTGATGACGTGACCACAACTCATCCTCACCCTAGCCCCCAAAGGGGTGACCCTAGGGACTTTTGGAACGAACTCAATCGCTCTACACCCATCGTCATCCGATAGCCCTCTCCCGGGGAGCCTCTACCTGGTAGCCTCTCCATGATTGCTATCTCTACCACATGGGCGCACCAACAGCTGTCATAAATAACGTCTGGGAGCACCCCACAGGACAACTACAAACCGGGCAGCTTCGACACGGATCCGACGAAGGGGAGAACGACTTCAAGCCCGCAATATCACTTGGTAGTCCTATCCCGTGCAGCCTCTACTTGTCAGCCTTCCACGATCAGTACATTCGCTAGATGTGCACCGCGGTATGCATCGATAGCACCTACAAGTGGTGGCACCATACAGGACAGCTTCTATGCGGGTAGCTTCGACTCATGACGATGTCAGGAGGAAGCGCCCTGCATACTTATATACATATCGATGATATCAAATACTCTTGTATTCCCACATGGAAAGACTCTATGGAAAGACAACTACCTTTGGTACTTATATACATATCGATGATATCGAATACTCTTGTATTCCCACATGGAAGCGTCACTCGGACGCGAGGACTATCTCTACACTCGTGTAGAAAAGCCAAGGGCATAACCCAATAGGCGGTTCAGACACACGCCTAGCATGGGTAGGCCCAACTTAATGCCATAGCTATCGGTTTAACAAAACTGATGCAACGATGAATTCTTCTTAATTCAATACGAATGCATCACTTGGATGCAAGGGGCGATTACATCGCTAGCGCTTTAACTAATAGGGTAGGACCCAACAGCGGGTCATACCTACGCCTATTAGAGATAGGCCTAATTACTTAGCATGCGCATGTATATATATGAGGAGAATCATAACGTAACTATATGTGCCACATGCACGATAATATATTAAATAGCTATAGGGGTACTCCCTAACATGGATTTACATCATAAACAATAAATTATACAACATGCATACAAGGTATGGCCCACTTAAACAAGCTTATAAGGCCATAATAAACATTCAATCATGCAAAGGATGACTCAAGCAGGCGTTGGATATCACCAACTCCAAGGGGAGGGTTAAGCGTAATCTCGCGCACCAACCGATGCATACCGATAATCCCAAGCGAACCTGAGTCAAGTAGGAATCGTATCTACTTACTCAATTTACGCAAAGAGGGAGGGTGAGAGAGAGGGAAAGTCCCATCCTCTCCGGAATGTTGGTCATAGCTTTGCCCCAACAGATGGGTGTAACAAATATATCACGTCCTCTAGTCTAATCGTAATGGAATATTAGTTATGCATCCGGTTATTAACCCAAGATTTAACATGTTGGATATTACTCTTATAGGGGGGTTGGAGTATTACAATACTACCTTGTTAGGCCTGTGTCATTTAGAGTCCTAATTTCGATCGGAGTCGCTAAAATTTTGATTTTTAGCTACCTGTAGGGGTTTGAGGACTCTGATTGAAATATAACTGTATATTATTGGTCCTGGTATTGTTTAGTACTGCCCATAAAATTTTCATTTAATTCTGGTAAAGTTTTTGGAATTATGCAGTTTTGGATTTGGTATTCGGATTTGATTTTGTTAAAATCCAAGATGAAGAGCTAAAAATCCGATATTATTACGAGATGTTCAATTTTGAGATAGCTTCCGTATAGAAGTGGAATTGGATCAATTAGATTCGTATATCAAAAGTTATGGGTATTTTTCCGAGTATACCCCGAAGATGAGAAATCCAGGCAGCAGCCCTGTAAGATGTTTAGCCTATATTTTAGAATAGCTGGAGAGGTTATTTGATCTTGGTGTAAACATGAAAGCTGTATATAATCTTCTTGGCTTTCCAATGGCATTAGAATCATGCAATCCGGAGCTGTATTGAGGAAGTTATGGCCATTTAAGTGAATGCTGTCCGGAGTTTTTAAGTCCGGGACAGCTTGGTCATTCCCCCCTCTTTTGCCTATTTAACCTCCCACATTGTGGATCTGGTCCAGCCTTTGTTGTGTGTGTTTTGGTGGAGGTGATGGAGAAGAAGATCTAGAGAGGGTGCAAATGGTGAGTTGTTGTTGTCTCTAGCTCCCCCTTATGGTTTTGCCCTCCCTTTTGTATCAAACAGCCCCCCATATGTTTGTTGAAATGCCAAAGTGAAAGCCATGTAGAGAAGAGAAGCCAAAGAGAGGTGGTGGTAGTGGTAGTGGCGGTCGAGATGGTCATGGTGTGCTCGAGGGCCCCAACATCTCCCCTTCCCTCCCCCTCTTATGTTTGGTGAGTTTCCCTCTTCTTTTTGTTGGTTTGTATGCATGTATAGGTGCTTGGGAGGGCATGCATGGGTGGTATTTGAGTTTGGTTGCATGTGAGGGCTTGGGGGAGGGCTGGGGAGTGCTGGGCGCGCGCGCGGGGCTGTCCGCGCACGTGTGCGCGCAGGCTGGCGCTAGCGGGCGCGTACGCGCGGGCGTGCGCGTGCACGTACGCGCGGGTGCGCGCGGTGCGCGCAGGGCGCACGTGCGGGGCGCCCGGTGCCGCGCTCGGGGGCTCCCTGTGGTGCGTGCTGGGTTACCCGAGGCCTGGTTTGGGCGTGCTGAGGGTCGGCACTCTCGGGTGGGTGTCCGAGTGGCTCGGGCACGTGCGCGTGCGTGCATGCTTGCGTGCGTTCGAGCCCGTTTGCGTGCATGTCTAGCCTTAGGCATGACTAGTCGATTCTATGTATTTGTTTGATTGTTGAACTCATCATTTTGATACCCTTGACTTACAGATCTCATCGGATGGGATGCCCGTCAACTCGGGTATCGGTGAGTGGTTTGATTCCAAGCCTTCCGGGAGAGCTCGATGCACGCAGTCATGTTTCGCGCTTCCATGGGGCTTTAATTGCACCCTAAATATGCTAGTTATCATGCATGCTAGGCTGTATAGCTCGTATATTGTGTAGAACTCCTATTCTACCTTATATTTGCCTATGTATTGTATAGAATATGGCATGACTTAGGTAGTTTTGTTTGAAATACTACTCCTATTTATCAAGCATGTTTAACTTGGGTTAAGAATGGGGTACATGCATAATATTCCTCTGATTTAGGACTTGAGGGTGTGGTATAGTTGTTGCACACATGTAGTTGGGGCGTAACTATGACCCGCTTCAAGAGAGGATGGGGCATTCCCTCTCTCTCGCCCTCCTCCCTCTTTTCGTGAGTCGAGTAAGTAGATGTAGTTCCTACTTGACTCAGGCTTGCTTGGAATCACTGGCATGCACCTGTTGTTGCGCGGATCGCGCTTAACCCTTCCCTTTTAAGTTGGTGCTATCCAACGCATGTTAGGTTATTTTTGGTGTGTTTACATGTTTGATGCCATGTATGCATGTTTAAGTAGGTCACCCTTGGGTATTAATTGCATATTATATATATGCCTATTCGGCCATGAGCCTTGTCTAATGAGATTAGACAAGTGTATGACCTCTTTTGGTGTCATACCATGGCATTGTCACTTAGAATAAAATGTCTTCCCCGCATCTGAGTTATGCGCCCTGGAGGGAATTCATGAGAATTTGTTGCACTTATCGGTGCTTGATAATCAATGATGACGGATCCATAGGGATCGTATTCGCGAGTGTCGACTGATCTTCCCTTCATCGGTTCCAAGTAGAGACTGCCCGGCATAGTAAAGTCCGGTGGGGTGCTCCCAGATACTACTCATGATGCGTGTTGGTGTGCCCATATGGCCGAGGTAGCGGTCAAGGGAGGCTACCCGGTAGAGGCCAGAACCTTGTGAGGTGCTCCTAGGAACTGTCCACGACGCTTGTTGGTGTGCCCATATAGCACAGATAGGGACCTGGGAGGCTACCAGGTAGTAGTGGCCACAACTGGAGAGACTACCAGATGACGAGCGTTGTAGAACAATCGACCTCTTCCCCTAGAGCCTATGTCACCCCGAGGAGGGGGTGAGGGGTGAGGGTGTGGTGGGTCGGCGTTAGTTCGATCTGCCAGTTTGTGCAATTTCCCAAGATCCTATGTCACCCGTCGGGGTGAGAGTGAGGGTATTGCTCCCAAAATCCTATGTCACCCGTCGAGGTGAGGGTGAGGGTGTAGTGGGTCGGCGTTGGTTCGATCTATCAGGTTGTGCAATTTCCCAAAATCCTATGTCACCTGTCGGGGTGAGGGTGAGGGTATTGCTCCCAAGATCCTATGTCACCCGTCGGGGTGAGGGTGAGGGTGTTGGTGTGAGTGGGGTGGGCTTGAGTTGATACTCGACCCACCAGCTTGTGTAGTTGGTTTTCCCATAGGGTTCGCGTTGCGAACATGTAATGGTTCCTCCCAATATCGTCATACCAGGGCCCCGACGTTGAAGCTGCCCTGATAGAGGACTCCAACTTGTAGGTACTTCCGATGCATTCGGTGGATGTACTGATCATGGGAGTGTACTAGGTGAGGCTACATGACGGTGGGCCACCGGATGATATTGCGAGCGTGAATTATCGTTCTCCCCTTCGCTGGTTTGATAGATGTTAACAGTTTTTGGAATGTGTGTGTGAGGTTATTAGGTGAGATATATTATTAAACATGACAGAGAATGATATTTTTATCTATTGTCATAGATAAGTTCTAATAAGAAAATCCCGCATTTCTTTAAAATAGTTATCAAATTTTATTCTAGCTTATTCAGACATAGTTATCAAAATTTATCATAGAAAAACAAAAAATGAAAAAACGAATTAGGGATATTCTCCAATATTCACCCATATTCTCTATTAATTCTCCACCACAAACGGGGGAGGGGGGGGAGAACAGGGGGGCGGGGGTGTGTGAATGTATATTTTAGTTATTCTCATTGAAAAACATGATAATCAAGCTTTTTTTTGTTATTTGGTTGACCATGAAAAAGTTATGTGGATATAAGATATATAAGATGTGAATTAAGTGTTACAAATGTTAGAAAATGGTTTGACATGTGTGTGCACCAAATTTAGGTGATGATAAACGATTTGACATGTTGACCTCATTATACAAGTGGAATAAACACAATTTTAAGGGCTATCAAGAATACTAATACCACCTTATTCTCCCTATTCTCACATAAATATATTGGGTATTTCTACTAAACTAACAATATTTTATCCCTTATTCCATCCTTTCCAGTCCTATTCCCAGCTATTCTGCTATCCAAACAGAATCAGTTCTCTACTAGCTTGTTGTTTCCCTTTTCTTCTAATATAACATTAGTTTTGTTAGATAACTTTTGTTTTTGATAAATCTTCATGTTTAGGATATTTGAACCCATGACCCCTCAAAGAAGGGGGTATACATCTACTAACATTTTATGCCCCGTTTGGATAATGACATAAATTATTCCAATAGGTAAGATATAAAAATTTACGTTTGATTGTGTTTTAAGTATTGTTCTTAGGATGGATAATGATTAAATTTTTATTTTTAGATTAACTATGGATAATTTGTGAAGAAAATGTGAATAACAAGTTGATAAAAAAATTATAAAAAATAAAAAAATGATTTGATATATGAATTCACTAACTTATAAGAAGATATAACAAATAACTTGACATGTGCGTTTCCTTGATGTTTGTGTAATTGAGCAATTTCAGGAAGACAAAGAATATCAATATCAATTTATTATCATATATTTTAGCATAACTACACTCATTTATTCTTTACAAACAAATAGATTTTTGAGATTATTAGTTTATATTCCATCATATGCCTTAATGGCCCATTCGCCCCTTGCTAATTTTTACTCACATCCTATATTTTTTTCAAGCCAAGAAAATGAAATACATACATAGTTAAACAATGAATTACATTTTATTTTATAAAATGTGAAGTACATGTTTTATTTTCTTGGTCATGTTCTTATGAATTGAATGTATATATTTTTATGGTTTTTTGTGATGGAGTGTATACTGAGATGATGAAACACATATATTTCATTAGCTGATTTCATATACTGCATTATTGACGTAATGAGTGCAAACAAGATTGTAAAATGGATTGAGTATAATACAATCCGTCAATTTTGCAGCATTGTCTATATCCTGCACATGATTGTTCTTGAAATTTATACTAGCTAAATGATGTAATGCTTTTACAAAAAATATAGTATATACTCATGATTTTGGAAGCATATATATTTTTTAAGTTTTTCTTTATCGAATTTTATACTAGGTATATTTCTACTATTGAATTTTATACTAGGTATATTTTGACTTCACGCGGGTGAATATTTTGGCTTCAGTAGATTTCAAGATGTTTGATTGGAATGGAAAATTTTCACTTCAGCTGAAACCAATCAAAACCCAGGACCAATAAAGCAAAATAGAAGCAACATATACTGGATAGATATATAAGCAATAACTGGGGACTGTAAACATCTGAAAACAAACTGAAAGCAGCACAAACAACAACATATTTAAGTGAAGGATATCGTATAGTATCCCCTCCATTAACTCCTAATTATGATCAGTTCTGCTGCTCAGACTGCACAGAATATCGACATTAACGCGACAGCGCCACCAATTGTGACAGAGACAGCTGAGAAAATGAGCGCAGCCCAACCCAAACATGCGGTCAAAGTATTGCACTTCAGAGGGTTTGTGCCCGCCGCCAAAGCCTCGAATAGAAGGACAAGGCCAAGATTGAAAGCCATGGAAATGAGATCGTAAATGGTTTCGAAGCCACTAACTGACTTGATAGGAAGGCTAATGAGTCCAGCCACAGATATTAGTTGTTGCCAATGTATAAATAGATAGGGCTGAAACCTTGGACTGTTTAGGATAACCAGTTGGGACTCCAACATTTTTTTGACCATTTGTGGAAGAACTCATCTTGTCGTTGTGATTTTGTGCCTCTTGAATCAGCCATTTAATTTGGATAACACCGGTATGTATATAAGCACCGCCAACCCAAGAAAAAGAAACAGGCACAGAAAAGAAAACTGAAAAAAGAAAGGTCCATGGCCACACGGCCACACCCCACAAAGAGAACAAGAACAAAAACAAAAACAAAAACAAAAGACAACCAACACACAAAACTAACAAATGAAAAATAAAAATATATTATAAAATTATATAATCCAAGATCAGCTCTCAGGATTGCGTTGTTTTCATCACCCAAGAAAAATAAACAGAATACAGAAAAGAAAATGAAAAAAAAAGGTCTATGGGCACAAGGCCAAACCCCACAAAGAAAACAAAAGCATAAACAAAAGACAACAAACACACAAAATTAACAAACGAAAAATAAAAATATACTGTAAAATTACATAATCAACTTAAGGATCCCAGAAGGCCTGAGGCCCGAAAGCCCGGCCCGTAGGCCCACCAATGGGCCCGGCCCGTAGACCCTTGGGGGGGGGGGGCAATGCAATAAATGTCACATGTAATTTTTATTTGAATTATGGTTAAATTATACAAATCATTGACATTTATGTAGGTGTTAACCTAGTTAGGTACATATAGTTATTTAGTTTTTAAGTAATTATTTCATTTTATTTTTTAAAATTCAATAGATGTAAATATTTTTTCTTAATATTACACTTCAATTTTATGTTATTTTAACATTTATATATAAATAAACAATTTAAAATTAAAAAATAAAAGAAATAGGATGTTTAAAATCAAAGCCCATATGCCCGAAGCCCAGGCCCAGCCCGGCAAGCCCGTTCAGAGCCTTTTTTTTGCCGTAGGCCGGCCCGGCCCGTTGGCCAAGCAGGCCCGCAGGCCTGGGCCCGGGCCCGGCCTGTTGCCGAGACCCTTATAATCAAGTGGGTGTGTTAGATCCGTTTATTTTCAAACACAACTTGATTTTAATGCCTTTTCAACAAGGCAATAACAAAGTATTAATTGGATTATTTTCAAGACGTCGACTGTTCATAATAAACCCAGTTGTACTATTAATAATTTACCCACCATAGCAAAATCGAAGTGCACGCATACGAAGATGGATACATAAACAATGTGGGGACAGACTGACCAGCCCAAAAAGGGCAACTGTGTTGGTTATGGATACATGAACATTAATAAGTGGGGACTGATCGACTGACCAACCCAAAAAGGTCAACTGTGTTGGTGATGGATACATAAACATTAATAAGTGGGGACTGACTGACCAACACAAAACGGGGGACTGTGTGAGTGACCCACACTCGATTTTGCTCCACAAACAAATCTAAAAACAAACCAAGGCAACACACAAATTAAAAACAACCATAGCATTCCCTTCATCCACTACAGAGCAGACACAAACACGAGGGTGGCACCAGCTGCTACAGAAACTCCAGTGACTAGTTTGTGCGCGTCAACAAAGACTTGAATAGGAGGACAAGGCCAAGATTGAAAACCACGAACATCGTGAGAGCATAAGCCATGAAAATGAGATCATACATGGTTTCAAAGCCGCAAACTGACCTGATAGGAAGGCTAATGAGTCCACCCACACATGAGTATTACTAATGTGAAGATAGAGAGAGCTGAAACCATTGATGGTTTTAGATTTCCCATGGGAATTCCCTTTTCTGTGAAAGAATTCGTCTCTTCTCAGATGTGTATATGAAATTTTGTTTTTGATAGGGAGGTTGTATATGTGTGTGAATATATAAGCACTGCCCACCATAATCAGAAGCTTCAAAGAAACCTCCATTTTCAAAATACTCATTGATGGATCCCCAATTCGATCGTTTGGAAAACGAAAAGGACATGCCTGTGGAAAATCTTTCTTGCCATTGTCTTTACAGATGGTGAAAAAACCAACGGGATGGATACCCCATTCGATCATTTGGAAAATGAAAACGACATGCCTGTGTTTCGATCGTTTGGAAAACGAAAACGACATGTCTGTGGAAAATCTTTCTTGGCATTGTCTTTACATGTCCTGTGGTTCGATCGTTTGGAAAACGCAAACGACATATTTTGGAAACGACATTTTCAAAATATTCATTGATGGATCCCCCATTCGATCGTTTGGAAAACGAAAACGACATGTCTGTGGAAATTCTTTCTTGGCATAGATGGTGAAAAAACCAACGGGATGGATACCCCATTCAATCGTTTGGAAAACGAAAACGACATATATGTGGTTCAGAAAATCTTGCCTACGTCCACAGAGCACATCAGAAATCAATCAACTATCAATGAGAAATTTTTACAATTGTCACACCGAAGATCAAAACTGTAGAACCTAATGAAAAATATGAGATGTATATGGAAATGGCATAAGGATCGAACCACAGGCATGTTATGAATATATTCATCATCCCCGGGTCCGGGGCTCAACGATCGATACACGCCTCAGTTTCTATACCTTCGCTTCGGCTCTCGATTATGTATTTGAAACGTCTACTCTTTGTTTAAACTTTGTTCTCATAACACAAAAACAGAGGGAGATGCAGTACTTGGAAGCGATACGAGAGGTTCACACTTACTTCAGAGAGGGAAATGGAATGAGGGGGTATGATTGGTCTGAAAGATTAACAACTGATGTAGCATAAGATACGCTTGATGTAGCATATGGTATGCTCTTCCATGGATCTGATCAACCTTCACGCAAGAGATGTGAGATGGTAACAAATACTTTGATTCTTTGTAGATAATGCTAGAACGATGGGTTTCAATGAATCTATTCATCTATCGCAAGGCATACTAAAATGATAAACTATTATGAATATGTTATGTCATAAAGGTTAACAAAAATAGTACGCAAATAAAGAAAATAGACTCAAAATATCATAATCTAAATTAATTAATTTTGTTATTATATACAGATCAGTTTATTTATAGAGAAGAGAACCCAGCAAAATTAGGATCTCACCAAATTTAATCTATCAAATCTTCTAAAATCCTAATAAAAAATGAAATCCTAACAAAATCCTAATTAAAAATAAAAAATCATATTATAATGATATCTACTTATTAATAAACCTAAAAATAAAACTGTAAATCATTCATAGTCATCCGTGTGGTCCTCAATGTTGATCGAATGATACATGATCATGCTGCAGTCCTCAAAGTTAATTGAATGGTTGCATTATTACGTAACATTATTCAACAGTTTATGGTCCCTCTCCACGCGGAGATATAGGTTGACACCACAAAGGAAAACTCATCTTTTTAAATTTCTTCCAAACAAGACGTTTGAGTATTTACCCAAACTATATAATCCAATTACAAAACAATGACATATGTATCTGGCCTATTCCTTCCCACTAAATCATTACCGTTCGTGAATAAACAAGTTCTTCCATTTGAAAATTGATGACAAATTCAGATGGTGACAAATCCAAGAATCCAACCAACACCACCGACTCATCCCAATATTAGATGTCACATGCACTTAAGACACAACAGAATATACTAGTGAATGTGTACCACTCATCCCAATATTAGATGTCACATGCACTTAAGACATAACAGAATACTAGTGAATGTGTACCACTCATCCCAGTATTAGATGTCACATGCACTTTAGCCATAACAGAATACTAGTGAATGTGTGCGCGCAAATGTGCGCAGTGATAAATTAACAATAATCATATTCCATTATGCATCAATCAATGTGAAAGTACATAGAGTTCATAAAATTTTTACTTAATTCTAACATCAATCTGAATAAAATTTAGCATATTTAATTCAAAAAAATTCCACCCCCAAAAATTCCAGCCCCCCTTTTGCTGTCCTAGGTTGATACTCGATGTCAAATGGGAACAGCTCCAAGGCTCATTTTTTCGTTCGTCCATAGAGGTCTAGCTTGTGCAGGAAGACACGGATCGGATAGGACATTAGCACTATATGAGGTGTGCCTCAAAGTAGTGTCTCAACTTCCACTTTGTCACCACCAACACCAAGATCAATTTCTCAATCGCGGAGTAGTGGGTCTCGGCATCGAACAAGGCCTTGCTTATGTAGAAGATGGGATGGAGACATTCCTATCCTTCTCGGAACAGCGCTGTGCTGAGAGCCGCCACTGACATGGCAAGGTAGAGGAAAAGTGACTCACAGTAGTCAGGACCGAGAGGATCGGGGGATGGCTGAGGTGGTCTCAATACAAGAAAATAAGGCATTAGCTACGAAATGTAAAACCTGCGTTTTCGTAGCAAAAAGTCTTCCTCCACGAAAACATTTTTTTGCTATTATGGTTGCAATTGCCTCATATGGGAAACCTTTTAGCTACGAAAGTTAATATTCATAGCAAAAACATACCTTTTGCTACGAAATATATATTAATTGCGTTGCAAAAAGTATCCTTTTGCAACAAAATAGATTTCGCAGCAAAAGGCTTCTTGTGCGACGAAAATTCTGTCGCAGCAAAAGATCACCTTGAGAACGATGGAACACCATTTGTTACGAAAATAATTGCGGCGTAAAAGGTCACATAGCATCTTTTGCTACGAAATTATTTCGCAGCTAAAGGTATATGAATTAAATAAAAAAAATTGACCTTTCCCTGTGAAATATTTTGTAGGGGAATGTCAAATTTTTATACAAAAAAATTTTTGATTTGTTTCAAATTTTTTATATTACAATTAATAAAATATTTAATGATGATAATAAATTAAAACACTATTAATCTGCAATTCCACCAAATCTTATCGCAAAATATTTCCATTCACCTTCATGTGAGTTTCTACAATTCTTCATTATCCTCAGTTGTTCGAAAACCATGGACAGTAAGCGATCCTCTAGTTCCTATCCGGGGGAAATTGATATTCCGCAAACCTATCTATCTAATTCAAGCATGTTATTTTCATGATCATGATCTATAAAACTAAGTTGAGATTTTTATTCGCAAATGAGTTTCAGAAGCTCTAATTCACGATGTCCTACAGTTTTCAATGTCTAAATGAACTTTTCATCAACATGCATGTGAATTTTGAAACAAATCAAGAGTTAAAATGCTAGTGACAAGCTCAGTACGTGTAAAATAATTATATGAATTTAATCACCAACCTTTGCTGCTACGGATGCATAGCTTACACTGCTGTCTCGCATGCTTCTGCACTGGCACGACGGCTCGTACCGCAGGAAATTAATCTTTACATTCAGTGAGCAATTCCTCAACATCTGATGGAAGCAAAAGCAGCAGAAGCAAAAGTTAGTTTTCAAAAGATCAGGTCTTATAGTACCACTGGTGATAACAAAACTACAAAGTGATTTGGTACATGAAGAAAAACACTGATTGGATCGCATATGGTGTTATCAAATTCCCAAAGATATCATTTGAATGCGTCTGCATATCCTGTAATAATCTGCACAGAAAAAAAGAAGATTATAAATCAAACTCTGAGACATGTATAAATTACAGATTTAGTAGATGACGAATTTTCAAGGAAGCTAAAACATGAAACTACTTGTATGGATGGAGGTGATCAACTAAACAAGTATGTAAGAGGGAATGAATGCACTATTTTTAAAAAATCACATATAAAATTGTGTTCATTGCATGAAAACATGGAGGCACGTGTAACATTAAATAAACAACAGATGAATCTTATATCAAAGATCAAACGAAAATTTAAAAACACAAATAAAAAAAATCATATCAAAATGTAATCCATGTAGTTAACCATTGCACAGACAGACGAGATAAATTCTTAATTTTGAAATACCAGTATACTTATATAAAGACAGGTACCACGATAAAAAACTTCATGTTCATGAGTTGCTTTTCGTTGTCCATCTGCTCATACCTGGTCAAAGCATTCTAGATATCTTGATCGTTAGCAAGTGAACAACCATTTTTTGGGTAGAATTTCACTCACCTGAAAAAATTTGAATTAATTTCATATTAGAGAAATAACAGAATTGTATAATAAAAAAGGTGAATTGACTAGTCAGAATGACCTAATGGCTCAGTTTATTTATTCATTTATTTTAATGAATTTAGTTACTCTCCCTGATTTGGCTAAATCAAATGAAAGCCCCTCATACAAGATCACAACACTAGGCTAGCTTCATTGTTTCAGATCCAACAACACTCTGACAAGTAGTACCATAAAAGAAATTATACTTTGTGAACAGGCAATTAAATTAGCATGTGTTGATGAAAACAAAATATCTTATGATTAAAAATTTAATTTCTATAAAACATACAAGCTTATATTGAAGAAGAGTCAAATATAAATTGGCACTATCATTAAATCCAAATTTTAAAACACAATTGCACTGATACCAAAAATTAATAGCATTCTAGAAAAAAATAACCTGGACCATCAAGGTTATTCTACATCATTTCTTTTTGAATGACATAGAAGACCTTCAGTTTTAGTGTTGTTTTTCTCTCAATGGCTTAGGTGGCTTTAACAACTTTACTTTAAATTTTTTTTCAAGGTGATAGAATCTCAATAGTTGCTCCTCAGCCCCCAACCCACCCACCCCCCATACTTTGTTGGGTCTTACATCAATTATAAGAAAGCTTACTACAATAGGAGAAAAATTTACAAGAAAGCAAATAACAAACAACTTGCATGTGTTTATATTGGATCTAGGCTAGTCAAATATATTAACTCAATTCAATATTCTAGGTGTTTATGAGGTTGATTCACTCAATAATATGTGAATCTGAATTGTATGAAAATCTACCCCAAATCTCATGACAATTAGTGTGCTAGCCAGCATCTGCGGCTTCGTCCATGGTGACCCTCTCTAAATGGCTCTTGTTATGGCTTTCACTTTGGTCAGACAGTCTTTTCCTAGGCAGCCCTTCACTTTTTTAGACAGCTCTCGCTTTGGTTTCTTCCATGTAACTCTTTTCAGGTAGCCCATTCATTGGTTACCCAAGGTTCAAACTCAGGATGCCGGTTGACTATGATACCAATTATTACAATCTTCAATCATAATATTTGACCTATAGGTGGTGGGAGTAGGTAGAAAGTTTATATGGGTGGAACTGGAATGCTAAACTTGTGTTTTTGGTGATTCAGGATTAGATTTACGTGGATTTTTTGTTTAAATTCAAGTGCTGAGAATTCTGCAGTGATAAGAAAATGATCATAACTTTCTCGAATGAACTTTGATCAAGGTAATTCAAAGCTGGTTGAAAAGAAGACTTAATCTACAATTTCTCATCTTGTACCTTCAAATAAGATAGTCTACAAGGTGAAAACTCACAAAAACAGGGCGACGGTAAGAGTTTAAAGTGACTGAATGATAAGAGATGGGTTGTGGATGATTGAGATAGGAAGGTTAGAGATGGATGGTTGTGATGATGAATAAAATTCATAGGAACCACTTTAAGGAGGTCTTAGCTTCCTTGGTCTACTTGGCATGAGATCACCTCCTAATATACAAATGTTAGCAAAATAGTTTTCCATCATTTATCATAAATAAAATCTTATAAATTTATAGACACTCAAACCTTAAATGGATCCTAACAACCCCAAATGGATCCTTGGATCACATACATGGATCTTGGACTCACTTAAGCCTGTGCTAAGAAATTCAATTACCACACAAATAATAACCCATCAACCTAAACTACTCAATGATGAAAGAACCAAATAAGCTCCTACATCTTACTCAATAACAATTAAAATGATCAAATAACTATTCCTAAACGGTATTCAAGGCAGTAAAGACCACTGAAGTGGATGATTGAAAGTATGAAAAAGGGTTATATCAAAAGGACTGCACGTAGGTGGTTTATACAATACATGGTTTGTAGTTCCATATCCATGGTTATATAAAAAGGAGAAATGTGATAATGATATACAGACTTCAGAAATAAACATTACCCATGCCACAATCAAGACACTCAACAATGACCCAGTGAAGCATACCTTTTCAACCCACTTGGGTTCACTCATGCATTTCATCATACACTATAATTACCTGCACATTCAACCAAGAGAAGAAGTTTATTGATCAAGCAAAATCACTATCGATCTTGAAACATTAAACACCTTTCAAAAGTGCATGTTCTTATGCATTTGAGTTAGAAAAGTAAGAGTAGAAATTACCTTTAGAGTTAATATACAAGGAGGTCCACCGACATCTGAATATGCTATTAGCTCCACTAAGATATGATAAAACTACAATAACATGCACATTCCAGCAAGAGTAAATGTTAAATATTTAAGCACAATCACTTAATGAACCTGTTAAAGCCTAACATTCATATAGAACTAAGTCAGGCGTCTAGCACAAATTACAAACTCTGTACACCTGTAATCAACCAGTACATAACATGAGAAATCAATGAAAAAGATACAGTGTTTGAAAAAAAATATAGTTTCTATCCTAATTACATGCCCACCTCATCTTTTCAAATACAAAAATTCTTCCACATCTTGATTATTCATGATACTACATCAACATTAAAATCATAATTCAAACTAACACAACCACATGACAAAAGGAACACCACACGTTCAAAGACAATCACTTGATAGCAAAAGAGAAACATATTAGTGACTAAACTGGGAAGTATAGATAGATTAATGAATACAAAAAAATTTCCTCTACACAAGACTTTGCAAATCACAATCCAACTGAACAAATCAATAATGATTATTAGTTAAATATTAACTAATCTCTAGGAATTTGTCTTTCCTTGAAGAATGAAAAATCACCTCACACATTTAAATAGAAGGTTTCATCAAAGACCCCTCTCCCCATTCAATCAAACCCATTCAATCAGTATAGAAACCCCTCTCCCCATAGTTAACCCTACCAAAGCCTAAAACATACATTCAATCATCAATCTCGATGTAGTTTTTTCTAATATTTTGTTCCAAGTTCTTGCTATAAAACCCCTAAAATTCGAGATCAGACCCTAAAAGAAAAACTCAGATCAACAAACACCAAAAAAAAAACTTCAGATTAATAACCAAACCCTAAAAAAAAATTCAGATAAAAAACACTAAAAAAACATCAGATCAAAAACACAATCAAGGAAGAGAAGAAGTAGATATAGATCGAGAGAGAGAGAGAGAGAGAGAGAGAGAGAGACCTTTCAATGTAACCATTCTTTCTGATAGTCCCTGCGGTGAGGTTGTTCGGTGAAGGTGGCAAGGCAGAGGAATGGAGGCGACAAGGCGGAGAGACTAAGGAGGTGGCGAGGCTGAGGCGATGGTGATCTGTGTGACTCCACTTGATGCAGTTTTGTGAGCTCTCTGTATTTTGGATGAAGATTGTTTGGAGAGAGAGTGTGTGTGGCGGGTTATTTGGGTTTTAGGGATTTTAGGAATTTCAAACTCAATATGGTATCAATGGTTTGGGGTATTTTTATTTATTTAAAGAGTTAGGTTGGGCCTGTCATTTTATTTTATTTTTATTTTTATTTTTATTTTTTTGTAGGACTTCAATTTCAGTCTCAATTCTAATTTATATGTGTTTTAAATTTTATAAAAATAATCAATGGACCCCCACATAATCAATACTGAAATCTCGGAACATGATTTTCTTGTATTATTAAAATTGTAGGGCTTTCTATAGTCTTTTTTAATAAATTAATGATGTTTGTTTGTCTACAAATGGCTGCATATGAATTTTCTTCTATGGTATATTGTTGACATTGTTGTGATAGTACTACAATTAAAATTTTAATGAAAAGTATGGATCATGACTTTCGTGTCTAAATCAGAAGAGTACATTTTACAGAAATATAATTACATGAATTATCATGAAAACTTAGTCCGTTGAAGTACACCTCGTCCTCTGAAAGGTAATTTAATATAAAATTCATAACAAAACACTGATCGGTTCAACGATTGGTGTTTATTTGTTTGGAAAAAACACTAATTGCTGAAAGGTAATTTAATATAAGATATTTATTTTTTCGATATTCACCATTTTATTCACAAAACAAACATGGGTTTGTTCTGATTCTCTACTATTTTGGTGCAATCTCCTAAATAAAGTATGCTTGTTTTGATTCTCTGTACATTTTCCCAATTAAAAAAATATAAATCACAATTACCAATAAATAAATAAAAATTTGGTTTGGGCTTTGGGTTTGGCTTTATATAAATATTTGTTATATATTGTTTGTGCTTGCTACTAATAGATACACATTATATACATAATGATAACTAATATATCTAATGTGATATTGGGCTCATTGAAAACAAGAATAAACGAATTATATGTAATGTCAAAATGAATATACTGAACTTTGATATCAACAAACCTCAATCAATTACATAATGTCCTCTGGAAAGGAGTTCATCAAGTACATGCATGATCCAAATTGAAATGTTCTTTTGAATATTTAATTACCAACATAATTAATATATCAAATCATCTAATTTGTTGATGGACTACTATGGAAAATAAAGTATACATCTATATCAAATATATACTAATTTTTATCCATTCTTTCAACTTATACATATCTAAATAAAGAAAAACATATATGAAAAAATGATCATATTCTTTGTCTAATATAATAAATAACATTTTAATTTTATTATTCATGTTTGAAGCCAAATTATAGAAATAATTTATGGTAAAGACTCCTTGATTGGTGTAATTAGGGGCATATGGATCAGATCAGAAATAATTGATTTGGATATGACAGGGGAATTTGGAGAGAGATCTTCAGCCAGATGGGATGGCAAGTCGAGTGGATCTGGCAATTGGGATGGTTCGACTGCTCCCTCGAATTGTGCATTTTTAAATATGAGTGGTTCTGATTCGAGATCATGCACTATTGGTTGTATTAGGTCTATGTCATTTTCAGAATCTGATGAGTCACAATGTGAGTCATATGGGATGGTCAAGATAGGTCCAATAGGCCATGATATGATTGGATCTTGAGCAGGTATAGACAATGGGGATTCAAACTCAGCCATTTGTAGGGTTTGGATGGTGGATTCAGGTTGTGTTGGAGTAGGGTAAAAGAGTTCTAATAGTTCTCCATCCAAAAACTCTTCATCATCATCAGAGTCCTACTTGGGACATTCAGCAGATTCTATAATTTCAGGCGCCAGAGACTCATAGGTTGATGGGGGTGGAATAGCAGCGTATTGCCTTTGGAGTGGTTGTCGGGGAACAAATGTTTGTGTTTCTCGTGGAACAGGGGCATAGGCAATGGGAACTTTGGCTCTATCACTATTGGTCTGACTAGGCTGTGTCTAGGAGAAATGGTTCGATGGTCAGATTGGACCTCCCTCTATGGGATGAATTGAGATGGACTCAGGTATTTGTTCTGTGTATGGGGGGAGGGGCTTGATAGGGTTTTGGATTATAGGGTGTTGTTGTAACGGCACAGAAGTGGGTACTGATCGAGAAGAAAAGGTATCAGAATAAGTAGCTTGCTGAGGCAGCATATATCTAGAAGGACTAGGTGTATACTGTCTTGGGGCTGGTCCTTGATCAAGAACTCGTGCTTCGTTCGGGTAGAGTGCCGAAACTTGTCTTGTAATCCCCTCTACCGTGGGGGTTGTCAAGGGGTTTTTTCTAAAGAGTCTTGACCAGTTGTTGAATGGGGTAGGGAGTCCAATACAGCGTTGGATCCGGTTGTGTCTATCTATTAGGAGTTGATATGTGGTGCAATCTCCGTACGAAATTCATACGAAGTTCTGGGGTCAGGTTTAATAACATCATATCAATTTCTTGACACTCTGTTAATTGCAGGCCAGTTTGGTGTACAAGGGTGCGCCACTTAGACACATAGGATTCAAAGTCCTCTCCATGCTCCATTCGTTCAGCTGTGAGGTCTGAGATAGAGGGGATACTAGTTCTTTGATAACCATAGCGACTTAGGAATTTGTCGCTCACAGCTGAAAAATTGAACAAATGGTCTACAGGCAGGGTAGAAAATCATTGGATAGCCTCTCCTTCCAAGGATTTTTGAAATAGGTATACAAGGAGAGCTTCATTATCCAAGTAGGGACGAGAGTCCAGATAAAAAGCTTTTAGGTGGACATCCGGGTCTCCGCGGCCATTGTACCGGTGATATTTTGGAATCTTAAAATTTGCCGGGAGACTGATGGAAGGGATTTGTTGTAGGTGGTGTAAGGACCTGTGGTTGGGGGTGGTTGTTTTTTTCTCAGAGAGGATTCTCCGAATGGTGTCATCGAGAGTTTCGGCCTTGGGTGAATAGGTTAGCGGTCTCGGATAGGAGGTGGCTTGGTAAGGGCATGGGATAGAAATGGTCGAAAATATTGGATTCGTAGGGGAAGTCGGGGCAAATGAAAAGGTGGGGGGAGAAAAAGGGTTTGGTCTTGGATTGACCGAGAAACTGGGTGTTGGTGGGGTATTGGGGGTGGGATGAGCCTTGGGGGTCTTGGCAGGGGTTTCCTGTCTCAAGGTCTTGGTCTGGCGATAATCGACGAGGTCATTGAACATGTCCTCTACCGATTGGTACCCTAAAGCAGCCATCCTCTCCTCCAGGTGGCTAAGGAGTTGTGTGCTTTGGTCTCCCTGGTTGTCTTTCTCCTCTACTGTTTTCCCATGGGTGTAGATTTCCATGGTGTGAATATGGAATGGCCTAGGTATGAATGAATGCAGATTTAAAGCAGTAAATAAAGCAGTAAATAAAGTAGTAAAGAGGTGCGCAGCTGTGTGCGGCTAAAAGCAGTAAAGGATGCGCAGCCATGTGCGACTTAAAGCAGTAAAAGATGCGATTAAAGCAGTAAAGGGTGCGCAGCTGTGTGCGACTTAAAGCAGTAAAGGATGCGCAGCCATGTGCGACTTAAAGCAGTAAAAGATGCGCAGCCGTGTGCGACTTAAAGCAGTAAAAGATGCAATTAAAGCAGTAAAGGATGCGCAGTTGTGTGCAGCTTAAAACAATAAAGTGTGTTGTGATGCATAGTAGAGGAGGATCTTACTTGAGGGGGTGGAAAATTCTAACTTTCCAAAAGAGGTGATGGCTTTCTAGTCAAGTTATGGAATGAAGCAGAAGAGGATTACCTTTTGTTGTTTTTCACAAGGGATTCCCACCGTGATCGCCAATTTGTCGGTATGTAAAACTGGGGGTTCTGCGAACTTGGTCCTGGTCCGTCTCGCAACTGATCAGATCATCGCCCAGAGAGTCGTTCCTGAGCCGCCCGACTGCTTCTCAGAAATGACGGGGTTTGTTGTTTGTCATTGCCACCTACTTTCTCAAAAAGCAGGACAAGTTGGTGTTGTATTTGATCGCCTCGCGGGGGGAGTTTGTGGGGTCTCCTCTCTGGGATACGGATATACCGTACACAGAGGGGAAAAACAGGTAATCCTATTCTGCTTCAGGGGCTTGACTAGAGGAGATATGGGACTAAAAAAAGGGTTAGGAGGGGGTCGGCTAGTGGGAATTAGCTGCCTGGTAGGGGACGGTTGGTTGGGACTAGTCGCCTGGTACCTGGTTCTTGGTTTTCTGGATTTGGGCAGAACCTAGGTAGGGAAATGTTTTGGCTTTGGCTAGGGTGGTGGTAGTGAGGGTTGAAAGTGGTGTTGGTGGTTTCCTCTTCTAGATTTGGACAGCACCTAGGTAGGAATTTGGATTTGTTTGGTTAGGGCTAAGAGTGGTTTAGGACAATGGTTTAGAGGGGGGGTTTATGGAGAGTGGAATTTGGTGGGGAATGACTTTCCTTCTCTCTCAACTAGGTCTCTCTCCCTCTCTCACTCTCTCTCTCTCTCTCTCTCTTTCTCTTTCTCTAACACACACTTTGGAAATGAAAATGGCCACCCTTTGATTCTTACCCTTACCCCTCCTTTTATAGTAGAAAAGGGTGCATGGGATTATTCTTTGGGTAATAGCATGGGTTGGGTAAGAGGGTGTGGCCAAGTAACCATCATTGCAAAAAGACGCACTCTATCGTCCATTAGGTAATAGCATGGGTTGGACAAAAGGGTGAGGCTAAGTAACTTCACACCTAAGTAAACTTGCTTTATGCTTTATGGGTGAGTCCAGATGCGAGCCAGCTACCCTAATTCAGCCGTCCGGGCAGGGACGGCTGGTTGTAGTTAGCCGCCCAGTGAGGGGCGGCTAGTTAGGATATGCCGCCGGTATGATGACCTATCAAACGTCCAATCTCTGACAAGCAGTTGCTTGAGGCAGTTACTAAGGTTGAACCATCAGAGAAGGGGCGGCTAATTGGAACAAACTGCCGCAATCATCAGCATTAAATGCTGCTTTATGTCCCATCTAAGAGAAGCGGTTGGGGGCAGTTAAGGGGCGGCTAGTTGAAACTAGCCGCCCAGTGAGGGGCGGCTACTTTCAACTAGCCACCCGGCTTCTGGTCACTTAGGTTTCTAAGTGTTGTGGCTAGGGTTCTCCTATTGTTCCTCTAATTCTTTATATTAGTTTTCTATTTGATCCAAATGTGGTCATTTAAAAATATTACTTGAAATGATTTTCTTTTCTTTGGACGGTCAAAATTGGGTTATCTACAGTCATCCCTAACATCTAGCGACATCCGATGCTGATAGTGGAAGATGTGATTGGTCGGGTCGGATTTGTCCTCGAATAGTTTAAACTTGGGCGGGAAGAATTTGTAGGGCTTCGGTGTGCGGACGATCTTCTGAGTGAAGGGGGGCTGATGGATGAGGTGTGCAGTCTTCATCACGATATCCGCAGGGGTTCGAGGTTTCATATTGCGGAGAATATGCTGGTCGACCACCTTCATTTTTTATCCCTCCAAACTTGGTCATCCTCGCGCTGGTGTTTTACATTAATGACGATGTTGGAGGAGGCCATAGGTTGTTAGGGTTCAGCTGGTTATTCTCTTGATGGTCCACACACCCATTGTTGCACAGGGGATCATGAGCGGGCGGAGAGAGAGAACACTGTATGTCCAGTGGATTGGGGTTGTCGCGCTCATCCCTGAGGCGCTCATTCTTTTGGTGTGCCACGCCGAGGGTATGTGTGAGTATCTCGATCCGCTTGTTGGATCGTTCCTCTCGAGCAATGACTTCTTCACACATGCGTCGCAATTTGGCGACCTTAGGGTAAGGATCACCGACCACTATTATGTCGGGGAGGGAAGACTGGGTGGCCGCATAAGTATTTTCCAGAGCTGATGCGAGCGGAAGAGTTTTCTTGGGAGGCATGGCAAAGAGCTAGGCTTTTCATCCAAGTCCCACAGATGATGTCAATTTGGAGAGGCGAAAATAGGCTTACTGGATTCGGGCAATCAGATCCTTCCACTCCCTCTCTCTTCCAGTCCATTGGTGCTGGTTGCCACTAGTGAACGCATCGCTTGAACGTCAAGGACAGGGAGGTGGGGACATGTAGAAGACCCTCCAACGCTCAAATTAGTAATGGTGGCCAAATTAGATTTTTGGAGAAAAGAATTCACATACCGCAATAGAGAGAATTAACTCCTTATTTATAGTTTTTTTAGGGTTGCCCTGAGATTAGTGGTGGATCTCTTCCTAGTCGATGGATGGGAAAAGATCCCTGATTTAGGGGATCAAGAATATATATATATATATATATATATATATATATATATATATATATATATAGAGAGAGAGAGAGAGAGAGAGAGAGAGAGATTCAGGGATTTTCGAGATCAATCCTAACCAAATATGCATATTTGTTTGGATTTCAGAAATCAATTGATAATTGCTTTGAATTCAAAATATATTTTTAAGATTTGGGAATTAGTGAATGATAACTCGAAATCAAACATATATATTACAGAAAATCCACTATTGATGACTCTTAATCACATATTGGGGTACTGCAGACCTCAGATCCTAGTGGGCCATTTGGCCGGCTCAGTAGGTCGCGGGCCACTTAGACTGCGGACCGTCGTATTCGGGTCATGGGCCGTTGGGGATTGCTCCACTTATAAGGGCACAGAAAATGTGCCCCACAATCTGTTTATTAATTTTCAATCCCTAATCAAAACAAATCAAGCAAATATTAATCGAAAACCGGAAAAAAGAAACAAAATCAATTTGAATCGATTGGGTTCTATTAAATCGAACCCACCCCTAGACGCAATATGCGATCCTTTCCAAAGCCATGACAACTGATGCAACGTGTAACCACGCTCTTCTACGGATCCGTTCAAAAGAACGAAATCGGTAGGCTCCAACGTCGCGCTGTTGATTCTTCAAAAGAATGCCAGGGGGTTGGACTTCAATAATCTACTACTTCGGATGAAATAATAGAGAATTGGGAGGTCTTTGCAATTGTTAGTACTCCTAACAAAATACAAGAGATAAATAAACTAAATTTCAAATATCAATAATCTAAATAATCAAATGGGTTCACAAGCTTATTTATAGAAGAGAATCCCAACAAACCAGGATCTCAACTAATTATCTAAATCTAACAAACAAATGTAATATCTTTATCTAATCCGAACTAAAATTCAAATTTGAATTCAAATAATAATTTAAAATTCAAATCTAAATATAGTAAATCCTAACTAATAAATAAATTCTAACAACCTCAAAACAACCCAAAAATAGTAAAAATAACTTTGAACCGTCGATTTGACCCCCAAGACGATCTCAGAACGCTCCAAAAAATGGCGTAATAGCATAGCAACTACTCCTGTAGGGCTCGTCGATACGAACACGTGGACATATTCTAATAGCGATTCTGATTTACGGTTCAAAAGTTATGGCTGTTTGAAGCCACGGTGCTCCCGATTTATCAAGATGTCCCTTCTTCTTGTGCTTCACTTGATCTCGATCGTCCATGTATTGTACGGCTATGATGTCTGTATTGAGTCAAAGCTTTTCCATACTCGTACAACCAAGTCAAGGCTTGAATTGAGTCAAGTCTCGCAATATACGTGTTTCATTAGTGATCAATTCAACACAGTAAAGAATCTTCAACAAGTGTAGTTAAATTTGTTCCACGTGGTGTTTAAAGAAAGACATCAACTGTATGATCGTTTTCTTAATGAATATCAATCGAGTCTTTTTTACAATCTCATACATTTTAATTTTCGATGTTTCATATTGACCTCTTAAAAAAATTGCAGTATATGCTCAACGAATTATATATACCCCTTCGACAAAATACAAGATATGATATATTATATCTAATGAGATATATACAATGAGAGGAAATAGGATTACATATGAGGACGTATGTGCTGCACATATAGCAACTTTTTTTTTGGTATATAGTTTCTGATTTCATGGAAAATGACAATGCTAAAGGTAATCTTATATGCAACCCATTGTGCCATCGTATTTCTTCTAAAGGTGTATATAATTTATTAGGTAACATTAATTAATTAATTAATTTATTTGTTTGTTTGCATATATGAAGTGATATAAACACAATTCATTTAAGTATATGCATAGTTTGCTACTCTACATTAAAAACAAATCAAAGCTCCACTTAGGCAGTTTCATAGTTGTTTTGATATTGACGTGACGGTTTTTTATTGGTTCACACATGATTTCAATTATGTCCGGAGTGGGGCATGTTTAAAAAAAGAGTTCAAACAAATGAGTATTTCATAGTTTGGCATAGGAAGTCTAGCCTGTA
Organism: Acorus calamus; assembly: GCA_030737845.1. NCBI lineage: Eukaryota > Viridiplantae > Streptophyta > Magnoliopsida > Acorales > Acoraceae > Acorus > Acorus calamus. The sequence goes on along the minus strand of CM060866.1, from coordinate 21,517,344 downwards.
TAACATGACCAATGACTAGTTAAATGCACGCGCCCGTGTTTGTAAGCCATTGTAGTCAAATGAGAATGAAACAAAGTGATTCTACCAGTTTATTGCACTCTCAGAAATATGCAGATTGAAATAAATTTGCTTAAAACAAGAAATTTTCTCTAAAATTTTAAAATTTATCATATAAATAGTTCTTCTATAACTTCAAGAAACCTGAATAATTAGCGTTGTACCAACAACAGTTGAGACATGAGCAGCTCTGGGTGATGGAATTTCTCTAGTGGAGTTAACTTGACAAGTATTATCAATTTTTAACTTTAACGAAAAAATATTGAAACATTATTACCATACCTAGAATGTGATAGCCTGATAGGTAAGTAACATCTAAGGAAACAGACTATAGGCCAAACGTAGCCTAATTCCTTGGACTGGAGACTTGTGTGATCATATACTTCTCAAAAACTGAGAGAGGGGAGAGGAGGATGTGTGGGAGGGAGACTTGATAAGATTTGTCTTTCTGAAAAAGTGGTTTCATTTTGTTAACTTGTTTAAAATTCATTCTTTTGAAGCTCTGTATGTTTACCACTAACAGTCTTAATATATTGGTGCACTTGTAATACAGTAAAAAATATATAGCCTTCCCAACTTAACCATAAAGTCAACTATGGGGATCCCTTTGATATAAAAAAAAATGAAGTCAAAGCATAGTTCAATTAACGATTCCATGGATAACATGAGCACAGAGAACAACAAAGAATATCTCACTCAAGACTTGCATATACCGGGGATTATCATAAATCAATTAAAAAAACACATGAACAGTCACCTGGACTACTTATGGACAACACGTCGTAACAGGAGATACCTGCGTCATAAAAATATTACTGGACAACACGTAATAATAATATATATATTCTCGTAATCTTACAAGCATATCCATCCAAATGAAACTTTTAGGCCCCATTTGGCTAGAGGGATAGGGGTGGAATAGGGGAGGAATTGAGAAGAATAAGGCAAAAGGGATGTTTGGGTAGAGGGAATAAGGGGGTATAGTTATGCAGAATTAGGAGAGAATAAACTGATATTTGTATTCCAAGTCCACCCACCTATCAAATCACATATCATCATATTAAATCACATGTCATCATCTCTTATACATTAATGGGGCTTACATGTCAAATCAACTTTTTACACCTTATTCTCATTTTATTCTTCATCAACCAACACTCCAACCTTTATTATTATGTTTCCCAATGAAAATAACTGAAAACACAACCAAACACAAAATCTCTTATTCCATTGATAAAGTCAACAATTCATGGAATAGGTATAAACATAAGAATAACTTATGCCTCTATCCAAACGGCCCCCTATAGTATCTCAATTCATCTCAAGGTTGTCTGGTCTTCAAATTTGGATACATGGACAATGATTTCCAATGCATCAACAGGTCCAAGGACAGAAAGAAAACCAACTTGCGACAAGTAACCACAACAAAGTCACTCTTCATATATTTACACCCGGACAAAAGGTTAAGGACAATGAATTCCAGTGTATTCCAATGCATCAAATAGGTCCAAGGCCAATTCTTGTTCATACCTATCAGGCAAATGAATTCCAATGCATCAATAGGTCCATGGACAAAAAGAAAACCAACTTGTGACAAGTAACCACAACAAAGTCACTCTTCATATATTTACACCCGGACAAAAGGTCAAGGACAATGAATTCCAGTGTATTCGAATGCATCAAATAGGTCCAAGGCGAATTCTTGTTCATACCTATCACGCAAATGAATTCCAATGCATCAATAGGTCCAAGGACAAAAAGAAAACCAACTTGAGACAGGTAACCACAACAAAGTCACTCTTCATATACTTACACTCATAGAAAGTCTCCCAAATTAGCACATTGCGTCCTATATGCATCCTCACTTTGCGTCCTATATGCATAGAAAGAAAATTATGAGAGCATACTCATTTTAGCGAGGTATATGTTTTGATAATTTTTTTTTCACATTTTCTGTAATTTTATTCATATCCAAGCATAATAAACATATGGTACAACTGGTTTTTGTCAAATTTCTCAACTCCCTCATACAAAAACTATTAAGCCCCTGAAATCATACTGTAGATGACCAAATTTTCCCATTCATATCTGAGGTGGATATTTCCCCCCTACAGTTAAATTTGTAATTTGGGATTGAAACTTTAAATGAATTTTCTTGATAGGTAATTTGGGTAAGGATTTTTAGGTGGAAGGAATAAACTTTAACAAGCACAAAACTAAGCTGTAAAAGTGACTGTGCCTGGCTGTCGTAATGACCATGCCGCAAGAGTATTAGCTCATGACCTCTTTATAGGCTGCCTACGTACCCCTGGGGGATCAAGTCTCACATAGTTCCAGTTTTGCCCTTTAACCGTTTTGCCACTAAGTGTTCAGTGGGCTTTTCTTAGGGAAACATCCCTAACAATTATGCTCCACATTGCCTCTTGATTACCCACATTTTGTTGGTAGTGGGTCTTAAGTGTCAACGTGGCGATTACAAGCGTTAGTGGTCTTCTGACCGTTTCTTCATTTGCTCGGGGTCTCTTGGTGTACTCGCCCGTGCTTTACGTTTCCGAATATGTCTGCGAGAAGTAAGGTTGACTGACCAAACTTGGCTTCTAGTCGTGCCTTAGGCTACTTGTTCCTGAAGAGCAAGGTCGACCGATCAAAGCTGGCGTTTGATCGTGCCTTAGACTACTCAAGGTGACATCCTCTCACGAGGTGTTCGACCGTCCGACTAGATCCTGATGATGTCATCATGAAGTCATCCATTTTGGACCGGGTCTTGTGGGCCCTAAGTCAGATGGCCCATGTCCGTTTTACCTTGACACGTGTCCTAGCGTGGATTTTAACCTCCACAATACCAAATTCCAAACTTCCAGCTCCCCACCCCACCCAAAAAAAAAAAAATCTACACCATCACCTTCAACAAACTACCCACTAAAAAAAGCGATTACCAAACCCCCTATAAACAAGCTAATCAATAAAAAAAATATCACCCATGTCCATTTTGGACCGGGTCTTGTGGGCCCTAAGTGAGATGGCCTATGTCCGTTTTACCCTGACATGTGTCATAGCGTGGATTTTTACCTCCACAATACCAAATTCAAGACTTCCAGCTCCCCACCCCACCCAAAAACAAATCTACACCATCACCTTCAACAAGTATGCACAACCACCACTACCTACTAAAAATAGCGATTACCAAACCCCCTATAAACAAGATAATCAATAAAAAAATATCACCCAGGAAAATGGTACTTATTTTCACATTCAAAGAAATAGTGATATGTATAGATCTAAAATTAATCCAGAAAAAAAAATAGAACAAATTTCAAATTCAAAAGTAAGCTTTTCATCAATAACTTTTGGGTTCTGTTAAACTCAATTTTTTTACGGTTTAAATTACAGTCTTATACACCTCATTACAGATTTAGTGAAGCATATATCTCGCTAAATTTTTTCTTACACTTACTAATAATGAGTTCATTCAATCTAAAATGGATTGATATACATTTTGTATTAAAACTTATACTTCGTTAGGTGATATTTACTATTTAAAAAAATGAAAATATGTGTGGTCTGAGTTTTGATTGGTAAATAATTGAGTCTAACATTTTCATAACTCTATGGGCTTAAATGGGTCAAATTCCAATTGTAATTTTATTATTTATTAAATGAGACTAAAATATTTATTTTATAATTTTTTAGGTATCATAATGGTCTCAATAATCATTAGATGAAATTTGATATTTCAGATGTCATGCTTTGTGACCATTTAAAAATGAACATGTTGTAAGAAACCTTGTTATAAATATGAAAATATGAATTAGAGACCTGTTTGTAACACTATCATTAATTTTTCACATTTTACAAATCTTTATCCACACTTTATTTACATTTTATCCAAACAACAAAAACTTTATTATTATGTTTCCCAACTAGAATAATTCAAAATACAACCAAACACAAAATCACTTGTTCCATTGCTATATTCGCTTATGCAGGTATAATTGTATAACCTAGAATAAATCTTATTCTGTATCCAAATGATGCTCGGTGATGGCCTGTCCGGCCCAGCTCAGAGATATATGAAATTCCGTGGGCCAATGAACAAGCTCAGGATTTTGTTTTCACATGTATACAATACAAATCTGATACAGGAGTGTTGCGCTGATACTCATCATTGTCATTTTTACAGCCCACCTCTAATCCTATATGTTTCGTTAAAGCCATATTCTCATATTAATGAGATATGTATTTTGCTAATTTTTTTTTACATTTTTTATAAATACTTTCATGCAAATAATTTGATTATATGTTTTATTTTTTATAGAAGTATTTACCTCATTAGATGTTATATACTATTTTAACAAAATTAAAATATATATATTTTATGTTTATGTAGAGAGATATAAGACTTTCTAATAGTGTAAACAAAGTCACACTAGTTCATGACGTAACTACAAATAGAAAAAGAATGAACAACTTCAAGAAGATGAAAAAAATTGACAATTTGATCTCACTATAAGATTTAAATTTACATTCGAAAGTGGATAAAGAAAAAAGTTTGCATAAGTATGTTCTAGGTGGTGATGAGTTGATATGTAAATTAGTGGAAAGAGGGTCCTTGTGTAGGCAAGATGGTATTAGAAATGGCCGGGTTGTGGGAATTTGGTACCACAATAACTTGTGTCGTGTATTAATAAGTGAAAATTTATGGAAGGGGGTGGTTAATGTGGTTTATCAAGACATGGATGGATAAATGGAGAATTATAGGAAGTGATGATCCATATATAGGTAAGTGGAAATTCATGGAGGATTATGATTTTACAAGTTATGAAAAATGATGGATGGTATGGGAAGTCAAAGTATTGGAAAGTGGTGAAATAATGACGTAGTTGGTAATGGAAAGTGTAGGAGATGGATGATGGTAGACACACTTGCAAGCAAGTCAAATATAACCTATACAAAATTATAAATTGTCTCACTACATCTCTCAAATATAAAAAAGAAGAAGATAGTTACCAAAATTTATTTTAGAAAATTAATCAATGATATAACTTAACAGGCGTTATCAAAATTTATTTAAAAAAATTAATAGTTGATATAACTTAACAAGCCAATCCTAATTGTTAGATTAGAGATGTTATGTAAATAATTAGATATATTTGTAGTCTTCTAGTTAATTCAAAATTTATTTGGTTGAAAAGTACAATGTAGTGTATTTAATTTAATTTTTTGACATTTTTAGATGATTAACTGCAAAAAGAAATACTGTGACCTACTTTAGATAAGCTGTATATCTTTCTTTTTTGTATAAATATGTATGAAGCTCTATTTTAAAAATTAGCATACATCCCGATCTCGTCAATCAAACTCAAGGCCGGCCCTGATTATCACTGTTTGATTTAGAACAGTGAATATGGCTTATGTGATATATATGAAGTGTCCGTATGGATGTATCATACCAGCCGCAGCATTTGACATGCGCGGCTTATGAAACCCATTTAAAAAGTGGGCAGTGTTGGAAACACCCTACAAAAGAAAAATGATTTGGCAATTGAAATAGGCGTTGGCTTTTTTGGATAATGTTGATCGATTACATAAACACCCTTCTTTCATAAGGTTAGGGATTTGTTTTGCATGGGTAAAAACTTGTAAAACACCATCACACACCACCCAACCTATCCCTTGCGTAGTTGGAAGCATTGTTTTGGAGCATTAGGGAAGTTTTATTTTTTCACTGCAAACGCAAAATCGGAAGGGTGAGATGTTGATGCGAAAGCTTGTTTGGATAAGCCTATGTGTTGAAATGCTTCGAGCACGCAAATGTGGATATAACGCGCATACAAACAGACCGAAGTATACATCCCGGCAACATTTATTGAGAAAAAACACCACCTTCAATTTCTAACAATCTATATTACTATATAAAAGTCCCTTAACGCAAAAAACCGCCAAATGATCAATTTATCCCTATCAATCAATCCAATCCCATCACAATCCATTTCATCATTACACCCATTTATTTAATGACAACCATTTTACTATTTTACCCCTTCAATTCTATTCAATCTCATAAAAATCCATTCATATCATTGTAATGTCATCCATTTACATCAATTATAATAAAATTATATTTATATGCCGACTAAAATTATATTAATAAATTTATTATTTTATAATTATATTTGAATATCATAATATTATGAGGATATAAAATGATGACCAATGTCATAATATATTTTATAAACTATTTTTATTATTAAATTTATGTTATAACATATCTATGAAAAATTATTTTGACATCAATTATGAGTAAATTACATTAATATGCTGACTATAATTATATGAATAAATTATATTAATATTGCAACTATAATTATATTAATGTATTTATAATTTTATAATTATATTTGAATATCAAAATAGTGTATAATTTATATATCATAAAATTTATTTAATAATTATTAAAAAAAATTATAATATCATGTATATATATAAATCGTGACATATTATACATGGGTTGAAAAATAATTGAGGGTTTTGGTTTAGGATACCTTTTTAAAAAAAAAATTTACATGCACATCGTGGGTGATGAAGACTAGTTTTGCACTATTTAAAATCTGTCACATCTATCATATCACACACTTATATCTCACACTTATTCTTAAATAAAAAACAATTTACATAAGAATATAGTTATCTTATCCATCGCTTATCTTCACTTTATCTAATGTGAACTGGTAGAACAATAATTAACGAACCAGATCCGGATTATAAGTTCCGTTCGCTCCGCTACCTCCGGTTGGTTCCACTTGGTTGCCCGCAATCCGAGACCTCGAATGTCATGGACACAGGGAGGAGGTGACCTATAAAAGGCTCTCTGAGGCTCAAGTCAGCCGATGAAATTCTAAGGTTTGTTGTATAAAAAGATTTCTCACATACCTCAATAGGGAGAGTTGATTCTCTATTTATAGAGATGGTCAGGATTGCCCTAGGATTGACAGTCGATCTCTCCTCCGTCTGATGGATGGAGGAGATCCCTCTATCTAGGAGATTTGATTGATTTGTCGTATAGGTCTCGTCGTGATGAATACTCATTAAAGGTTGGGCCTAAAAAATGAGGCCCACCCTCACATAAAAATAATCACATCTCATCATATCAAATCACCTATCAACTCCTTTTATACATCAATAGGGCTCACATGTCAAATTAGCTTTTTACACCTTATTTATATTTTATTCTACATCAAGCATACAACTCAACATTTATTCTTACGTTTTTCAATGAGAAAAAAAACACAACTAAACAGAAAATCATTTATTCCATTGATAAAGTTATTTGTTCCTGGAATAGGTATAAACCCCATAATAGCTTAACCCTTTATCCAAACGGGGGCTTATAGGGTTTAATCCCTTTATATACAAGTACACATATGATTACAGGTGTAATATCTATGACATCACACATCTAATATTCTAACAGATAGATATGATAATTTTTGAAATGTGTGTGACACGGTTAGGTGAGATAAAAATGATAAAGAGAAGGGTAGTTTTATTCATTGACATAGATGAATTATAATAATCAATTTCACCATTTCAGTATAATAGTTATCAGGCATTATCCTAATTTATCTAATTATAGCTATAATGATTTATTCGGGAAAAACAAACAGCAAATAATAGATATTCTCTTGTATGCACCCATACTCTGTTAATTCTCCAACACAGAAAGGGGGTAAAAATAAACCAAGATCACTTGCGGGTTTCTTGGATCAAAGAGACTTCAACATCTTGAATATATATATAGCTGCTTTCAGAACTGGGTTTTTGTTTGGATATGCGGTGGGGTGCATTACATTGTAAAAGCAGAAAATTCTCTACCGTGGATCTAAACAAAAATGGGCGTTCGACGTTTGAGACACATTTCATGCATTTTTTTTTACCAAAATTCTAGCGCTTAGATAGCTGTCAAAATAATATTGTTCAGACACCGGGTTTTGGGTGGATACTCCAAAAGCCTGCGTTTGGACGGGGCCTAAAAATTCAGCTCCTATTTATTTGTATCATGCATTTATATATTTTAACTTCAGTTGCATTCATAACTAGAAAACATCCCCAATCTCCGGTCTAAATTATTTGATCACTTAATTATAGTCCACATAATGTTTGAATTGCATTCTTTTGCTTGTTTTATAATGTATACTTAACTTCATTATTCGTATTCATATTATATTATTGTGTTTTATCATCCTTTTGAACAATGTATATATTATCAATGATATAATTTATTTATACATCTTCTTCTCAAATTGAATTTTAATGCTTGTTTTAAATTATTATTTCAAGCTAATTAAAATTGATAATTATGTTATTGAGATTGGAGGTGGGGAGGATGAGAATCGTCCGGATGTACTTGTTGTAGTGATTGGATCGGAGATGTGCACAATGTAAGGGTTCGTGGACAAGTGGTAGTGTTACCCCCTACACAATACTTGTTCTGTACAGACATTTTGTACAGAAAATATCTGATCGAATTAAAGTACTTTCATGAATATTTAAAAAGTATGAAATAATTTATTATTATGATTTTGAAGAGTTTCTTTCTATAAAATCTCCACAAAAATATCTTCTCGGTCAAAAATAAAAATAAAATATAAAAGTAAATTTCTATTAATGGAATATACCACAATTAAGTGGGAACTCTGGGCGAATGAGAAAGATACGCAGCACGTGGAGGCGATTGCGAAATATACACTGCATGTGCAGGCGAATGCTCTCCAGACGGAATGACCGAAAACCACACGGTTTAATTGTGCATTTCATTATTGTTGTTGTCTTTGACAAAGTATCACCTGCGTCGGATCGGTCTATCATTTTCAGTGTACAATTGCCTTTCATTTTGTTTGACCAATACGCGCGTACGTTCTGCCAAAAATGTCAGAAACATTCGGCTCCGCATGAAATGTTGTATTCATGCATGACTTCGATTTTTTCTATAAAAAAATACACCAAGCTAATTATTATATATGTTTTTGTTACCGGTTTTTTTTTTTTTTTGTTAAAAAAATTAAATATTTGTTACCAGAGTTCATTTTTTAACATCGAATTATCTATATATACTATTTATAAAAGCATGGATCTTGAAAAAACATTCGTTTGACAGTTTTAACCTTATCAAATTTTGAAATTCCATCCTTATCCTAAATAAAATTAATTCATCGATCCAATGTCCTTATGGAAGCGCCTTTTCATACCTCCATCCTTATTCTAAATGAAATTAATTCACCGATTCAATCTCTTTTAAGGAAGCGCCTTTTCATACCATTCGCAGAGAGAAGGAGAAAGAGATGGTGTCGACGTACGGAATGGTCCCGTCTCTCGTCAGAGCTCTGATCCATGTCCGATGATCTCCTCAGGGAGGTCTCCGCTATGCCTAATACGGAAAATCAGACAAATCTTGGTTGCTTTGATCTTGTCTTTGTTCATCTTCAAGAATTCATGTGTTCATTTTTCTTTTCCCCTAATGTTTTGGAGGGGAGGAGACCCTCATAAAAAAGGGAATTCGAATCCTCCTCACAAGGTCGATGAAAGTTTGTGGAAGAACAGGGAAAACATCGAGGAAGTCCTGTTCTTGCTCGACGAATCCCACTGACCGCAGCAGGTTCGGCATCTCTAGATCAAAATGGATTCTTTTTTTGCATCTCCGCCGATCTCATATGGTAGATATTTTGTATTTTTTTTATGGAATACAACTATGATAACTATGATATGAGTTAATTTTAGATTCAAAAGTAGCTAATAGTTTTTTTGATAAATAGTTTTAGAGAGCCAAATATCATTGCTTAAATGGATAAACACCCAACAAGACAACATATCGAAGTTGTAGTAAGCATTAATTCATTTTTTCTTAACATTTGTGTGTTTAATTTTTTTCAATAATGTACATATTCTAAAGTGACAATGATCATTTTACATTATATGTTTATTTTTCTAATAATGCTTATGCTTTCCTACTTACTGATTGTGTGCGATTTTTATAATTTCAATGTGATTTATGTTATTTTCTCATCTATTCCATGTATCTCTTCACATATAATGACATTGTATAATTGAAGGACAGTTGTTTCATGAATTATATAGTAGAAATAACTAAAAGGAGGGATTTTTATAGTTGATCTGATTAATTTTGACAATAATTAACGGTTAAAAATTCAACATGAATCCATATGATTATATCTGATTAATATCTTTTAGTGCATTACTGTATTTAATTGACACATTATTTGATTTTTTGTGGCCAGTTCAGTTAAAAAATATAAATAGCAAAAAAAAAAAGGAGAGAAGGAACTTTTATAGCCTCTCAATCTATTAACACTGAATAACTTGTACAGTTTTCATTAATTAGTTGAGTTGATTAATTTGATAAAAATATATAACACTGAACAATCTGAATAGATATATTTTTTCTTCATTTTTTTTAATTATGCATGATTTTGTATTATTTTTGTGATTTCAGTATCTATGTGACCAATTCAATTAGAGAATGAAAATAACAAAAAAGAAAGGGCTTTTATAGCCCCTCAATATATGATATGTTCTATTAATATGTGCTCTATTACTGGTATCTTATTGTGTTTTTTAAACATGTTGTTGAAATGACCTATTGCATTCACAGTATAGAACTATGGTCATTTTTTTTATTCTGGATTCGGTGTGGGTAATTCAACTATAAAATAGAAAAATAAAAAAGAAGGGACTTTTATGGCCACTGATTCCATCATTTGTTTTATTCATACCTGCTCTATTATTGAGATTTGACTATGTTTTTTAATCATGCCTCCACTCATTAGTAAAAAAAAAGGATTGGTTTCATAAATGAGGGTCAGAGTTCTTTCCATGTGAATTTTTTCATATCATATTCATGGTTTTGTGGAAGTGACTATGAGCTTTTTTTAATAATTAAAGTATTATTGAAATAGATAGCACTCAATTTATATATTAAAGTATTATTAAAGTATTAATTCTGACTTCAACTTTCAGTTATATTTGTATATTTATTTTAATAATGTTTATTTATGCTTTCCTCTAACAATGTATTGACATTAACTGTTATTTTTTTAGAGAAAGGTAGACTAAGCATAACGGTTAATTAACTATCAACCTGTGTGAATCATTGTTATATTTTTTGGTATTCTTATGTTGATGTTCTTGTACTTCCGTTAGTAGTACAACATGTTTTCAAATGATTATCTTATACTTCTTCGTGAAGCAATTTCTCAATTATGAAACAGTTGATAATCTTTTTGTTGAGTAAATACTGGAAGAGAGTATGATATCAAACCGATAAACACACAACAAAATAATATATCAAAGTTGTAAGCATCGTTTCCAGATCTTTATGTCTGAATAACATCCATGCTCCAAAGTGACATTAAGCATCTTACATTTTCATCTTTTGTCAATAATGCTGATATATCATGCATGCAGGTTAGCATTACATTATTTTAATCTCAATGTGATTTTGTTATCTTTACCTCTTTTCCATGCAATTTGTCATTTAAGAACTGTCATTGCATGAAATTTTATTCTGTTTTTTCTTTCTTTCTTCTTCTTCTTCTTCTTCTTCTTCTTCTTCTTTTTAAGGGCCGGGGGATTTTTTCATTTTGTTTTGTTAATATATATTGTCATAGATTTGGGTGAAGAAAGTTTTGATAAAAAATACAAAACTTTTTTTCTTTTTTCTAATATATTTTTTGTTTTCACTCATAGATCCACATGTTCACAAATGTTGCACATCACAATATCTGAAATTTCAAATAGAGTCATTATTATTCATTAGACATGACGATGTCTCTTAAAGTACTACAAAATATTATCTTTTGCTTTTGTTATATATAATTTTGGATTGATTAGGCAAGCAGAGTTGTTGATTAATGACTTGGCTTAGTTTAGTTTGTTAAAGGGTTTCATAATAGACTTATGTATTAATTGCTGAATCATGCTATTTTCTAACCAAAACAGAGTCATTGCATTCATTTGTGTGACTACTATATGTTCATCTGTAACACTGAATTTGATTTGTTTTCTATTATGTGCAGAAACTATTTTTCTTTTCCATTGAGACAAACATTTATAGCATCAAACACCATTTAAAAATTTTTAAGACTTGGGATTATTTTTTAAAAATTGGTTCTTGTTGCTATTATGTGTCATACTTTGGGTTTTATTTGTAAGATCCAGTTAAGTGCACTTTACTTGTGTATCAATTAATTGGCCACTATACTCTAACATCGTATTATTAATGAAAGTATGTTGGGGACAATCTGTTGGATAAGCCGTTCTGATTTTCAAAAATAGTAAACACCATCAAGATGCATATACATTTATAAAAAATGCATGTTCTCTTAGTTCATTTCTAATTAAACATGTTCCATCATTCTCTTTGTTTTTAACAATTACTTTAGTTGTTCTCTCTTCTACTAATCTTCCAATTTTTTTTAAATTTTGTAATTTAAGATAATTATATATTCTTCTAACATGTTTATTTTTTATCCTCGTTTATAATTAGATTATATATGAATGTATTGTCTTTTATAAGTTTTATATTTACAATATTCATATTATAAAATAAAATCTAATCATTGTACTGGTGTCAAAAAAAATTTCTCACTATCAATCTAATATTTTATTATTATAAATTAATTATCCCAATTATTACTCATACATTATATTTCAATTAAACCAATTCATGTGCAACGCACATGTGCTTCAACTAGTTACTATATAAAAGTCTCTTAATACAAAAAACTGCCAAATGACCATTTTATCCCTAACAATCCATTCAATCCCATCACAATCCATTTCACCATTTCACCCCCTTTAATTAATCACAACCATTTAACTATTTTACCCTTACAATTCTATTTAATCCCATGAAAATCCATTCATATTATTATAATCTTATTCATAATTTATTCCACTACACACATTTCATCATATCATGCATGACATATTAAAATTTTAAGCTTTACATTTTATCATACTTATATGTTTCATCATACTTATATGATGACTAATATAAATATATCATAAAATAATTTAATATTTTACATCAATTATGATAAAATTATATTAATATATTTATTAATTTATAATTAAATTTCAATATCATAATATTACGAGAATAAAAGGATGCTTATAAAATGAAAGTATTTTGAATATTTGAATATATGCGACTAAAATTATACTAATATATTTATTAAGTTATAATTATATTTGAATATCAAAATATTATGAGGATATAAAGGGATGCTCAATGTTATAATATATTTTATACTCTATTTTATTATTAAATTTATGTTATTATAACATATCTATGAAAAATTTTCAAATAAAACTTATGAGCCATCGCCTATTCTTTTAATAAACCCTCCATATGATGCATGCCATTTCTTTAAACATATGATGCATAGCGTATTAAAATTTAAAGCTTTACATATGATGCATGGCGTTTGTATTCAATTATTTTACACTTAAATTTTTAGTAATTATTATACATTTAGTGTTCAATGCAATCATAGGGAATGTCATTTATTGGCATACAATCCCCTGATTTATTTTCAATGACAGTCAATGCCATTTATTGTGTATATATTTGTTTTAAAACCACTACTTATATAACAAGCAAGAGCAAAAAATATTAATATTTGCATTAAAAAATGATAATTAATATATAAATTTATTTATTTAATAGTTAATGTTCCCATTACTTTCATATTTGTTTAAATTATGATCTATATTGCCTTTAAAAGTCTCTTAACCGGAAAAACCTTCATTTGATAGTTTTACCCTTATCAATTTTTGAAATATCATCTCCATCCAAATGAAATTAATTCACTGAATTATACTATCCATGAAAGCATTTTCATCTCCTGCATTTATTCATCTCTTTCAATGGCCGTTTAATGCAGAAATAACATCACAATTCAAAGACAATGTGTCATTCTACCTTCCATTCCTTCTCTCGCAAATGCTATAACTCTTCCACTCTCTTTCCATCTCTCTAATGATAAATTAATTTTTAGTCTTCCCAAATCGTCCACATTCTGTTATTTTTTTGTTTCTCTTTTCATTTCCAAACAGATCCCCTCTAAATAAATATCCAAACAGAGAAAGATAGAAGGCCATGGGAGAGGAGGCTCCTCAGAGATGCATTGTCACACTTGCTAGAGAAGGTGGCAGGATAGGTATTCTCTTGATATGATTTAACTTCACTTTTGATGTTTTTTTCATGCTTTTTTTTTTGGAATATGAAATACAAGAAGTAAATTATAACAAACACTAATCATCACATTTAAAAAAAAAAAAGGAATCTGAAAGGGCTTGGGTTATACTAAAGATGATTTTCTAATAAAATCCAAATATTTTATCCGGCTATTTTTTTATCCTCTGTTTTCATTCAATTCAATTAACATCATCCAATTCTGTATTAGTTTTTTTTTTTTAAATTTCTTGATGAAATATTCCCCTATCATCCAAATCTTCCCCAGTTGCAGATATAGGTTGCTATTGGCACAATCAATAAATTTCTAATCACAAGTGATCTTTTTCCTGTGGCAGGGCGATATGCTACCTTGAGCGCTCAAGAACATGCATCAAACTTGACCATGGTATTTACATATGATTTTTTTTTAGCATCTTATCTTACATGCTCAAATGATGCATAAAGTTTGTTTGTACACTTTCATAGCCATTGTGCATTAATTCATTGTTGTGCAAATGACACATGTGAAGAATTAGTATATTCTTTATTTCTTATATCGAATGTTAAGAGAGTCGATATTATATCATTTTGCGGGTTAACTTCCACAATTTCTTTGGATCATGTTTATCATCGACCTAGAACATTTTTCTTCATTAAAATCTACAAACAATTTCCCTTTAGTTTTCTCAATCTGTGAATTTATTTAGAGCAAACAAAATGCTGTTGAAGCCCCCTTAATAAAGGAATAGTCAATCAGATTACAGGTATAAGAATGATTTTATACCAAACAAATTTTTTTAGAGAGGACAAAGATGGGATTCTGATCTATTGAAGGCTACACATCTTTATTTAATATATACTTCTCATAATCTCGATGTATTCTGGACCATTTAAATGACAGGGATAGAGAAATTTTCAAGGATAGCAACTCATATATTGCGAATTGGTAATTAAACCTTTGTTCACCAAGGATTGGGAATCACTGTTGTGGGGCTGGGTTTATCTGTTTTAGACATGGCTGAATGGCAATTGTTACTTTCAACAACCACTCATTTTAAATTTCTTTTACACGTCATCATTACTTCAATTGCATAAGTAAATTTCTCATTTTCATTTCATTCACCTCTCACAATTGGAAATTTATATTCCCAAAATCCCAATCTCTTTTACCATTTAGAAAAATTGTTTTGACCTTTAAAAAATATATGTTTATGCTTTTCAAATCATAAAATATAAATTCTCACACTTTCAAATTTAGTCTACTATGCTGCTTTGCTTCAAGCTTAAATAGTTTAAATAGGTATCAGACTGTCTTCTACTCTATGCTCAAAGACACCATTTTACCAAGGATGGCAACATCTTCAGATCAGATGTTGCAAGTTGTAATTCTATTCCTTTAACACTTTTAAGTCATGATGATTTATTAGTGAAATTGGTCATTTTTTTGCATTTGGTGTGGCCAAATCTATTACAAAGTATTTTTTAACATGAATTTAACCGTCTTCTAATTTTTAAATTTTCATTTGCATGATATTTAGAAACTTTGATATTATTCCTATTTAGAAATGGAAAAATTTAATTCCATAGATTTTAGGATATATATAATGGATATGCTGGTATTTCATAGATTTTAGGATATATATAACGAATATCAGATATCTATTTAAGGTTTATTTAATTTTTAATATGACTTTAACCATTTTATAAATTTTGTTTTCATTTGCATAATACTAAAAAAATTTATGTTAATCATATCTAGATATGGCCAAAAATTTAAACTTTCTTAATTTCCTCAAATGTGAACCGGAATTTCAAATTGTCAATAAAATTAAGAAAAATGTTTAAATTTTATATTGAAATTGAATGTTAAATCCATTTTATTATGGATATATATATTATAGAAATCACATAATAAACTTTGTGTTTCAAATATTTCATTGAAGGGAATTATAGAAAATTGTAATAACAAAAAATTATGTCATCCTCATTTATAAGGTTTAAAATTTGAATAGTATTTGATCTCATAGATTTTTTAGGATATAACCAGATGTTATGAAATCTATTTAAATTTTTAATAGATATTATTAAAATATATTTTATAACATATTTTGATTATGATATTTTTATAATCAAAATAGAGTACAAAATATTTTCGTAATTAAAATACATGTGTTATCACAATATTACAGCTATAAAAATTTTAAATTCCAATATGTAAGATTTAAAATTTAAATAGGATTTGATTTTAATCTTATTTAAATTATGAATAGGAATTTTTTCTTTCATTCTTTTGAATATGAAATTAAACAGGTATTTTCCTTATCATCATAGATTAAAAAATATATTTTTACAGGGTTATATCTTGGATATCATTGATTTTATATAATGACTCTGGTGAAATGATAATGTTTTAGACAAAGAACAATGAATACTTCATTCATGTATATAAATACTTATGTTCCTTTGATTTTATAAGCATCCTCTTATCATTATAATAATATGATAACCGATTTTAATTATAAGTTAATAAATATATATAAATAAAGTTGGTATATATAAAAATACTCATATGCATATAATTTATATTAATTTATTTTAATGTATTATCATGCACTATGCTCCAAATCAATTACTATTTTTAATAAAAATACATGTTTTATCACGATATTACAATTATCAAAATTTTATATTCCAATATGTAAGGGTTACAATTAGAATATGATTGTATTTCTATCTATTTAAAATACGATTGGACATGATTATTTTCTTAGATTCTTCAGAATATCATTTTAGACCGATATTTTTCTTATGAAAGTAGAGTAAATTTTTTTTTATAGAAAATTATATCTTAGCATATCATTTATTTTACAAACAGACCTAAGTAAAATGATAATGTTTTAGACAAAGGAATACTCTTTTTATATATATAAATACTTATATTCGTTTGATTCTCTTATCATGACAATATTATGATATTTGATTTTAAATGTAATTTAATAAATATATTAATCTAATTAAAGTTGGTATATATAAAAATATTCAAATGCATATAATTTATTATAAATTTATTTTAATGTATTATCATGTTTTATTATCATGCACTATGATCCAGATCAAATACTATTTTTTCATAATAAAAATAGAGTACAAAATATTTTAATAATTAAATATGAGATTGTTAAAAGAGACTTTTTATAGAAATTTTAAAAATAGTCATTTCGGTATATCTTATATTGAGAAGATTTTTTAATGTATTTTTCTTCATATAATTTATTTATAACTTTATTTCATCATATTTGTTTTCTATGTTTAACTTATTTGTTTCAATTTTCTTGTTATTTATATGGTAGTCCTCTAGATGGATTCATTCTGACGTGAGATGGTTTATTTGAGCATCTCTTGCTAAGTTTTGAATTATTTGGTTTTCTTGAATTGATCAATTATGTATGAACACAATATTCATTTGCTTAGATCATTTTTTAGGCCTAATGTACTTATCAAGCGTGGTTTACTTTCTGGTTGTTTATTTTAAAAAAAATTAGAATAACCTATTGGGTAATATATAATTAGTTTTATAACTACATAATAGCGGGTTTGGTATCTTCATAAGAAAAAAAAATTATTTTTAATTAAATGGATGGATAAATAGACATTAGATTTCTTACATATAGAGTTATATTTTGGTTAAGATGTTATTGTAACTAAATTATTGACATGAATGTTATTAAAAAAATATATTAGACTTTATTTATATGCATTTGCGCATACACAACAACTATCAAATTAAGTGTTCCATAAGTGTGAAAATATAAGTAGGAAAAATTAAATAACAAACTAACACTAAAAATAAATAATCTTAAAAGAATAATCCAAATGTGAAAGCTATAAAAATCAATTATAATTATGAAATGTTAATATATCTAACTTTGGATGTGTCATTTTAATGCGCTTATCAACTGGTCGATTTTCTATATCTATTACTTATTTATTAAAAGAATTCTGTGACCCAGTATTTTCATTTCCCTTTTTATCCTTTAAATAGTTAATTAATTACTAACATATCTATTTATTTAAATTTTAAAGTATATAATGGATAAATACATTATAGATATATCTATTACTTATTTATTAAAAGAATTCTGGGACCCAGTATTTTCATTTCCCTTTTTATCCTTTAAATAGTTAATTAATTACTAACATATATATTTATTTAAATTTTAAAGTATATAATGGATAAGTACATTATAGATATATCTATTACTTATTTATTAAAAGAATTCTGTGACCCAGTATTTTCATTTCCCTTTTTATCGTTTAAATAGTTAATTAATTACTAACATATCTATTTATTTAAATTTTAAAGTATATAATGGATAAATACATTATAGATATACATGGATTATAAGATTCGACCCACATTTTTAATTTAAATTTTAAAATATATAATGGATAAATACATGGTAGATATATCTATTACTTATATATTAAAAGAATTATGTGACCCAGTATTTTCATTTCCCTTTTTATCCTTTAAATAGTTAATTAATTACTAACATATCTATTTATTTAAATTTTAAAGTATATAATGGATAAGTACATTATAGATATACATGGATTATAAGATTCTGACCCACATTTTTAATTTAAATTTTAAAATTTTAAAATATATAATGGATAAATACATGGTAGATATACATGGATTATAAGACTCTGACCCAGTATTTTCAATTTAAATTTTAAAATTTTAAAACATATAATGGATAAATACATGATAGATCAATATATCTATTACTTATTTATTAAAAGAATTCTGTGACGCAGTATTTTCATTTTCCTTTTTATCCTTTAAATAGTTAATTAATTACTAACATATCTATTTATTTAAATTTTAAAGCATATAATGGATAAATACATTATAGATATACATGGATTATAAGATTCTGACCCACATTTTTAATTTAAATTTTAAAATTTTAAAATATATAATGGATAAATACATGGTAGATATACATGGATTATAAGACTCTGACCCAGTATTTTAAATTTAAATTTAAAATTTTAAAACATATAATGGATAAATACATGATAGATCAATATACATAGATTATAATAAATGAAGAAGATTAAAATTAATTAAATAAACACATAGATATGATAGCTGGTTTTCATTTTTCATATCTATTACTTACTTCTTAAAAGAATTCTATGACCCAATATTTTCATTTTCATTTTTATCCTTTAATTAATTATTTAATTACTAATAGTAATATATTTATTTAAATTTTAAAATTTTAAAATCATAAAATGATACCATCTGATCTAATAAGATTATGATTTGTTTAGTTACTAATATATTATTATTAGATTTAAATAAATCATAAAATTTTAAGATACCAAAATCAGATTTTATTAAATCATGTTGATGAGAAATCCGTTTTAATGTTTTTAAATTTAAATTTAAATAAATGATAAGTATCATAATCAGTTTTTATTTTAGTGATTTTTGGTTAAAATCCACCTAAAAAAAATCTTATAAATTCCCCACCTATCCTATTTATTTCATTGCGTTTTTTTTGTTTTGTTTTTGGGTCTTTATCTATTTAGAAAATTATTGTATTTTTTATGATTTATTAGTTATGATTCAATGATAGTTTGATTTTAAAAAGTAGTTTTTTTTAATTTATTTTTAGATTACTATTTAAGGGATGATGAATGTGATTTGTTTTTATAATTTTTAATATTTTTGTTGGGGAATGATTAATGATAAAAATAAGTTCTAATCATTTGCTTGGTTGATGTTCTGATATTGCTGGAGAATTGATTAATGCATATAGAAGTTTGACACACAAAAAGAGTAAATTGTTCTTTTTAATATTTTGATTTTATTTTTGTTATCTAATTAATTATTTTAGTCAAGAGTAGAATATAGACCCAACATCAAAATTTCATAATTTAAATTCTCAATAAGCATGAAAATTAATCATCTTTTCAAAAAGGAAATATGTGATCTAAAAATTGATCAAATTTTAATCAATAAAAATAATGTCAGCTTAGAGTATTTGATTTGTGTTTTAATCCAAGCAGTTTATATATATAATTTAATTTATATCATTGTAAATATGTGCCATTTTGCAAATGTTATAATGAATTAGTTTATAGCTAATGACAACAAATAAACCTGAATTTAATATTTCTAATAACAACTTAATCTTTACAATATCCGTAATATTACATATTAATTATCATCTAATCATCAGTTCTTGATTTATTATTTGACTTTGATAAAGAATAAAATCAATTTACATGTTATATATTCCATATATTTTACGTATTTTGTATGTTTTGTCTTTCTTTATTTGATTGTTTTCAATTTTTTATTCCCCATTTTTTTGGATTATTTTTTATTTTTAAAAAATATATATTGACATTTGACTCTTTGTTTGTTCCTTTTTAGTCACATTTTGTCTTATTTATTCTCGTTTTTTTGTTATTCCATTCCAATTTATGTTTAACTTCTTTTGTTTTCTGCTTTTTAACTCCCTATTTTGTTGGCATTCTTATTTAATAATCCATTTATGATTTTTTTGGAATCTTATCCGTATTTTCTTTGTGTTTGATAGTTTATTTCATCCCTAATTTATGGGGATTTAAAAAAAACTAATAATTATTAAATTAAAAAATCCTTATAGATGATTTAATATTAAATAAATACTAGATATGAAATCAGTGTTTATTTTTAAATTTAAATTCCATGATTGATAAAAATGTATTAAAAGAAATATATAAAAAAAAATTAATGTTTTTAAATTTAACTTTTAATATTTGATAAATACAGTTATTAGTTTTTTTATTTTAGGATATATACTCTAATCCACAATAAAAAAATCTATAAATGACATGTCTCTTCTACAATTCATTCTATGTATTTTTTTGGGTTTTTGTCTATTTAGAAAAGAATTTGTTTTAAAAATTTTATGTTATATGACTTATATTTGCTTATGTTTTACTATATTAGATTAAATAATTAGGTTTTGTACTTGTTTTAAGATGACTTTATAAGAATGATGATGAATGTGTTTTGTTTTGAATATCTTTAATATTTTTATTGGGATTGCTTAACAATAAAAAAAGTTCTAACCATTTTTTTATTGATTTTTTTCAGGAAAATTGATCAATGCAAACACAAGAGTTTAACACACAGGAAGAGTAAGTTGTTCTTTTTAATATTTTAATTTTATTTTTATAATCTAATTATTAATTTAGTCAAAAGTAGAGTTGATGTCCTTAAGTTTTTTTAATTAAATAATCATTTAAAAACACTTATTTATAAAATAAATTTCAACTACAAAATAATGTTACGAGAATCTTTGGATAACTTTTTATTTTTTTTATATTAAAATTATTTATGAATTTTCAATTATTAGTGGTTGAACCATTAATATATCTTTTTGTTTTTCTTTATAAGAAAACTTGTGATTGATATTTCAGAGATATATATACTAATTGTTGTTGTATTATAGTAGCACATTCTTTATAGCATTGTATACACACACACACAAGTTTATATTTTTTTATTTAATGAATATTTAATTTTTATATAATTATCATTATTTAATTATTTATTTATATTTAATTGAGAATGTTATACCACGTGCTTTAGCACGTGCATAGTAACTAGTATGTTGTTATATATAAATTAATATTAGTCGTGTTGCATTGTGTTCTAACAATATATATAAATTTTGTTGTTGTGTTTTTATCAAATGATATCTCATTTATTGTCCTAGATTATCTCTAATAAAAAAATTACATTTTAAAATATTTATTTTACTTGTGTTAGTCAGATTTTCATTACCATTTTTACTTCAATTTTTCTGGTGTATCCTCAACCATTTGATGTTATCATTTTTCTTGTGTGTGTTAAAAAATAATTTTGTATACATTTCAAAATATAAAATATATATTATTTTAAAATATATATTTAAAATAAGTAAAACCACTCTCAAATAAAAAATATTTTATATTAACATTATTTTCAATTAAATGAGGGTGTAAAAAATATAGGTTTGCAATTATCTTTTTAAAAAAATTTCCTCCATATAATTTATTTAAATTTCTTTATCATATTTTTTTTCTATTGTTTACTTTTCTTTTCAATTCTCGTATTATCTTGACTTGTGATCCTCCAAACTGATTCATTTTTTACATGGACAAATCCGTTTTAATTTACTCTGAATATCTCTCACTAAAAGTTTTAGATTATTTGGTTCTTTTGAATTGATTAATTATGTGTAAGCATTAACTTCATTTGCTTAGATTATTTTTTTGGGGATTAATGTATTCAACAATTAAGGGTGGTTTACTTTCTTGGTATTTTTTCTTTATTTTTTTATATTTTTTTTTGTTGAAAAAACGCGTATGAGATATTGTCTACTATGAATATATGATTGTTTTTTTCATGTTTGACACTATTATTTTCATGGGTAAACTATAGATATTAGATTTCTTACATTTCAAGTTATTATTGTAAAGATATTACTGTACTAAATTATTTGACATGAATATTAATCAAAACATATGTTAGACTTTGTCTATGTGCATTTGCACATACACAACAATTAGTAAATTCTAAATGGAAATAGGAGAGGAAACATTTAATTTTTTTATAATATAAAATATAATTTTATATATCTCATTAAAAATCCAGTAAAACATATACATCGTCTACTTCTTTAAATTTTTTCTTACATTTATAAAAAAATGTGTTCATTCAATTCAAAATATAATGATATACACTTTTTATAAAAATATATATTTCAGTAAATTATTTTTATTATTTAAAAAAAATAGAAATATATGTGAACATCATTTTAGAATATAAAAAAACACATTACTTTTGTTGTTATTTTAAATAACTGTCGAGTCAATCTGCTCCGCATGTATTTATGCATGACTTCGATTTTTCATATAAAAAAATACACCAAGGTAAGATTTATGTTTCGTGCACTGTCGTTTTTTTTGTTCCCTCTGGGACTCATTATTTAAGTTTTTCCAATCTGAGAAAAGCGTGACTCTACTTCAAATTATTTTGGACCCAAATCTATATAGAATGATAGAAGTCCATGTATATAAACAAACCGAACGAGATCTCCAAAACTAGACTTTTAACCATCATGGATTCTGCCTTTCAACCTAACCTTCCTCGGCCTCAATTTCACCCGGGCCTACAACGTATCCCTCTCTTGATTTTTCTCATGACTGTGGTCGGCATCATCGGTTTCGCTTCCACCGAAGCAAAAGCCCAGAACCTGCTAGATTGAATACAATTATAAGAAAATATATCCTAGAACAAAAAGCAAAAAATATTTTATATGGTTTAAATAAAATCAGATTTCATAGTAGACTAGATTGAAGCCCACAACAGAAGTATACAGTTGTTGTGGCATATAGGGAACCTTCCTTCCATGAGGGCCTGATTGGCGAACGCGACGGAACGCCACCCCCATCCAAACAAAAATTCTACGTCCACGTTGGGCAGTAAAATTAGTGTTTTCATGTTATTCTTGTCCGTAGTACAGAAGTTCAAGAAATAATAATGTTTCTCTACCACGACTTGATTTGCTGGCCCAATCGGTGCATTAGATTTTGTTGGAATTTGAGGTGGATTCAAAATCCCTTCAATTTGGTGGGGTTCTTATAATGGATTTCATTTGTTAGAAATAAGGGAGAGAAAATATAATAATGAAATCCTAAAACTGTTCTTATTATTAGAGAGTGACTAAAGCCTTTTATATGATAGTATAAGATGTTGTTACACGTGTAACACATTAAGATAATAACAAACTAACATAATAACAAATTAAGATAATAATAAATCTAATCTAATATTTTTAACACCCTCTCCTAAACTCTAAAGGGTTATACCCTTAGAGTTTACACAAAGATGATAAACTAAAAATCTTATTTTCAAAAACCTCTAATTTATTTTTGTGAATTGATAATCGTCATCTGTCTTTTGAATCCATCACTTCGCTTCCGCTCTTTGAGTCAGTCAGAGTCGCTCCCGCTCTTCTTGAGTCAGTCAGAGTCGCTCCCGCTCTTTGAGTAAGTCGGAATTGTTGGTCCACTAAATCAGATGGCGCACGTAGGGCTCACGGAGGTTCAAGGAGAAGACGGAGGGCACAGATGAACGCGGACAGGCAGTGGAGACAGCACGCGGACAATGGTGGTGGAGATTCTTTAACACCCTCTCCCAAACTCTGAAGGGTAGAACCCTTAGAGTTTGCATAAAAATGAGACGACGGTGGGGACAGTGACAGACGGCCGGTGGCGGTTGGTATAGACGAGCGCGGGCATGCGCCAATGGAGAAGAAGAAGTAGAAGAAACGCGACGCGAATGGCGACGCAAACGGTGCAGACTAGTGCAAGAAGAGAGGCACGCTGACAGAGAAGAAAAATAAAGAAAACGACAGTGCGCAAATACAATGACGGCGCACGAAAAACGAAGGTGCGCGAGGACGATAGCGCACGAAAACGATGGTGCGCGGGAACAACGGCGCACGGAGACAACGGTGCACGAAAAACAACGGCGCACAGAGGCAGCGATGCTGCATAAAAAACGACGCCACTTGGCGAACGACGACGATGACAGTGGATCTCAAAGGAAGAAGAAGATCCAAGGAAGAAAAGAAACGATGATGTTGCAACTGATGAAAATCAGAAGAAAATGGAAAAAGACACATACGGATGCGTAGATAATGAAAAACTAAAAAAAATGAGTACCTGGATGACTAGATTCGGAGTCCGAACGAAGTCGTAACAGTCCAGGAAATAAACTCAACAAAACGAAGCCGGCTGCAGATGGACGGTGGTCGGCGGTCACCGAAGATCTCTGGCAGGTCCGACCCGGATAGACGGATCTAGGTTTGTGCGCTGACAGATCTGGGTGGACAGGCCGGGCTGGATTCTTTAAAACAGATCCGGGTTTGAGCGCAGATTTGCGCTATCGTGCTTGCGATTTCGCACGTACGATCGCGATGACGGGTGTTGCAGCTCGGGCAACGCAGACGCGGACGGGACGCGTGCAGACGGGGCTCCGCGGACGGTGTTGCACGCCGAGGCTGCACAGACGAGGTTGTGCAGACGGGGCTCCGCAGACGGTGTTCCGCGTCAGGGTTGCTCGGATGGGGCTGTGCAGCCTGGTCTGTGCGAATGGGACTTAGACGATGGCGCGAACAACGGCGCGATGAAGATGACGACAACGCGAAGAAGACGACGGTGCGAACATCGCGCAATCGCAATGAAGACGATGACAACACAAAGAACGAAAGAAAATGTGGGTATTTAAAATCCTCCCCCGCTCCGATTGAAGACATCTCAATCGGAGCGGGGAAGAAAAAAAAAAACTTTTGTGGATCTAGGGTTTATGGCTCTGATACCATGTTAGAAATAAAGGAGAGAAAATATAATAATGAAACCCTAAAGCTGTTCTTATTATTGGAGAGGGACTAAAACCCTTTATATAATAGTACAAGATGGTGTTACACGTGTAACACATTAAGATAATAACAAACTAATATAATAACAAACTAAGATAATAATAAATGTAATCTAATATCTTTAACAACTTTCAATGATCATTGTGCCCCTGTATAAATAGCATGATTAAATTTCTCTAATCAAGTAGAATATATATCAATTTTTAAAGGTTTTTAATTTTTATTTAAATAATTTATAGCAAACAACTTATTTAGAAATATTGTTATTATTTTGTGTACAATTATATATATAATTATTATATTTTCTATTTTTTATTTTATTATCTAATATTTTAATATGTTAATATGGTTTGTCTTTTTATTTTTATAGGAAAAATCGATATGACTCTCCAAAAACTTTAGATTCTCATCTTTTGTCCTACTTAATGGTTTAGTATGTGAGTGTAACGCCCCATGATTAGAAGCGGAGACTATTTGTGCAGATTCGTGCAGACCACCAAAGAGAGCTAGGGAAACAAGGCCCATAATGCCAATATGCCAACTCTATAGAGCAAGTCATCTTCAATTCCATTCTATCTGTCAAAGAAGAACAAAGAAAATTTTGGAAAAAACAGAGAAAAAAAAACCTAGAAGAAGAAGAAAACTACCAACAGCGTCGTCGTTCACACCAACGCCAATGCCGTCCAACCCCCATGGCCAGGGGGCTGGGTAGAGCCCAGGCCCTCCACAAACTATGGGTAAAAAATTATTAGGTATGCAAATTGAAAAATGTTATGTTCAATCATGTTTGATCTTGGTTGCAAATTGTTTTTGTTTGTAGTTTATATATATATCTAATAAAGTATATACTACGAAATGAATATATATTTTTAAGTTTTTCGTAATAGAGTTGAAACCAAGATAGTGGAGTATATATAGTGTCGATGTCATATATTATGCTAGTGGCATGGCGACTGCAAAAGCGAGAATGTTGCATATAATGTAGGTTTTTTTTTCTAAACATGAGAGTTGTATATATTTTTTTTTTTGAGAAAAAGTAGAGTTTGCTACCATCATTTTTATATAAAATCAAAAGTGAGTTACAAATTTGAATGGGGGATGAAGAGCAATAGAAAGAAAATAAAACAAAAAAAGAGTACCAAAATGTTCTCAAGTGAAGGGATATATGAGAGTTATCTGTAGATAAGTTATCTACTAATAAGCTCCCTTCAATCCATACTTGAAAGCGCACTAGTATGCAATCACAACGGGAGTTGTAATTGAATGGTGCAATGAAGTTGGTTTTTATCAATATGATGGGAGATGTAACTAAAGGTTCGTGACTAAAGGTTAGTCATATATATATCAAGAAATAAAAAAACACTTACTTTAGATCTTATTAGGATGGTAAACTTTATCAATTAAAAGCTAAAAGAATGAGGTTGAACCCTGAAGGTGGCCTGGTGTTTTCTCTCAATAAGAAAATTCGGGTTGGCGATCCGCCTCCGAATTAAGATCCGGGTCGACGCTCCTAAGATCTTACACCAAGAGAGTCTAGGGGACACCAGTGTCGTGTCGGCTAAAGGGACTCAAACGCTCAAGTCAGTGGAGTGAATGAGCGGAGAAGATGAAATTGAAGAAGATGACTTAGAGACCCCGAAGATTAGAATTGTTTACTTGTGAATACCCCTTCTCCCTCCTCCTCCCCTTCCCCTTGTAGCCGAAGGAGTAGCCACATCATTTCCCACCCAGACGCCTCTATATCGCTATCAGAATCTTCTGACATGGAAGATTTCATGGGATTCGAGACTGGGGTTTGTTATGATGTGGTGGCCACATGTAGCCCTCTCATTGATCCTACCCTCCACTACAATGAACAGTGACAATGGCTTATTAGGGTTAGTGCACGTCTCTGCCGATTCGGCAGAGAAGAGCAGCACTGGCCATGCCTGGCGGTGCTAGTGATTGTTTTCCTCCTTCGGTTAAGCCTGGGTTCGAACCCAGGTCAGGATGGTTGGCTTCAATGAACATCTGATTTATAGGCTGACTAATTGGGTCTTATGACCCTGGTTGTCCTCATAACAGTGTTGGTCTGGTCGTCGAGTTGTCTTGTCTTAGTGAACAGATGTTTCCCGAGTAGCACCCATCAAGCAAGTTCCCTCGAGTAGGGACCCCTGTCGAGAGGAGCGTTGCTGTTTTACTTGGGGGGACTCATATCTGGGATTGTTCTGGTTTGGGTTACCATGCCCATTTAGCTGATTATCCTGGACACGTTGAGCCCTTAGCAAGAGCACGAAATCCCCCCTCTACAAATCCCTATTTAATATTTTCATATTCTAAAAAATTGAGGTTGAGAGTATATGGCTCAAATAAATATCTTTACACACACACACCATTGTATATACCTTCTTGAACAAAAATAAAAATAAAATAATATAAAATAAAATAAAATTGAATTGAATTAACAAATTAAAGCATATATCTCGTCATCAAACCCAATTTAACCATGGCAAATCCTAGGAGCAGCATATAAAGGATGGGTGTGGGCGACTCGGCCACACAAAATACATACATATAATATACCATGTATAATACATAAATACATAAAAAGGAGATACACCCACGTTTAATCTCACATGGGAAATTATAGAATATGCTTCCTTAAAGTTTGATATATCGTTGATGAAGGCCGCATAAACCGCGGTTCAAACCTTCTCATCAGGGCGAAGAAAGTAGAGATGAAAAGTACCCACTGTGGTGACGGCCACCAATGCCCACAACACCAACGCAAGCACAAAGGGCATCATCATAGTCACCCTATAAGCAAATCCCACATTCAAAAGCGTCGCTAAAAACCATATGAAGATCTTATGCTTCTCCCTCTGCTTCGATCCAACTGGAGCTTTTTCATGGGCGTTGATGCTACAGAAGAGGAGGGCAATAACTACATCGACGAAGACGATGAAGGAGATGATTATCCCGTTGTTGCGGGAGCGGTGGATGGCCATCATGGATTGTAAGATGAGGATGGCCATGGGGAGCACAGACCCCATACATGATATTATGAGATTGAGAATGGTTGTGGAGTCATCCTGATCTTTTTGTTTCTCAAGGATCCCCAGCTCAGTTGTCTTCGTAGCCATCTTGTGCCAAACGTCAATCCAGATGCCGTTCCTTTCTTTTCAGTAAGCGACCTAAGCGACCAAGTTAGTTGTTATATATAGATATTTGCTTTAATGAAGAAATTTCGTGACAGACAGAGAAATGTGGAGCATCTAAGGGTGCGTTTGGTTGCGCGATTGCAAAATTGATTCTGCAGGAATCTGCGATTGCAAAACCGATTTGCAGGAAACTCACTTTCTCAGCGTTTTGAAATCGCAGCTTTTGGACACTATTTGTCTGCAATCGCTGGATTTAAAACTGCGATTGTAAAACTGTTTGGTTGCACGATTGTAAACGCAGCTTCCTGCAATCACAAACGCTGCGCAATTGCGCAACCAAACGCATCAGTCAACTCGTATATCGATTAATAAAAAGATGTAGAGAAAAATTAATATTCATCCCCGAAATTGTTTTAAAATCACAACAAAGTCCATATAAAATTGAAAAATCACTGTTTCTCACTAGAAAATGTCTCTAGTTAACCGATTTAATCTTCCAGTCAGTTTATTGTTAAGTTTTGGAGAATATTATTCGAATATTGCATTTAGTTAACGGGGCTCATATATTTGATGTACGAAAAATCCTTGTCCAACTGAAAAAACACCGGTCCCCTCTAGAATGTATCCATGCATGGTTAATTGACATAGTCCCCTGATCATTTTGCAGTTAATTTGTGAAGAAAATTTTTCGGGGATGCTCATATAATATTCCATTTGGTTAACAGGAGTACGTTCAAATAAATCCCCACAAATATATAAAATATGATTTAGTCATATTTAAGACGAAAATGCCCCTGAAGTCCCTAAAATTCCCTCCAGCTGTCTCCCTTACATTGTCAACTGTTAAATAAGTTCTCAAATTTGATCCCCACCTTCTCAAATCTTATCTCCATCACCACCCATGCCGTCAACAATGTCGGATTGTGTAAGTATGAATAAGTTATGTGTTTGATCAAATGTAAGATGAATTTGTATTCACACGTTAAATACTCAATTCAATTCCTAAACGTGCTCGCGCACAGGTTGGGGTTTCATTTGTATTTACACAAACACATGCTGATGGCATGCCCAATTAGGCCTTTCTTTCTTTCTTTCTTTTTTTTCCCTCCCAACATTGTGGAAACCTCATTGTTTGAGCTTTTTTTACCTTGCTCAACGACCCATCGTTCTTTGAATTTGCGAAAGCTTGAGACGAGATGGGTGGCATTAAGAGTAAAGGGTATTTTAGTAATGTTTCATGTTTAGTTAATCTTAATCATATGTTAGATTATTTGGGGGTAACAACAGATATTTAATTAATAGTTTTTCAATGAAATGGGGATCTTTGATGAATTTATGATTTTACAGGAATTTTTTATAATTTCAAAAAGTTACGGGGAATATGGATTTTTTTTTAAAAAGATGTATCACTTATCCAGATGCCTTGCGGGGGACGGTAAATTGACTTTAGCAACGATAGAGTTCGACATAAACAAAAATAAAATCACGCTTTTCCTTCACGTATTTTGTTTTTTTAATGTGAGTAGAGATTGCCGAATCCATTAGAGGACTTCACACGTTTGCTTCGTTGACGAGATTCTTGATCTTTCCACACGAAGTTTCTTTGAAGATCGATTACCTAGAACTATCAATCATCCCCGATCAGACTATGCTTCAACACTCTCCGTTTGGATAGAGAAGTTACTATGAGGTTTATGGTTATTTTTAGTATAAATAATGGTAAAGTGATTTTTGTTTGATTGTGTTTTAAATTATTCTCGTTAAAAAAACATAATAATAAAATTTTTGTTGTTTGGGTAAAATGTAAATAAGGTGTGTTTAAGAATTTATAAAAAGTGAAAAAAATTATGATAGTTGATTTAACAGTTGAAGATGTAGTGACAGTTGATTTGACAATGGGCCCATATATATTCTTTTGGATTGAATAACCTAGAATAACTTAATTTCAGGAGTTAACTGGAATCCATATATCACTTTATACAAGTTTATTATGATATAAGTTATACCAGAGTATTTAATGCATCCAAACAACCATAATGCATTATTCCTCTTTATTTAAGGTTATTCGGTCCCCTATTCCACATCCAAACTAGGGCTATTTAATTAGAAACAAGTTAAAGAATTATAATTTAATTTTTTTAATAAACCTCGATTACTATTAAGTACAATTTTTTTAATTTTTTAAAATATAGATTTTGTGCTAATAACTATAACATTTTTTATTAAGTCTGCTTTTCTAGAATGAAAACATGTTTACATTTTTCACTTTTTTTATAAAAATAAAATTACGATTAAACACATTTTCAAATGCTACCTTATTTAAAAAAAAAATTGTCAATTTGTCAGCTGCTTGTAGTAGATGCTATAAGTGTGTGTAAAACTACAAACACAGATTGATTAACCAAAGTTAAAAAAAAAAATTCAGATTCTTGCCAAAATAGTTCAATTAAGTCATTTTGAAATCTTTACAAAAGTTTTTTTATTTTTTTACTTTTGTTTGATTATCGCTTTTTGATATTTTATTATAAAAACCATGAAATCAATTTTTATGTTATTTGGTTTTAGACAGACAACTGGTGGATAACGTTATGAATGATAATTTTATCTTTTCATTATTTGATTGTGTTTAAAAATGTGTATGAGAAACATGCTTAAGAGATGTTACGATAAGTAAAAATTATTATAATGATATGAAATCCTTCTTCAATGAAGACTATTTGTCATATTTATAGTTCCATATTATATATGTTAGATTGACGAACGTGATTGATCGTCGCCTTTTGTCCTTCGTTGAGAAGAAAATCATCAATATTTTCTTCAACGAAGGTTCATAGAAACTTTCTGTGCCTAAACAAATGGAAGAAAACTTATCTCTTTCGCCCCTTTCACAATCAGTACGACCTCACCCAAGTCCGACGACAGGGGCAAATACGGGGGCGGGCTGGGAAATGGATCCGTGAATTGATTGCATCCAGAGGCGGACGTATGAGTTGGCTAGGCCGGGCTGTAGCCCGTCCCACATTTGGTTTTTTTTTTTTTAATTATTTGATGATATAAATTATAATATTTATATTTTATATTAAATAAATTATATTTTATATATAAAATATATTCCTAACAAGCTAGATATCAACCTAATATATCAATAACAAATCAAATAGTATCATAACAAAGTGGATCTCAATCTAACAAATCAAATCGAACCCCAGCCCGTTTAGAAACAGGTTTGAGCAGTTTTTGGGTTTGTAGGAAAGTGTTTTTTCCAAACTCATTTCTAAACAAAAAAAAATGGGGCCAAAAGTTTCAGACATATTTTTGTGAAATAGTGCACAAAACCTGAGTTTCTTAGAAGTTGTGGATAGATATCTTCTTACAAAATCATATTTAAACTCAGTTTTTGCTCAAAATCAATTTTACAATCGTGCAACCAAACGCAGCCTCAATCTTATTATAAGTTTTAACAATTCTAAATTTTAAAATTCAAATATTATCTTAAGAATTAATTTAATGTCAATTGAACAATAAAAAAACATTTATATCTATAAAACAACTCTTCTTATTTTTCTGGCAACTCTTCCTATTTTTATGATGACATAATTGGTTATTTAAATTATAAAATTTGTTAATATACTGTGTAAGATGAGTTTATATCTCATTTTTATTCTTACAATACATTTCATATTTTTTCTTTTCTTCATATGTATGTCTTTTGAATATCACATTATTTGGTATATAAATAATTACATCAAATATAAGAACAAAAAATTTTCATGTAAATATTTAATATAGCTATCAAATATAAGAACAAAAAAATTTCTATTTAAATATTTAATATAGGCTATGTAGCCCACCCTAAAATATTGTCCTGGATCCGCCCCTGATTGCATCTATTTATATAATATGAGTGTATATCGGGACAGAGAAGTATATACTATGCCAACTGATTTCCTATATCGTGTTAGTTATATGACGACAACAAATGGTACTACAAAACCGACCTACAAATGGATGTGTATATAGTATTTTGGAAAATTTTAAGAAAAGCCTTGTTTTCTAGAGATTTTATGTTTGGTTTTGAGGAAATAAAAAATTCTATTGTTAAATTCTTAATGATTCTTTTATTTATTTTGATTTTCATAATTGCTATTTTAAGTCTCATGGTTTTTTTGAAAGTTAAATTTTAAAATTGTTATAATCAATTATTTCCTTCAAAATTCATTTTTAAATTTTTCTAAGCTTTTTACTTTTTTTTCTACTTTTTGTGATGAAAAATAATGAGATTACAATATTTTTTCTTAGATCTTTTGATTATTTATTTAGATTTCTAAATATGAGAAGAGAAGTGAAAAAATAACTTTGAATCTCAGTCGTCGGTTTTATCAGTTTCTTACAATTATTATTTTTTTCTCAAATTATCATATTGGTATATTCATTTCTTTTATAAATCCATTTCACTTTTTCAGCCTCCTTTTACTCTTGCCTCACCTTGTTCAGGTTCCTGACTCCACCCCGACTGGACATCACCAAAATAGAAAATAATCTATGAAACCAATCCCAATGAACTGTCATGGTAGCTAAACACCATCGGCCTTGCCTTCCTTATTGTAAACACTAGTCACAACCATTCCAGAAAAAATAAAAAATAAAAAATAAATAAAAAAATACTATCACAACCATTCAAATCTGCCGCAGCAAAAAATCCTGTCACAAAAATAATAAGAAAAGTTGTGGATCTTCAATTTTTTTTGGTGTAAGTCTTCAAATCATTATTTTGAATTGTAAAAATTCTCATTCTACCATTTGTCTTTATTGTTTATTAACACTTGTCTTAATTTAAATGTAAATATCTAAATTATATTAACTCTATATTCGCATATAAAAAAAATTAATATATGTATGTAAAATTGTAAGTGGACATGTATCTAATGGGACAAGACATCTCTGTATTGTTATGCCTCATAGCATTGGATGTTTATCTTCTTTTATGTAAAAGATTCCAATGCTAGTGTGATAAACTTTAAATTGAAAGTTCAAATTTCAATTTTTTAAAAGTTTCACAATTTGAGTCTAAAATTTTAAACCTCCAACATTTGAAATTTGATGTCTGGTTAAACCGACAGTTGAACCAATGACTGTTAACTTATTCAATTTTTCGGTTCAATAAATAATTCAGTTTTGAACATCCCTTTTGAACTTTGAATGAATATTTTTTGTTAGGATTTTTTATTTTTAAGTCCCCACAAACCATCATATTTAGTGATCGATCCCTTACTTCTTCGTATTTGAGTTTTAATCCCCATATTTAAATGATAATTCCTTTTTAATCCCTATCAGGGACTAAAAAGAAAACTAAATAATTTATTGATAGGTCCCTCTCAGGGACTAAAAAAGCATTATCCTTTAAATCTGGGGAGTAAAACCCAAATACGAAGAAATGAGGGATCGATCACTAAATATGATGGTTTGTGGGGACTTAAAACTAAAAAACCCTTTTTGTTATTATACCATAATAATGTTACAGTTCAAATCCGGTTAATGAATAAATGATTCGATTTTTCTGATTCAATGAATGATCTGATTTTTCAAACATTGATTTTGAACTTTAAATGAATTTTTCTATGACATATTAAACAACAATTTTTAAAATTCTATATTTTTATTAACTACAAAGGGCAAATTAGGAATTTAAAATAAAAATATGAGATAAATGTCATTTATCAAAAGTTGTTCAATATTAACAAGAGTAATTGTGGGTTTAACAAACACTTAATTTGACATTTAGAGGCCAAACAGTGAGTCTCCAGACCAAATTGCTTTTGAGCCACACCAAAAATTTGCATCTTCAAAACTCCAAAATGAAGCCCCATTGGAGTTGTCCAACTAGCCCATGACGTTTGACTCTCCATAGTCGTATGTACGGAACTATTGGCCATACAGAATCCCATGAATCACATTGATGCAGCACTCATAGCTACAAGCTTCATGAATGCCATAACTACAAGCTTTCGATGCCACCAACTGGATAGACTAGAAAAAAAAGGTTGGATGGCTTTTGTAGGGCCTTAATTTTTTAAGGCTATAACTTTCAAACAGTAGATCAGAATAAAAAACAACTTGTTCATATCGACAAGCCCTATAGGAATAGGGATGCCACTATGATAAATTTTAGAATAATTTTAGATCATCTTAGAGGTCAAATCGACGATTGAATGCTATTTTTTTCTATTTTTAGTAATTTTTTAGTTAAGATTTCATTTCTAATTTCAGGATCTAAATTTGGATTAAAAAATTAGTTCAAACTTTGATAATATAATTTTATTCTCTTTATTTTTTCTATTGTATTTTTGTTATCCTAGGTGGAATAGCAAATACATAGAATTTCATCTTTCTGGTATTCCTTGTTATGAATAAACAGATGCGTTAAAGCCCATCATACTTGTGGAGGTAAAAATATGCGCTAAGACATGTGTCAGTTTGAAGACAAACATGGGCCATCTGACTTAGGGCCCACAAGACCTGGTCAAAGATGAATGACCCCAAGGTGGCGTCATCAGAGGTGCAGACACGATTAGATTGAAGGATCTAATCAGATAGTCGAACACCTAGCGAGTATATATCACCTCGAGTAATCTAAGGCATGACCAGACGCCAGGTCTGGTCAGTCGAGCTTACTACTCGGGAGCGAGTAGTCTATGGCACGACCAGACGCCAGGTCTGGTCGGTTGACCTTACTACTCCGGAGTGAGTAGTCTAAGGCACGACCAGACGCCAAGTCTGGTCGGTTGACCTTACTCCTCGCAGACATACTCGGAGACGTAACACACGGGCACGTACACCAAGAGCTCCCGAACGGATGAAGAAATGGTCAGAAGACCACAAACGTTTGTAACTGCCATGTTGGCATTTAAGGCCACTACCGACATAACGTGTAACGACTATAGTTTTCCTAGTCGTTTCTTGATTTTTGTGCATGGGGTCATATTCCTATAAGATTTTGGAGGAGTTATATACCTTCGATTTTATAATTTAAGGTATGGTTGGAATCGTATTCCGTTAGCTTTCCAACGCTTTATACGGATTGTGAATCGGATGAGTATCGATCAAGTTCTGGGCCAATCTGTGCCAAGTGGTCGGGCAGAGGAATAGTGACGGCTCTATGGGGAGCCATCGATTTTCTGAAGGATACAATAGGTGCCGTCGGGCACCTATGTGACGGGGTCTGTTGGAGTTGTTGGGCACCTCTGTGACAGGTCCTGGTGGAGTCGTCGAGTGTCTGGGCGACGGATTTTATAGGAGCCGTCGATCTGGAAAATCGTATTTTTAAAAATATAGTCCGTTTTTGGAAAGAACAAGTGCATTGATTTGGGATTTATTCCGATTAATCGTTTCGTATTTTTGTCCCCCACGTGTGTGTGCCTATATATATACCCCCTCTTTCCTCTCTCTCTGCATTGAAACCCTAAAACAAAAAGTCTCTCTCTCTCTCTCTCCGTATTTCAGTGGGTGTGTGTAGGGATCCGAAAGGGGTATAGTTCAGTAAGTATCCTTCTCCATCTTAAGGTATTTTTTTTATTGATAATGATCATTTTGAAAAGTCTTCATATGCATTTTCGGTTTTTGAGATTTTCTAATAAAAAGATAAGATTTTCTTCATGATTTTTGAAATGTTTTGTTTGATTTCGGGTTCTTATGATATAACAATGAAATCATAATGTTTTTGTGATGTTTTATAAAGTTTTATATGATGTTATTAGTCCACGCATGTGTATTTTCGGATTTGTTGATCTCTTATGTTTTTCTTCTTGAGTTTTCAAAGATCTTGATAAAGTATATGTGATTTACAGACCCTTACATTATAGCTATGAAAGTATTTTTCAAATCTTTCATGTCAAAAGAAAGGGGTTATGTATATATCATGTCTAGGGTTGTTTATTAGGAATAGAAAGCATGTTTACAATCATTTAAAGTATCGTTTTGACCCTTATATGCATAGATCCGAACCGTACATGTTTTTATTATTTTTTCTGTGATTTTATTATAGACCCATGTTAGTTTTTATTGCATATAATAGATCTATGATTTTCGAGGGTTTTTGTAATGTGATTTAATGGCCTTTATATATGTTTTATTTTGAATCCTTTTAGATCTAGGGTTTTAAATAGAAGAATATCATGCTAGGTATAATAATATGTTATCTCTTGCGATTTTCAAAGGATTTTGTAAAGTATAATCAGATCCTTGGGTGTACCAAGTGTTTTAGCGTTTTATCGATATTTTTCTGTTTTTCCATAAGCTAGGTTTTTGAATCATTTTTTTTATATACGATTTTTTATCTATCTCGTAAAGGTTTTGTATTGATTACATATTATATATTGATTTTTGATAATATGAATAGATCTAAGTGTTGAATAAGGTTTAATTGGTTTTATATACGTGTTTTGTGAATCCTTATAAACTAGGGTTTTTAATTGGATTTCTTACACGCGGATGATCTTTGATATTCTTTACATATTTACATAACTCGTATATGTATGTAAAAGTCAGAAGGTATTTGGTTGTTTTAACAAAAATATAAATAGTCTTCGGATTGGTTTTAATTGGATTTCTCGAACGCAAGATTTGATTTTCAAGATGAGTTCTTGTATGTTTTACGCTGTTTTAAACGACTCATGTATGGTTTTCCAATGATAGAACGTGTTGGGGTGTTTTAATAAAGATTAGGTTTAATATTTCTACCTCAGGAGGGCTCCATTGAGAGCCGTCAGGCATGTTCTGGATGGCTCCATTGAGAGGAGCTGTCGGTTTTCTCTTGGACGGCTCTGAACAGAGCCGTCGATTTTTCTGTGAGTACGGGTACATCGGGTTCCATACGGTTTGCGCATGTGGTGATCGATTCGTATCGTTTTCAGGTCTGGTTAGGTTGTTGTTGGACTGAAGGTGAGTGGGTCTAGTCTCTATGTAGATTTTGAAACTATTTATAGTTATATCATGACCACATCATGCCTATTTATAAAATTTAATGTATGGAGCATATGAGCATGTCATCATGATAGATATTAGGTGGTTATTTTATATGTAGACATGTAGTAAATGATTTATGAATATTATATTATATTGCATGCGGAAGTAGTTGGTGTGTGAGTAGTTGATCATGCATGTATATCTGTCGTCTGCGTGACCCCCGTTTGCATGACTTCGTCTGCGTGACCACGGTTCAGTGGGACCCTGTCTGCGTGACATTGGTCTGCGTGACCAGGCTCAAGATAGAGCATCTTTCGGCTGCGTGCCATACGGGCATGCGTGTCCATTGCATACATATGCAGCATATGGTTTTGAAGTTTTTATGGGACTATGCATCGTGAAATGAGGCTTCTGTTAAGTATGTTTTGATATATCATTTTATTGGAATATCATCATATTGTATTTACAAATGGTTTTTTTATGATATATTATAAAAGTTATTATTTTGATATATACTATTATTAACGGGACGCTAAGGGTCCATTAAATGAGTGTGTGGTTGCTCACCCCTCATTTTTTCCCAACCTTTCATATTTAAAGAATTAAACTGGTGGATCTTGTTTAGCTGCGAACGAGATTACGGGTGCGAGGACGTTAGACTTGCTTGGTCAAAGGACTCAATCAATTTCATTTGGCATGTAGTTGGTCCATCTTCCTAGTAACCTTATATGTATCAAGTTGTATATCTTTTTATGTATAAGTTATATCCAGAGTGATTGGATGTATTGAGGAAATCTTCGATGTTTTAGTATCATTAAGGAATGAGATGTACTGTTGTATTATTTTATTATATCTCTGAAAAAGAAAAGGAAAAATAGAACTATGAGATTTCGATGAATTAAGTTAACCCACTCGGATTCCACGCATCAAAACGGAGTCGTGAGTCTGGGGGCATTACATAACATGGGTAATCAAAGGCTGACGTGTGGTGTAATTACAGGGAACATTTCCCTGGAAAAAAGCCCACTAACACTTAGTGAAAAAATGGTTACAAGGTTAAGATTGGAACTACGTCAGACTTGATCCCTCCGGGGTACCTAGGCAGCCTATAAAGAGATCGAAAGACAGCCCTCTTAAGAGAATGAAAACGACATCCAGGCACAGTCTCTTTTTTAGCTTGATCCTATCCTTGTTCAAGTTTATTCCTTCCACCAAAAAACTCTTACCCAAATTCCTCTGAAGTTTCAAATCTCAAATTACAAATTTAACTGTAGGAAGAAAATATCCACCTCAGTTTGGCGTCATCTATGGGACTTTTGGAATAAAAAACCGAAGATTCGCAATGTCTAACCCAAATGACCTTCACATAGAAGGGCAGCAGGATGGAGGCAGCCTCCCAACTAATACTTTTGGTGGCTCGCCAGGAACCTTGGCAAGCCAAGTTCAAGACCTCATGCGGGCAATGGAATCTTCGCAAGAGAATCTACTCGTCCGGCTGTAAGGATTAATGCAGCAGATGTTTGAAGCCTCGATGCAGAAGTTCCATACGAACTGGCATCAACGACCACCAGTCCAGGAGGGAGTCCAGCCACCAGCTCCTGTGCTGCCTCACCCCTCTGCCGATAACGTTGAAGTTTCAAGAGGGAGTACTTCCTCTTCCAACCAAAGGAAGCGGTCCCGACAGCGTTCGCGCACTCCGCG
This sequence comes from Acorus calamus, assembly GCA_030737845.1. Taxonomy (NCBI): domain Eukaryota; kingdom Viridiplantae; phylum Streptophyta; class Magnoliopsida; order Acorales; family Acoraceae; genus Acorus; species Acorus calamus. Next base: position 21,477,733 of record CM060866.1, on the reverse strand, counting down.
GGCGGGTCATCGGTCTCATGAAGAATAGAGGCGCGGATGTTCTCCTCACGGAAAGCGCTCCGCCTGGCGGGAAGCTTCACGAAGGCAAACGAATCAGGAGCGGTCACCCTTGCACGAAGTATCTGAAGGACACCAACGCGACTCTCCTCCCCGTCATCAGACCGGGGGAGTGGTCGTACGGCCTCGCCATACTATGCGTTCCGAAGTGCATTGCATTTCGAGTCATGCAAATGGTAGAGCATGCGATACGGGGTTTTGCCTCCCCATTCTGCGCAGAGGTCCTCAGGGAACGATTGCCGCATAGGTTTGTTCAACCCAAATTCACACTGTACAATGGCACAATGGATCCATATGATCATATTTTGGCAATCCGACACTCAATGGCGCTGTATGAGTTGTATGATGGGTTAATGTGTCACCTCTTCCCTTCCAGTCTGGAAGGGGCCGCATTGACTTGGTTCCATCTCCTTCCGTCAGCAATGATTAGGACTTTTGAGGAGCTTAGAACCGTGTTTGCTGAGCACTTCATCTGTAGCCGGCGAAGGAAGAAGGATCTCATGAAGATCCAAATGCATTCGGGAGAAATGATTCGGCAGTATGTCGACCGTTTCCGCGTCTTGAAATTCAAAGTTGAAGACTGCAACGAGGATGCTGCAGTCCTATCTTTCCAGAATGGCCTGCCATCTAGAAACGGTCTTAAGGAGTCGCTTATCAAGCGCACGCCCTCCGACTTGTGAGATCTGAAGCAGGCGGTGGCTGCATTTAAGTCATCACCAGCGGCGATCTCTCCCTCACCATCGAAAAAGCGCATGCAGGAATCTCGTTTGAAGGGCCAGCGGGGCGAGAAAGGCAAGAAGTCGAGCGCCTCGACCAACGAGGTGCGAGAGGGACGGGGGATGTATTTCAAGATCCCCCCGTCTCAAATCTTATCCAAGATCCAGGGGGAGCCATGGTTTAGATGGCCGGCATCCATGAAGAGCGATGAGTCAAAGTGGGACCAGAGTCTCCACTGCGACTATCATAAGAGCGTGGGCCACACCACTGACCAATGCCCCGTCCTCCAGACATTCCTAGAGAACCAAATCCAGAAGGGTCATATGAAGTAATATGCCCCAGTGGAGAATACTACAACTCCCAACGAGCCACATGTGACGAACATCAGCCCCAACTCTTCAGCTGGGGTTATCGACGTTATATTCGGGGACATTGCATACCTCGCCGAAAAGCGCCCGACGAGATTCGAAGAAGATAAAGTTCTCCTTCGAAGTGATGCAGATCGACCATGAGCCAAAACTGGTCGTGAAAAGACCAAGAGGTGATGATAACAGTATCATCACTTTCTCTGACGCTGACCTGGAAGGAGTCTAGGCCCCACATTCAGATGCACTGGTAATCACCTTTCGCATCTCTAATTTTGACGTGTAGAGGATTCTTGTAGATACTGAAAGATCGGTAGACATCCTTTTCATGAAGCCGTTCCTTCAGATGGGGTTAAGAGCCGCTGACCTCACCCCGACGGAGGATCCATTGGTTGCTTTCAACGGAGCGCGGGTTGTCCCGGCAGGATGCATTACGCTGCCCGTCCGAGTGGGGAATCAGACATCCATGATAGATTTCACCGTCATGGACCTCCCATCTCCATACAATGCTGTCATCGAGCGTTTCTAGCTGGCAGCAATGAAGGCGATTCCGTTCACCTACCATCAACGCCTCCGTTTCCCCATGGCTCAGGGGATAATGGAAATACGAGGAGACAAGATCGCCACAAAGCGCTGTTATATGGCAGCGATGGCAGGAATGTCAGAAAGCGTTCGAGGAAATCAAAATGTACCTCAGCACGCCGCCACTTCTGGTGAGTCCTTCTTTAAAGGACGTCCTGCTCCTTTACATTGCAGCATCCGATCATGCTGTTACCGTCACGCTATTAAAGGACATCGAACGAGGGCAGAAGGCAGTCTACTATGCAAGTAAGACACTCAATGGGACAAAAACTAGGTATTTCCGTATCGAAAAGCTTGCGTTTGCTTTACTCGTTTCTGCCTGAAAACTACGCCATTACTTCCAAGCCCATACAATCCATGTCATCACCGATTCGCCTCTCAAAGCTGTGTTGCGGAAGGCAGATATCGCAAGACGATTACTAAAATGGGCAGTGGAGCTGTCAGCCTTTGACATCTACTTCCAGCCAAAAAATGCAATCAAAAGGCAGGTGGTCGTGGATATTGTAGCCGGCCTTACACCCGCAGAACAACAGGTCTGCACCATCTCTGACTACAGACCCATTTCATGGACACTTCATATTGATGGGGGTCTAATAAAAAGGGTCAGGAGCTGTGCTAATTTTGCAAAGTGAAGACGGTTTTTTATTCGAGCACACAATCATGCTGGGGTTCAAGGCTTCCAACAATGAATCTGAATACGAAGCTCTCATCACGGGTTTAGAGTTCGCAGCGGATCTCGGCATCCGTAAGCTGACGATCTATATTGAATCTCATCTCATAGTAAGTCAGAGTACTAGAGAATATCAGACGAAAGATTATCGCATGGCGGCTTATCACAGTTATGCACTTACTCTGCTCACATAGATTGATGATTGGGAAATCCACGCAATCGACCGTGAGCAGAATACTCAAGCTGATGCCCTGACAAACTTAGCAAGTGCTCTTGAAGGAGAACCATCCCGTGAAATTCAGGTTGAGTTCTTGGGGAAATCGAGTATCGCTCACCTTGAGCAGGTCATGACGGTAGATTCGGAACTTCGAGAAGTAATCTAGATGGATCCCATATTGTCTTACCTGAAGGACAATTACCTCCCAATAGATAAGGAAGAAGCCCGAAAAATTAAGAGCTTATCCGTTCGGTTTTTTATTTCTGAACAAGGCGTATTGTACAAGCAGAGATTCAAGGGTCCACTCCTCAGGTGTGTCACCATCCAGGAGGCCAAAGATATACTAGAAGAAATGCATTATGAAATATGCGGTAGCCACATGGCCTCAAGGTCCTTGGCGAAATGCGTACTGACCGCCAGATATTTCTGGCCCACCCTGGTAAAAGATGCGCTCCATCTGGTGAGAAAGTGCAACATGTATCAATGGTTCGGCCCGCTGATCCACCGACCAGCCGGGGACTTGAATACACTGTCAAGCCCTTGGCCACTCGCGCAATGGGGGTTCGATATAGTCGGGCCTATGCCTTTAGCGCCACCACAGAAGCAATTCCTCTTAGTCACCACTGACTATTTCACCAAATTGCTGGAGGCAGTGGCCCTGGCTTGAATCCGTGACGTCGAAGTGTGAAGCTTCCTTTGGAAAGAGATTGTATGCCGGTTTGGGGTGTTGAACACTATAATCTCCAATAACGGAACGCAATTCGACAATGCCACCGCGAGGGAGTTTTGCAAGGAGTTGGGAATAAAGAACATTTTCTCCTCTCCTCGTTACCCCCAAGGGAACGGTCAGGCAGAGATTACCAACCGAACCATCCTGGATGGGATTAAGAAGTGACTCGATGTGGCCAAAGGTAACTGGGTGGACGAACTTCCCTCGATGCTATGGGCATATCGCACTACGGCACGACGGACCACATGGGAGACCCCATTTTCCCTGGCCTTTGGTATCGAGGCAGTGATTCCTATAGAGCTCGAGATCCGCACCTTTCGGATCAAGAACTTTGAACCTCGGGCTAATGAAGAAGTTCTGGCTTCTGAACTCGATCTGAGGGACGAGTGGAGGTAAGTGGCCTCCATCAGAATGGCAAATTATTGGAACCAGATTGCTTGAAGCTCCAAAAAAGAGTTTCTCGATGAAGCTTTTAGGTCGGAGACTTGGTCCTTGAAGAGGTATTCCCCGAATCACGAAAACGATCTGATGGTAAGCTCGGACCCAGTTGAGAAGGACCCTACAAGGTCATCGGACTGGGCCCCAAAGGAACTTACTATCTAGAACGGATGAATGGAGAGGCACTCATAAGACCTCGTAATGTAATGCATTTGAAAAGGTACTACTTTTGAAATAAAAGGTTTTTCACTTCATTTTAAATTTATTATCAATATGTTGTGTGAATGAACGCCCATTCGAGATCACGAGTGAACTAGTTTCAGATAAAACATTCTTGAGAGAGGTCGCGATAATAGCACTCTCGACAAGAAGGTTGCACTGCAAAGAGGTCGCAAGCATAGCACTCTACAGAGGTCGCGCGTTCAATCAGTTCAGGTCAATCGGATGAGCACTCTTTATAAGAGGTCGCGCGAGGGACACCTCATTCATCGATAAACACTCGAGTAAAAGACTTGCAAAAGTAAGGTACATAGGTTACACTCATGAGGTGAGGTCGTTATGAAGTATAAGCTTCCCCCTATGCTCACATGGTCTCAAAGGGCTCATGCCATATGACCAACTCTTGGAGGTCGGGCGGAAGGGACGAACAGAATTAGCCTCCAAGCCAAAATTCTGAAAGGGCACCGACCCTCTCGTCCAAAGCACTCTATCATTAAATCTCTCAAGACGAAGATAAGGAGCGTACAAGGTATCATTGCATGATAAAGAAAAGAGAAAAAAGCATCCCCAACGATCATTCGGTCTCAAAAAGCCCAGTCTCTACGACCAATACTCAGAGGTCGCTCAGAAAGGATGAACAGAACTAGCCCCAGAGCTAAAATTCTGAAAGGGTATTGACCCTCTCGACCCAAGCACTCCAAAGTTCCACACCTCTGTTTACTAGGTCATGAAGGGCCCAGGCCCTACGTAGGTCGCGATGATGGGATAGAAAAGAGCCAGTCTATCAAGTGGACTTCGGACTCTGATAGGGCATGACCCTACTATCTCGATAATAAGCACTTCAAACACTCAGACCACAAGAAAAATAAACAAAGCACGAAAAGACAAGTCTTTTATGAAAACATTGTTCTTTACAAAAGAAAGAGGGCTAAACCTAAGGTCCCTCACTTGGGCCAAGGTCGAGCAGTGGCGATACTAGGAGCAACATTGTTGGATCTATCTTCATACCCTTGATGATATCCGCAGACATAGTTCTTCTTGGCACAAGATGTCAAGGAATCTGGAATCTCCTTCATCTGGTTCTTCATTATCGCGAAGGCTTCACCTCGACCCTTCGTCAAGCCTCCTTCATAAGCAGTGGCATGGTCAGCTTGAAGCTCATAGAGTTTGGCCTGCTGCTCTTGCAACTCCTGAGTCAGGGCTTCAACTCACTCTTCAGCGTTCGACGTCCGTAAGGAAAGGGAAGCCTAGTTGAAGGAATGGGAAAGCCTCAGTTCAAGGAGCTCTCTTATGCGCCCTTTAGTAGCATCGGCTCGAGCAGCAGAGAAAATCTCGGCGAGCAGTAGATTCGGCGAGCTCCGCTATAATGCGAGCTTGGTTCGCGATCGCTAACTGCTCTTCAGCTGACTTCAGCTGCGCTTCTCTTCGATGGGCAAGATCTTGGACCGACCTCAGGAGAACTTCATGCCTTGCAATGTCCAAGCTCCGCTCGCCGAGTACCTACCAAATAACAGAATTCTGGAGAATAAAGAGTTAGTACATCGCAGAAGAAATCTCTAAATGAGAGTTTAACACTTACGTTATAAAAACTCCAGCCCATCCGAGCAAAAAGTGCTTCTGTCGAAGCCCGGCGAGCACTCTCCATATCACCATCAAGAAGACAGTCCCTGAATTGGGTACTAGCAAACTCCTTACTAGTGCGATCAATGAGGGGGCCTTCGGAAGAAGTGCTAATCGAGGCGCAGGAACAGGAGCCGAAGCAAAGGGCCTCAGACGTCATCACAGCTGGGGGCATCCCAAGAACAGTCGGAACGACTAGGGGTACCCCCTCAACAATCGAAACGATTGGGAGCACCCCCGCAGCAGTCAAAACGATTGGAACACACTGGGGGGTGACAGGAGTAGTCTCTGCCACCTTAACTGGGGGCATCCCCAATGGTACTACAACCTCAAGATATGGTTCAACAAAAATCTCGTCAGTTGAGGCTTCAAACACTGCAATCGGAGGATCGGGAGTGGGACCTCCGCCATCTCTGGTGCGCAATGAACAACGGGACTTGGTGGGCATCCCCCATCGCGGAGAGGCACGGGAAGCTCAACGGCAGTTACACCGACCACTCCCGAAGCTGGATCATTTTCCTGAAGGAGAGATAAGGAAACATCCGACAGGAGATTGACTCTATCTTCAGAGTCCGATTCTGCGACTGGTGAACATGGACGAGTAGTCTTCACATGCCGTTTAGTAGGAAGTGCCAGTTTGGACCTTTTCTTCGAGATCGATTTGGCCTTGGGAGCAGCAGACCGCTCACCTTGTTCTTCGGCGATGGCAGGAGACGAAGAAGAGGGAACATCGACTCCTGGAAGCGAACCAGCAGCTTCAAGGAGGAACCCGAAGATCTGGAGTCCGAAAAGTTAAGGATCTTGCGGAAATCCTTTTCCTTCAGCTCTTGGTCCCTGACGATCTGGTCTAGCTTCACCATTGATAGCCTGTTTCTCCAATTCGTCTATGAGGGATGCAAATAGATTGTCACCCTGATATAAGGGAGAAAACACAAATTCATGCACTCTTATGCTTACCCAGCTTTTCAGGATGAAACTGACATGGGATCACCGCCTTCCCATCCACTACGGGAGCGGGAAGCACTCAAAGGCCGGTTAGTTGTACAAGATACTCTTCCCACCATCCACTGTCGGAAGAGGGAAGTTTCTCCACAAGAGAGATAATGCCAGATCTCGCTCGCAGATAATATGCATTTCTGTCTTCCTCATATCATACAAATGGTAGATGTCGTCGACCCCGAGTTCGAGCTGCAACTCGCGGTTGATCATCACAACACACATTAGCACCCTCATAGGGTTAGGAGAACATTCTAGCGGATGGAGCTTGAATCGCCGCATGAAATCCATGATCAGCTCTGGAAGAGGGAAGGAGAGAGAACTTCTTAACATCTGAGAAGGATACATGAAAAGCTTCTCAGGGCTGACATCTTTCAGATCATTTATGGACTGAAGGGTGTCGGGGTGATAACGATGGAGTCTGGAATGGACAAGGTGGTCCGCAGCCTCTGGGCGATATCTATCGACATGGCCAAGAACGAGAAGGAACAGAGCTTGAAATCGAAAATGAGGTTTGTTCTTTTTCAGATTTCTTGCTTGTTATTTTTGAAGTGAAGATGATTATATGGAAGGAAACTTCTCCTCGAGAAACCCCCTATAATCATGATGAGGATGCGAAAACCAAGATCGTGGGAAGATTTACCGTCGAATTCTTCTGTGAAAATTGAGGGACAGTAGACGCATAAGGCAAGGCCACGGTTTCAAACACGTGGCAGGCTCGTAATTACGACCTTTCCACGTGGCATGGAGAAAAGACAGTTCAAAACTTTTGCGAGCAGACATTCTCGATCTCGAGTTCTGTTTGTGACACCTGTTCATGAGTTCGTGGCTATAATAAGCTACCTCTACTTGTTCAAGGTAAATTAATCCACTTTTTTAAATATGGGTTAATTACAAAGAAGATCGAGGCGCTTTGGCTTCTGGAACTTTGCAAGCTACAACAAGGAGAAACATTATGTGAAGTATGTGAGTAGACAAAATACGAGTAAGGTTGAGCAAAGAAAAGTAGTTTTTATTCATTGATTGGGTAAATGTTACACAAAAAAAGGGTACAACATGTGTTCAACTCTCTGCTCTATCTTCTGCTCGATCTTTTATCCGATATAGCATGAAGAAGAATGGGCAGCTCCTCGTTGCTCATCTCTCAAAAACCACGCGAGTGGTCAGAATAACCCAGGTGGTAGTCGCTGATGAAGTCCAGAAGGCGATCTGCTTCATCACCCTTGCAAGCTTCGTAGAGAGACCGCAACTGATGGTCTATAGAAAGGGCGGTGACATGAACTGAGGCTTGCAAGTTCTTCAAGGGACCACCAGGAGAGAGAGGAACACCTAGCTGACGGTCCTCAGGCATAGGAGCAGCATCTTCCCCAGCATTTGGAATCACCGGGGGCACCATAGACCTGGCAACGGGTGGAGCACGTCGCGGCTCCCCCAATCCAAGCAGCTCCCACCATGACCGGTCCGTATACTCCATCACTCGGGAGATGTTGTCCATCTTGATCTCCTTGACCTTGGCCTGGGGGCATCCACCATCGGCTTTCGAGGATGACACAGGTGGTGATGGAAAATATCCCAACCATCTGGCATCCAAGGACCCCGGACCAGCACCCGGCGGCTCTCGCAGTCATGAATATCACCCCGGGACATGCCGAGTACCTGTTATGGCGCTTGGGCACGACTGGAGATATAGAAGGACGGAGACTGCCCAAAGGTCGAACACTTGACCTGATAAATCCACCGGATCTCCGTCAGGCCTAACTCAACTCCTGTCTTCTTCCCCAACTCGACCACACACATCAACATGCGGTACACGTTGGGGACAACCAAGATGGGGTGGAGGGCAAAGAAGTCAAGAAACTCTGCCACCAAGCGTGGCAAAGGTAGAGAAAGACCTCCATCAGTGAAATAACTCAGAGGGAGGAGGACAGAATCAAGGAAAAGGTGGGGACCCCATCCTTAGACAACTTGACGATCGCGAAGTCTGAGAAAATTCCTAACTCCCTTTGAAGGGCCGTAGTAATGGCGGTGTTCTCCATTATCAGAGGTAACGAGAGTTACAGAAGGCGAAGGGCGAGATGGGATGAAGAGCGCTTCCCATTCGGCCTATAAATACTGCTGAGGCGACGCTTTGAAAGGACGGCAGCAATTATTCGCTACGGATATTGAGGTGTAATCAATGCCTCGTAAAGGGTTTTCACGAAAACCCAAAAGACGCTGACATTTGGATTTTCAAAGAGAAATGACGTGGGAAGCCACGCATCATAAAAACTGACTTAGCAAATCAGCCATCAAATCCTGAGCGGATCAGAGAATCCCGAGGTGACATGCGACCAGATCTTTGACTTCGGAAAGGGAAGGGATGTGAGCTGATTTTTCATATCTCCTGCTCTCTCGACAATTCAAAAGAACAGGAGAGGGGGCATCTGTGGAGGTAAAAATTTGTGCTAGGACATGTGTGAGTTTGAAGATGAACATGGACCATCTGACTTAGGGCCCACAAGACCCGGTCAAAGATGAATGACCTCAAGGTGGCGTCGTTAGAGGTGTAGAAACGATTAGACTGAAGGATCTAATCGGACAGTCGAACACCTAGCGAGTATATGTCACCTCAAGTAATCTAAGGCACGACCAGATGCCAGGTCTGGTCGGCCGACCTACTACTCAGGAGCGAATAGTCTAAGGCACGAACAGACGCCACGTTTGGTCAGTCGACCTTACTACTCGGGAGTGAGTAGTCTAAGGCACGACCAGACGCCAGGTCTGGTCGGTCGACCTTACTCCTCGCAGACATACTCGGGGACGTAACACACGGGCGGGTACACCAAGAGCCCCCGAACGGATGAAGGAACAGTCAGAAGACCACAAACGTCTGTAATTGCCACGTTGGCATTTAAAGCCCACTACCGGCATAACGTGGGTAATCACAGGCCGACGTGGGATGTGATTACGGGAAATGTTTTCCTGAAAAAAAAACCCACTAACAGTTAGTGGCAAAATGATTACAAGTTTAAGATTGGAACTACGTCATTCTTGATCCCTCAGGGGTACGTAGGCAGCCTGTAAAGAGGTAGCAAGACAGCACTCTTAAGAGGATGAAAATGACATCCAGGCACAGTCTCTTTTTTAGCTTGATCCTATCGCTTATTCCTTCCACCTAAAAAACTCTTATCCAAATTCCTCTGAAGTTTCAAATCCCAAATTACAAATTTAATTGGAGGGGGAAAATATCTACCTCAATACTGGTATTCTTCAAATCAATAAAATCGTTGCAGCCGACAAATCTCTATTGCTTCTGGCGTGATCTGAATAACAGAAGAGCATAATCGTACGCTACATCACACGTGCATGTAGATGAAAATCCAAATAACAAATAAAAGCTGTGTTCTGAATCTTTGATTGCTCCAATCATTACAATTTGATTATGATGGTGATGATCGTCTACACGTACAGTTGAATGTTCTCCTGTCATCAATCAATTAGAATGGCGGGGGGTCCTTGTAAAAAATATTATGATGCTCAAGTCAATAATGAATTTTTAGTGTAAAAAAGGTAGGAACTTGATGATATTATTCATATTTTTTTGGCTGGTGTTAATAGATTTTATACATGTGTTTGAATGTGAGTATTCTCCTGCTAGTGCTATACTTGTTAACTGGTAATGACATCTGATGGACTGGTCTGAACCTGGTCCATCAGACGATGCAAGGTAATTACGATCGGCTTCGGTGTCACATGCCATGATCTTGTTGGCCTGAAACAATTGGGCCCTACAAGATCCATAAAATAGCATTGTCAATCACTCTAACTAATCTAAAAACAGATCTGATTGAAATTATGAGTTTGTGAAAGCAGCAAACACTCACATCACTTGGCATTTCTGCCTTGAGAATTGGACAAATGCCAATAACAAATATTAAAAAAAAGTAATGGCAAGGCCGAGGAGAGGCGTCCTTCCAGATACAAGAAGGCTCAGAACACATCCCTAATTGTCCCCCTTCAACAGCACTGGTGTGAAAATAAAGACAAAGGGATCTTCACGTCGCTACCGCCCACCCAATCTTTAATTGAGAATCGGGATTGTACCCGGAGGTGCACCTTCCATGACAACTTCGGGTACACCACCGACTAGTGTTGCAGGTTGCAGGCTATGATGGAGGCCATGATCCGTGACGGAAGGCCCTCTCTCTCATTATGTCGCTCGATAGATTGCCCCAGGGAACACTGACTGAGTAAATCCGACCTCCACATCTAAGGGAACAGACCCTCCGACCCGGGTGGTTACCATCATTATGGGCGTCCCAGCCCATCGAATCACCTGCTCGACCCACTGGGATGGACCAAGTCCAAAAGGAGGATAGCCTCGGATGCACACTCCAATCAGCTCGAGTTGTTCTTGCCATTCAATTCAATCCGACCGACCATGACAAGGTATCACTCCACCATATTGACTATTTGGTGGTTACTCTCTTTATTTGCAACTACCAGGTTCAAAGGGTGATGATCAACATCGGAATCAAGGCCAACAACTTGTTTCTAAGTGCCTTCCAATGCATGTGATTGGACTCTAAGAGCATCTGACAGTCCAAATCTCCTCTGTTTGGCTTCGTTGACAAGCGAGTCATGTCTGTCGGCATCATCACTTTACCGGTAACAGATGCTGACCTTCGGCCTACAATGCAATCATGGCCTAAGATTGGATCCACCATACGTACGGAGGGTGTCCCATCAACACTACACCAGATCATGAGATGACTGGCCAAAGACGGACACTCGACTATCGACATCCACGGAGACTAGATCATGGCTTAAAGATGCAATACCCTCGCCACTCAGGTCCCCGATAGCCAGTTGTGGGACCAGTCACCAACCAAGACATAATAGTTAATCGACCAGTGGGTGATGCCCAAACTCAAAGAAGAATCCGAACCGCCCACTGTTAAGCCGGTCGACACTGTCTTGCTGGACGATGACACTTCCGTTAAGACCGTCTAGATTGGGAGCTTTCTCTCGCATAAAGAGAAGGATTCTCTCATCTCCTTTCTCCAGCAGAACCAAGCCATATTCAGTTGGACCCACAACATTATACCTGGGATCGATCCTTCCATCGTGGTTCACGTATTGGCATGGAAGCCATCATCTCCGTAGACGTCAGGTTTCTGACTTTTCAAACAAGGGTGGCTAACTGTCAACAACATGACCAAGTCTTGGTCGAGAACCTAGCCCTCCTCGGGGAATCAGATTGATCGCTTACCAGCACCAACAGGCACGCCACTTCAACAAGAAGGTACAACCCCGATCGTTCGCTCTTGACCAATGGGTACTACGATATGTCCTAGATAACACGTAGGTACTCAGTGTCAGAAAGTTCGAAGCAATGTGGGAAGGGTCGTACGAGATGGTGGAAGCAATGCATACGGTTGGAGAGCATACAACCTTTGCATAATATGAACCCCCTCGAACACCATGAAATTACGAATGTATTATGTGTAAGCCGGATGTCACAGACATTGCTTTAGACCATTTTACTTTGAATTCATTCAATTTGCGTGAAAAATGATGTCTACAATATTGAATGCATCTATATCTCTAGACTTAATTGCTCACAGGTTACATGAGGACGGAGTGATGCCGTACTGACCGAGGACGCCCCCACTATCCCATGCATGGCATCGCTTCTATCGGGCACTGACGCTGTGCTGATGGTTCAAATAAAAGGATCCGGACATCATAGGGTGACACCATATCTACGCACAGGGTGAAACTATACTGACAGTTCAAGCAAAGGGGCCAACCTACGTCCCAGTAGCGCAACACTGTACGGATGGTTATAGCCAATGAAATAGTCCATATATCACGTAGGGTGACGCGGTGCGGACGGTCCAAGCCAAGGGAATAACATCTGCCCATAACACCTACCGCATATGTAGGGTGATGTCGCACTAACAGTTCAAGCCAAGGAGATAATTCGGGTGACACCTAGTTCAAGCCAAGGAGAGAATTTTTGTGATCGGCGGTTCAAGACAAAGGAATTATTAGCGCCCCAACAGGGTGACACCGTAGCTCAAACCAGCACGTGGTGTATGTTCTTAAAGGGTGATGCCGTTGTCACTATTAGGTGCCGAATGGTTCAAATCAAACGATTATACTTCGTCTTACACCCGGAGTCACGCAAAATTCTGCGAATTTCCGTTTGGTTAACTGATGCAGCATGGGATCACGCTCTTTTGCTAATTCGATCTAAGATCGAATTAGCAGAAGAGCGTGATCCCACGCTGCATCAGTTGGTATCAGAGCTTGCGTCGATGGTCGGTGCATCGTTCTAAAAAAAAAAGGAGAAGAACATGCCGCTGAGAAGATGTTCTCTTAGCGACGCCTACGACCGTGAGGAGTTACAATAAACCATCATCGCTGCAGGTACAGCAGCAACTAATAGGTGCATGGACGAAAAATTCGAGGCCATCACGCACCAGATGGAGATGATGATGTCGTTGATGCAACGCCGTAAAGGGTCTCCAACTCGACGACAACGATCACCGGTTCCACAATCTCCAACCACGCGATCTGAGGCGGATGATTCCATTGGGGGAGATTTTGATAACTCGTTCGAAGAGACGATCCACCCACCTATCTTCGATGAAGATGAAGATGATGAAATTGAAGAGGCAAAACCTATCTTTGATGAAGATGAAGATGAAGAGATTGAAGAGGTAAAACCTATTTTCGATGAAGATGAAGGAGTTGAAGATGAGAACTTCCCACCTATTTTTGATGAGGAGATTGAAGATGCAATACTTCCCCATATCTTTTATGCAGAGATTGATGAAAAAGACCTTCCACCTGTCTTTGATGAAGCGATAAAGGAGATTGAGTACAAGAGTCCCCCTCAAATATTTGGTAACAATGATCACATCCTTTCTTTATCTATTGCCTCTCATCATAGCCTTTTCACCACCAAAATCATCAACACCCACGTATTTTACGTGACTGGAGCTTCATCCAAATCTTTCCCGCTAGACCCCTTTCAATTCACTCATACAGCATCACCATCGAAAAAGCTATCACATGAAGCATTTCATCCACCCTACCATTATTTTGTGGATCCATTCTTTCCCTCCTTCATTTCATCTTATCCATCATCCCTTCTCAGAAAGTTATTGCTTGAAAGCGGGATTCGTGAGTATTGGTCCGATTGGATGGATATAATGCGGCACCCTAAAAGATTCGTTGTTCGAAAGAAATCCATATCTGAAGTTCATGGTGGCAGTTCCGATGAGGATCTGAATTCGAGGGAGAATTCTCTCCAGCCTGGGGAGGATGATGCAGACATCATGGCCACACATTATATGGACGGCCGAAATCAGATGGATCAGCAAAAGCAGAGACATCGTGATCGCTCAGGAGCGTTGTAACTTCAAACGGCCATAACTTTCAAACCGTAGATCAGAATCGCTATTATAATGTCCACGTGTCGTATCAACGGTTGAAAGTTAATTTGTTATTGTAGTCAGCTTTTAGGATTTGATTTAACTAGTTATTATATTTAGATCTGAATCTCTAATCATATATTTGAATTCAAATTTAAATATTGATTAGGAGATTTGTTTGTTAGGTTTAAGATTTATACAATTAGTTGAGATCCTAGTTTGTTGGGATTCTCCACTCTATAAATAAGCATGTAAACCAATTGGCAATTGAGAGATTATTGAATTTTGAAGTTTATTTTATTTATCAATTGTATTTTGTTAGGAGTACTAACATTTACGTAGAACCACCGAAATCAACAGGTCTTTGATGCCCAACATCCCTGGTATTCTTCCAGAAGAATCAATAGCCTTGTTGGAACCTGCAAATTTGTTCCTTAGATCGAATTTGCAGAAGAGCATGATCCCACGCTGCATCAATAACCCTCACTGTAAACACAGTATACTAAAAAACCTCTACAATTCCTTAAAAATGCGGAAAACCCTCCATAAATGAAGATTTTACCCCTATGAGTAGATCATAAAACCCTATCCAGAGGGGTAAAGTCATCATTTACAAAAGTTTTTTCATATTTTTAACACATTGTAGGCTGTGTATTTAGAATACTGTGTTTTTAGCAAAGGTTAACCAAACAAGATATTTGTAAAATATTCATCATCTATCAACATAAATTAAACTCAGGAGGCTATTTGAAATTATATAGGGGTTTTTAGGGGGTTATATGGACATTAGGAAACGATACGGGGATTATATGGATTTTGGATAGTTTAGGTTATTTGGATTTTTCCCAAAATAAAAACATCAACAATATAATTGGCACAATGATAGTGGAAGGCACTGTTGTTGCGAGTTAATTCTCTTTGACATCAAGTGGAAAGCTTTTATATTACCATCAGATGATGCCAAACTGTGTGCTCGATCGATGTCATTACAATTTGATTATGAAATGATAATCGTCTCATCAGTTGAACGTTCACCACTAGGGCTGCATCGGGCGGGTTGGGTTCGGGTTGACCCCAACCCGAACCCAACCCGAATTCCAAACGACCCAACCTTAACCCGACCCAACCAGATTTTCAACCCGAATGGACCAACCCGAACCCAACCCGAAATTAAATAAACCAACCCGACCCAACCCGACTTAACCCGAATTGGACCAACCCAACCCCAACCCGATTTTCCCCGAATTGAACCAACTCCAACCCGAATTTCAACATGATGTGTAAATTAAATAAATCACCCCACCTAACCCATAAGATAGCTAGGTTTACCTAAAATTTGGTAAAGTCAAAATAAACGGCCATATTTTTTTTATAAATTTACGGGTTCGGGTTGGGTCGGGTTGGGTCGGAGGCCAACCCGAACCCAACCCGATTTTAACATTTGGCCAACCTGAACCCGAACCCGATGATCAACCCAACCCATGTAAAAATCGGGTTCAACTGGGTTCGGGTTCAACCCGACCCAAGTAGCCCTTACCACCATCGTCATTCTTTAGTTGGGAGGTCCTTTCCAAGACAACACTTTAACGGTAAAGAAATAAAACTTTTAACATAAAAAAATGAAGGAACCAATTATATTGTTTAAGGGGAAAGCCTTCCTCGGAGGAGGCAAAAAAATTCCCTCCTCCTCAGGGGGGGTTTGATAGTGTTTTTATAGCTCTCTCCAGCAAGCAAGCCCATAACCATGAAGGGGCCAAAGAAGCCGCGACTCGTCCTCCTCCTATCAAAGGTAAGGGAATCCTCAGGGGAGAACCATCACAGTATTCTCAATCTGCTGGTAGCATTGGAAATCCACAGCGCCAAGCCCCTCCAAACAGACATCAGAGAGCCCCCCATCCCCCTACAAAGCTGGCAACGGAGAGTCAAAGCTGGGCCCCACTATTTTCCTCCAAGGGAAAATGTCCCACTGATAATGACCTTACCTTCATCGAACCAACATTGGAAGATGGTGAACCAGTCATACCCATTGAGGAGGAAGCCCTTACAACAATGGATGAACAGTGGAAATTCTCCCTTGTAGGGTATGTAATAGGTAAAAATACCCTTTTATAGACCTTTCGTTGATTTCTTACATCGTGTGTGGAAACCCAAAGGTAACCTTGAGGTCCTAATGAGAGGTGGTGGCTTCTTTGTGGTGAGATTCTCCAATGAGGAGGATCTTAATAGTGTCATTGAAGGAGGTCCCTGGCTGATGGGGAGCTGACCCATTGTATTGCGAAAATGGCATAGAGGTATGCAAATGGAAATGGAAAGGTTGGAGTCAATTCTAATTTGGATCCGTCTTCCCCAACTTCCACTATATCTATGGAGAAAACGGATGCTTAGCAAGCTCTCAAGTGTGGTTGGTGTCGGTATCAGATTCCGTTAGGTGTTGAAAGATCCGATTGGGAGGTGGGGTCGCGTGTGTGGGGGTTCTTTGGGGATTCGGACCGGGTGTGTGCCCTGGCGGGCTCGGTCGGATCGTCTTCTCAGAAGGGTAGTGTCGTTCCTGGTTGAGGCGCCCAACAGCGGCTCAAGAGGATTCCAGGGTTTGTGTGATCGCCACCTGCTTTTTCTAAAAAGCAGGAAAAAGGTTGGGTCGGATTTGATCGCCTACGTGGGGAGTTTGTGGGGTCTCCGCTCTGAGACATAGATATACCGTACACAGAGGTGAAAAATAGGTAATCCTATTCTACTTCCGGGGATTGGCTAAAAGAGTCTTGGGACAAAGGGGTGCTAATGGGGTGTGGATATGGGGCGGCTAGTCGGATCCAGCCGTCGGGTATGGGGCGGCTACTAGGTTTAGCCGTCCGGGGCCTGGGTTAGTCTAGGCAGAACTTCGGTAGGAAATGGGTTTGGTCTTGGACAGAGGCTAAGCTAGGTTTTGCCCGGGTTTCTGGAGAGTGGAATGAGAGGGGTTTTTTGTGTAGGAAATGGATTTTTCTCTCACAAAAGGAGCTCTCTTTCTCTCTCTCTTGGGATTTCTAGTGGGGGAAGGGAATGGATATCAAGTGGATTGGGACTTGGTGGATGTGAATTGTGTGTTTTGATTGTGGATGATGTTTCTTTGGCTTGGGACCTCCTCTATTTATAGTAAAACAGAGGTAGAGGAATATCCAGGGGGTAAAAGAGTGGCTTGGTTAATAGTGTGTTTGATTAGACCCCTTATTAATTCTCTGGTTCTTCTGTCAGGACCAGGTGAAGGGCGGCTAGTTCTAACTAGCCGCCCAGGATGGGGCGGCTACTTTTGGGTAGCCGCCCCCATTATGGCCTTCCAAACGTCCCATCTCTGACAAGCGGTGGCTTGGGTCGGTTGCTTGGATTGATCCGGCCAAGATGGGGCGGCTAAAGGTCACAACCCGTCGCAATGATCAGCATTTAATGCTGTTTTATGTCCCATCCAGGGAAGCGGTCCAAGGTCGGCCAGGGGGCGGCTAGTGCTAACTAGCCGCCTGGTGTGGGGCGGCTAGTTAGGGCTAGCCGCCCCTTGCCAGGGAAGGGGGTTCTCCAGGGTTTTGGGGTTTAGGGTTACTCTAGGTGGAGGTTCCTGGTTTGGACCAAGGTCTGGTTTAGGGTTAGGGTTTCCGGTTTAGGGTTTCTGGTCAGGCTAGGGTTTGGGGCTAGGTCTGGGGTTTAGGGTTAGGTCTGGGGTTTAGGGTTTTCGGTTTAGGGTTTCCGGTTTAGGTTAGGGTTTGGGGCTTGGGCCAGGGTTTAGGTCAGGGTTAGGGTTTCCGGTTTCCTGAACTTTTGGTTCTCTATTAGATGTCCAAATGTGGGTTATTCCCAGGTGTTAATTGAAGTATTTCTTTCTTTCTAGACGGTTAAAATTGGGGTATCTACAGTTGGTACCCCCTTATTAAAGGACTCTGCGACAGCGTCTTGCTCACGCATCGAATATGCCCGGCTGTGTGTGAAAATCTCAGCTCATCTCCTTACTGAAATTTATTCAACTTAAAAAGGATGATAATTTGAAGGAAATTAAAGTTGAATGTGAATGGAAGCCCTCACCATGCAAAACTTGCAACACATTCGCACATTCAAATGCGTAATTAGCCATCTCAGCTGGTAATCAATCTCTACACACCAAGGATTCTGCTACTAATTTGTCAAAACAGGTTTCTTCCCAATCAAAAGAAAGTTTATCTGTTGTGTCGGTTCTGATGAAGGATTCAAAACACATTGTAGCATACCAAGATGCTCTTTCGGTCTTGCACGAAAACTCTTTTAACCTTCTCTCGGAGGAAGATAATCTTTTGGAGCAGGACACCACTCATGATCCCCATAAGATTGATCAAGCCGTGGAAGTTATTCAGATAGAGTGTTCAGGCAATGTTCCTCAAACTCAATCCTTGATTGCTCCACAATCTCATTCTATTGACTCGGTGGGTCAGGTAGTTCTTCAATCAGTGCAGCTCAAGGTAGTTGAGACTGTTTCCTTAGCAGAGGCAGCCATTGTTCAAGGCATGATCCATACAGAGAAGACCAGAATTGACCCCATTGAGACAGAATTCCTGGCTGAGGGCATGCATCAGACAGTATCCTTCCAGCCATGTGAACTCATTGTCGATCTTTCAGATGATCTCCCCCCACTGGACCCCAATTTCATGAAGATTCAAGGCAAGGGAGATAATATACTCCCAAAATCTGTTCGAGGCAAAGGAGATCATGAGCCCCCGAGTGCTAAACTTGTTAGTGTAGATCAAACATTGACCAAGAACAATTGCAGAGGGAAGAACAAAAAAAATGTCTCCACTCCTTAGGTGAATAAGATTCCTAAGAGTTCCTCCTCTCATTCTCATGAGGACAACTCTTGGGCACTTTCTTAACACCATTTTTGGGTTGCAAGTCATTTGTCCTCTCTATTGCCAAAGTTTTTTTGATGAATTGCAACTTCTGGAACATTCATGGGGTGAAGGGTATTGAAAAATAACTTGATTTAAAATTTCTTTGAATTGCCACAAACTGGATCTAGTTAGCCTTGTGGAAACCAAGCTTGATGAAACTTCTCTAACCACTCTAAAACAAAAACTGGGCTTCTAGCCGGCCTCTTATCTGGCCCCTGAAGCTCGCATTTGCCTTCTATGGCATCCTTATCTGCTTGATATTCAGATCTTACAAGATTCGCGCCAACACTTACATTGTTTAGTTGTAAATAAGCTTACTTCTCAGAGTCTGCTAATAACCTGTCTATGAATCCAATAGTAGCTCTAAAAGAATTCTTCTTTGAGATTCTATCAAATATACTTCCACCACAATTGGCAATTCTAGCTGGATAATTGGGGGAGACATCAACGAAGTTAGATATGGCACTGAGAAGGTGGGGAGCCGATCTGTTCACTCTCGCCGTCTACGGAAATTCAACTCATGCGTGCAAATCTATGGAATTGAGGACCTGAAATCTACTGGGCATATTCTCTCATGGAGCAACCGTCAGGACTCCCATACTCCTTAGTGGAATACCTTCCCCCAGGCATATCTGATCACTCTCTTATGTAGGTAATTAGCGCTCCTATTGAATCTTGGGAAGCTCATCCATCTTTTGCTCCGACTCTTCATGAAGCCTGGAATAGTCCAATTGATGGCAATCCAATGTTTAGATTTGTTAAGAAATTGGCCAAAACAAAACTAGCCCTTAAAAGCTGGAATAAAGAAGTCTTTGGCCCAATCCAATTGAATCTCTCCAACTGTATAAGAGAGATTTGGTTGCGGCTCAATATGGTCTGCAAAGGAACCCTCGTGATCTGCTCCTCATGGAGGCTGAAAATATCACCAGGCACACATATTCAGCTCTGCTCTCTCAAGAGGAAATGTTTGCAAGGCGGAAATCACGACAGCTATGGCTGGCAGCAGAAGACTCAAACACCAAGTTCTTCTATAACTCGATCAAATTCTGATCCGCAAGAAATTCTTTAAGCAGGAGACTCAAACATCAGTCGTTTGCGCATGGATGATGGTTCTTTAAGCTCCAATCCAGAAGACATCAAAGCTCACATTGTCCAATTTTATAGTGACTTTCTCAATCGGAAGTCGTACTCTGCTCAACAGCTACCTCCACCTTTAAATTCTGTTACGGCTAAAGAAAATATATCACTCTATGCTGCAGCCAATGAAGACGAAATTAATGCTTCCATTCGTCAAATGAAAGCCTTGAGCTCCCCCGGGCCAGATGGTTTCCCTGTGCGGTTCTATTAGCTATTTTGGATGCTAATTAAGGATGATTTAATGCTTGCAATCAACTACTTCTTCATGAAGGGTAGTCTTCTTCGCCAAGTAAATCACTCTTTTATTACGCTAATCCCTAAATCTATGAATGCAGATTCACTAGACAATTACAGGCCCATCTCCTTGTGCAACACTCTATATAAGATCATTACTAAAACTATGGCTCTCCGACTACAACCTCTTCTTCCGAAGCTTGTTAGTCAACATCAAACGGCTTTCATCAAAGGTAGAAGCATCCATCATAATATCCTTCTTGCTCATGAGTTGATCAAGTATCTTAATCATGGGAAACCAAAGGCTTGCATTAATATTGATCTCAAAAAATCTTTCAATAGTGTGAACTGGTCTTACCTTGAACATGTCCTTAGAAGGTGTAACTTCAATGAGCATTGGATTACTCTATGCATGGAATGTGTATCCTCTACCAAATACTCGGTCCTTGTCAATGGTGCTCCAAATGGCTTCTTCTCTTCCTCGTGCGGGATCCGACAAGGCGATCCGCTTTCCCCCTTCTCTTTACTCTTGTTATGGAGACTTTTTCTGCTCAACTCAATCCTCTAGTTGCAAATGGAAAGGTGGGATCTTATATAAGAGGTGCACTCAATGTTAGCCATATTTGCTTTGCAGATGACTTGCTAGTTTTCACTGACACAAAGCCGAGTTCTGCAGCTGCCCTTGTTGATTTATTCAGCTCCTTTGTAGCTTCTTCGGGACTCCATCTAAATACATCTAAAAGTCAAGTCTTTGCCTCGTGCAACCCTTCTACTCTGGACTTCTGTAGCTACTGAAAATCTGTCAACATTCCCTGCCAGTCCGATATCTTGGGCTCCCCTTATTAAATGGCACTTTGAAGTACACTCATTGTCTACCACTCATTGACAAGATCCGCAAACATTTTCACTCTTGGGAGGGACATTCCCTTTCACGTGCAGGTCGTATTGAACTTATTAAATCAGTTCTTTCTTCCTTTCACGTGTTTTGGTCTTCCTCTTTCAGCATCCCTCGCAGGATTCAGCGTGATATTGAATTGGCCCTAAGGACTTTTTTATGGCAAGGCCATTCCACCGAAAAGAAGGATCCACCACATCGCCTGGTCTATTGTCTGCAAGCCACACCTAGAAGGAGGTCTAGGAATTAAATCAATCAAAGATTGGAATATGGGAGCTGCTGGTGTTCGCCTCTGAGATATTATAAGTAATCATTCCTCCCTATGGTCCAAGTGGATCTCCACTCGCTATTTAAAAGGCAGGAACATCTGGATGGCCAACTCTCCTCTAGGCAGCACAAGTTCTTGAAATGCCATCTTGAAGTCGAGACAATGGATTGCTCCAAAAGTTAGATACATCATCTTTGAAGGTAAAACAATTAATATATGGTCTAATCCTTGGCTGAATGGTAGCGGATTGAAACACTTCTTGGGACGTCCCTCCTACATTTGGGGTCCTCCTCAATTCACTACTTTAGATCGACTAATTCACAATGGAAAAAGGAAGAAACCTGCTTGTTGGCTCTCATCTTTGAATCACATCTGGGCTGAAATTGAGCTTCTAGAGATAGGGGTCAAGGGGGATGATGTTCTTATTTGGTCTCCCTGCAAATATGGAAATCTAAATCTTTCCTCTGCTTGGCAGTCGATCCGTTCTTCTATGTCTCCTCTCATTTGGACTTCATGGCTCTGGCTACCCCAGCAAACTCCCCGTCATTCTGTTTGTGTTTGGCTAGCTTTCCATGACAAACTGCCTACCAGATCATGACTTCTTCGGAAAGGCCTACTCCGTGATTCCACCTGCCTACTTTGCCATGCTGATGTTGAGGATGTCGACCACCTTTTTCTTAAATGCTCCTATTCTTGATACATTTGGTTTTCCATCCTCAAAGAGATGTAGATTAGCATTCCTCTTCCTAGATCTTTTTCGACCATGAGTCGATGGCTGGACATGGCCGCCTCCTCTCCCACACAGAAATCCATCCTTCAGCTTTCTCTAACCACAATTATTTGGAGCATTTGGCTAGAATGCAGTGCACGCGTATTCAAAATTCTATCCAGCCACAAACGGTTTGTCCTCCAAAGGATTCCCACCTCCATGAGATCCAGATTCTCCACCGTTACTCTCAGATCTCCTTCGACTCTTGATGTCCTTAAGCTGGTTGCTACCTTTGGTTTCTCTATCTCAGAACCTCAAGTGACCTGAACCGAGGATCTTGGAGTCCCCCTTGTAGAGGATGGACAAAACTTAATTCAGACAAGTCATTATCAGATGATAGGGGAGTGTAGATACTCCAATTTTGACTGTCCAGAAAAACAGAAAATACTTCAAGTAACGTCCAGAAATAACCCACATTTGGATATCTAATAGAGAACCAAAGGCTCAGGAAACCGGAAACCCTTAAACCCTTGCCTGACCAGAAACCCTAGCCTGACTGAAAACCCTAAACCTAACCCTAAACCCTAGCGAGATCGAAAACCTAAACCCTAACCCTAAACCCTAACCTGACCTAAACCCTACCCTAAACCAGACCCAGGCCCAAACCTAGAACCCCCCCCCCACCTATAGAAACTCTAAAACCCAAAATCCTAGAACCCCAAGTCCCTGGCAAGGGGCGGCTAGCCCTAACTAGCCGCCCCATACCAGGCGGCTAGTTAGCACTAGCCGCCCCCTAGCCGACCTTGAACCACTTCTCTGGATGGGACATAAACCAGCATTAAATGTTGATCATTGCGGCGGGTCATGACCTTTAGCCGCCCTATCTTGGCCGAATCAACCCAAGTAACCGACCCAAGCCACCGCTTGTCAGAGACGGGACGTTTGGCAGGTCATGATAGGTGCGGCTACCCGAAAGTAGCCGCCCCATCATGGGCGGCTAGTTAGGACTAGCCACCCTTCACCTGGTCCTGATAGAAGAACCAGAGAATTAAATGAGGAGTCTAATCAAACACACTATTAACCAAGCCATCCTATTACCCCCTGGACATTCCCCTGCCTCTTTTTTACTATAAATATTGGAGGTTCCAAGCCTTTGAACAAAATCTAGAATTTTAATTGACAATTAACTCATAGTTCACACCCCCTTCCACTACTAGAAATCCCTAGAGAGAGAGAAAGAGAGTCCCTTTTGTGAGAGAAAAATCCATTCCCTACACAAAAAACACCCTCTCATTCCACCCTCCAGAAACCCGGGTTAAACCTAGGTTAACCTCTGTCCAAAACCAAACCCATTTCCTACCGAAGTTCTGCCCAAACCAACCCAGGCCCCGGATGGCTAAACCTTAGTAGCCGCCCCATACCCGACGGCTGGATTCCACTAGCCGCCCCATATCCACACCCCACTTGCACCCCTTTGTCCCAAGACTCCTTTAGTCAAGCCCGGAAGCAGAATAGGATTACCTGTTTTTCACCTCTGTGTACGGTATATCCGTGTCCCAGAGCGGAGACCCCACAAACTCTCCACGTAGGCGATCAAATCCAACCCAACATTTTCCTGCTTTTAGAAAAAGCAGGTGGCGATCACACAAACCCCAGAATCCCGAAGAACCCCCACATACGCACGCATCCCGCGCACCGCCGGATCCTTTCCGACCCTGACGGAATCCGACGCCGACAAATCTGGCGATCACGGTGGGACCTCCCTCGTGAAAAACAACAAAAGGTAATCCTCTTCTGCCTCTCTTTTACAAGCTTGACTAGAATGCTATCAACCCTTTAGGAAGGTTAGAGTTTCTCACCCCTCGAATCAGATCCTCCTCTACTTCGCATCACGACTTCATTTACTGCTTTGTAAGCCGCACACCGCTGCAAGCATTAACTGTTTTGTAAGCCGCACACCGCTGCGCAATCCTTTACTGCTTTGTAAGCCGCACACCGCTGCACAATCCTTTACCGCTTTATTTACTGCTTTATATCTGCATTCATTCCCTTGAATCATTTCACATACATCATGGAATCCCGCATAGAGGAGGAGATACTAGAGGAGAGAATCACCAATAGGGTTAGGCCACACAATTCCTGACCCATCTAGAGGAAAAGATGGCTAGTCTAGGATACCAATCCGTAGAGGACATGTTTCATGACCTTGCCGACTACCGTCAAGTCAAGACCTTGAGACAGGAGGCCCCTGTTGAAACCCCCAAGACCATTCCCAAAACCCCGTCCACGCCTAGCCACTCGGTCAATCCGAGCCTTTTTTCGTTCACCCCCTGACCCCAGCGAATCCAATATTCCCAACCGTTTCCACCCCAGGCCCTTACCAGGCCACCCCAAACCCGGGACCGCTAGGCAGCCTCTCAGGGGAGAAACGCTAGATGAAACCATTCAGATATCCTCTCTGAGACTGGTCCCTCGGCCCCCAAACACGTCTCTACATAACCTGAGACAAATCCCGTCAATCCACCTACCGGAGGGATTCAAAATCCCCAAATTCCGCCGGTATAACGGTCGTGGAGAGTCAGACATCCATTTAACTGCCTTTTATCTAGACGCCCGCCCCTTTCTAGATAATCAACCTCTGCTAGTCTTCCTCTTCCAGAAATCATTGGAAGGAGAAGCACTACAATGGTTCTCCACCCAACCTGTAGACCACTTATCGAACTTCTCGGCTGTAAGCGAGAAGTTCTTAGGCCGCTACGGTTACCAGAGGACCAGAACCCCCTCTATTTCAGATTTAACCGTAGAGAAAATGAGGCCTAGGGAGGAATTTGAGCAATACATGTCTCGGTGGCACACACTTGTCCACCGAACCGGCCTGCAACTCACAGAATGTCAAGAAATTGACATGATGTTAAGAGCCTGAGTCCAAGCTTCATACGAGCCTTTCGTACGGAGACTGCACTACGTATCAGCTTCTAATTGACCGTCACAATAGGATTTCCCATTGTGCAACCCCAGTAGTCCAAACCAGTCCCCACCTATCAGCCATAGGGTTGGACAACCACCTCGCAAGCACAAACCCCCACGGTAGAGGGGATTATCACCCAAGTATCGGCACTCTACCCAAACGGAGCACGAGTTCCTGATCGAGGAACGGCTATGAGACAGTACACGTCCGGTTCATCCGGGTATGCGCCGCCTCGGCCAATCAACCAAAACTTCACTACTCGATCAGCACCCGTCCCCGTGCCGACACAACAAAACCCGGTAATCCAAAGTTCCCCGATCCAAAGCCCTGTAATTTCAAGACAAGGCCAGCTTAGGACCCCTTTCTATTCCAGCTTCCTAAGAAGTCAGAACCTAAATCCTAGGTAGCCCACCCAAAATATTTATAATGAGGTCTCCCCTCCAACATCTATGATCAGAGACGAATGGGAAAGAGGGACTCTTACCCTCCCCTCCCAGAAACACTAACTAGGATTTTCACGGTACTAATGGACACAAATAGTATCTCCCTCCCAGTTGCTAAACCTCCACTCCCCAGGGCCAGCAGACTGCGTTACTGTCAGTACCACTAACAGCATGGTCATACCGTAGAACAATGCATTGTTTTTCAGGATTTTATTTACGATTTAAATGATGACAGGCGCCTTGATTGGGCCATGATCAAAAGCCACTTAAACCAGGGCAATTCTCGAGCCTCCAAGTCACTTGGCATTTTTACTGACCCATTGCCAGGTCACAACCAAGCATCCACATCTAGAGCCCAATGGTAAACATGGTCAGAAGAGGGAGACACCCATCACCACAACCAAGCAGTTCACAAGACGTCACCGACGACAGTCTATCCGAAGAATCCGAGGAGGAAGAGCAGAACGAGCCCTTCCAGCTGAACCTCGACAATCATGACCTCGCCATACTCTATGGTGAAGAAGAAGACGCATTCTCGCCCTACCCGCGGTCATCAACATCGAGTCCGACGAAAGCGGACTAGAAAACCCGGGAGGAGACGAAGAAGAAGAGCCATTTGAGGAAATCCCCGAAGGAGCTAGCGAGGGACCCGAGGGAGAGGAATGTACGTCGGATGATCTGCATCCGGACGACAACGGGTCCTCCAAGAGTACCGACACTGTCGATGGCCCCCGCCGCCCAATGACCATATCATTCACTGACCAAGACCTCCCGGATCCCAGACTACTAGTCTACCCCCTACACATCCGCGGACGACTTCAAATGTTGTGGCTAAACAACATCTTTGTAGATCGAGGGTCAGCATGAACATAATGACATGCTCCACCTACCAAAAGATACCCGGACTAGGCCATCCTCCCGTCCAACCGGCCCACCATACTATTCAAGCTTTCAACCATACCGGAAGACTCTCCGCGGCCCCGGAACATTCGAGCTATCCGTCGGCCCTCTTATCTGTGAAGTAGCCTGCTTCGTGGCTAACATCGACACAAGGTACCCATTGATGCTAGGGCGACCGTGGTTAAACAGCATCGAAGCCGTCTCGTCCACCCGACACCATGTCTTCGCTTCCCGTACCGCGAGGAAGTGATATCCATATGGGAGAAGCACGCTTTAACGAGACTCGGGCCCGGAATTGGAGCATCTGTGCCATGCGCATCCGGATAGAGGTGCTCGCATGTTGGCAGCCAGGCACCACCAACGAAGAACAGCTCCATCAAGGAAGCCCTTGAAGAGGCTCAGGGAGGAAGAATTCGGGAATAGGGGACCCCCACCAGACATCAGCCGGCCACCAAAAAGAAGCCGACTCAAGGAAGCAATACAAATCCAAGAACTAGGTACCGATCCCCCCGGGTGAGCTCTCAAATCCTGTACATATTTGTTTACAGCTTTTTCAAAAAAAAACAAAAAAAAGGGGAATCAAAAGTATTTGTTTACTAGCTTTCGTTTTCACCACCCTATACATATTTGTTTACCTGCTTTCCAAAAAGAAACCAAAATCCAAAAAAAAAAAAATACATGCTAATCAGCTTACATTCCCCAACTCTGAACGTACTTGTTTCCAGCTTTATTTTCACTCTTTTTCCAAAAAAAAATGTTTTCTAAAAACATATTTTCCACACTCTCCTTCAAAACAAAAGTTTTACAAAACCATATTTCCTCCTTCCAAACAAAATAAAACACTTTTCCAAACTTTCTTTACCTGTTTACCAAAAAACAAAAATATTTGCAAACTTCATTTTTTACTCTTCTTCAAAACAAAAATGTTTTGCCAATCTACCTTTCTTCAAAACGAAAATGTTTTACAAAGCCGTGTTTCCATGATTTCTGCCGAAACAAAAACAAAAAAATATAATAAAAAAAAATGTTTACAAACTGTCTTCCCACACTTTCCTTCCAAAAAAAAAAAACATATCTATTCGCCGACACAGGCCTTTTCAAAACCAAAAGTATGCATCTACTTCCACACTTTCGAAAACATAAAATACCAAAAAAAAAACCAAAAGAGAGAACAGAAAAGACGAGAAAAGATTAGGAGCGGCAGACCTTGCCCAGGCATACCAAAGAAGGGTGGCAAGGGCATTTGAAAAGAAGGTAAGAAAAAGAAAATTCAAAATCGGGGAATTAGTACTTAAGCAAATCATGCCATCAAGACAGCCTCACCCAAGAGAGAAGTTGCAATCCACATGTGAGGGACCCTATGTGATCACCCATGCCTATTCTGGGAATGCCTACCGCCTGGTAGATGCCGAAGGAGTCGAGGTTTCAGGTTCGTGGAATGCACTTTATCTAAAGAAATGCCATGCATGAGTAGCTTTCAATACTTGAGAACTATTATTCTTTCTTCCTGCAATTTCCAGCGTTTAGTACTTGATGATAGAATTATAAGACTCTCAAAATAAACTCGTATCTATTTGAACACATCTCCGCCAAATCAAGTCGCTTCCTTCACACACGTATAACTGGACTAGATTTACCCGATAGAAGAAAATTGCCTACCCCGTAGACTGGGACAATTTAAAACCCAAAGCAAACCTCCCTTATTTCGCCCCACTCGTATTAACCCCAGGTCAAAATGAGGAGTTACCTAGACCTGGCATATGTCCCAAAACTGGCTCTGGCACTATACAAACACTTCTTGAGGGGAAGCATGAAAAGAATCGGGGTGAAAAACAGAAGAGCCCCCCTCTCAAATCAAAAAAAAAATCATCAGGCATTAGAGGCCAACAAAAGAAAAATAACACCCAAGCGAACTGGTTAAACTCTCTATTTTAGCAGGCTTTCACGCCTTTACGCACGGTATATGCTAGACAACGGCTATATTGGTGCAGGGTCCAAACAAAGGATTGTACTTTCCACCCAAAATAAAGAAGTGATAAAAAGGAGAAAGCCAGAGGGACCTAGAAAGTAGGACATATGCTAGACTGGGACAATTCTAAAATATTACCCGAAAGGAAGATATTTCTCTTACCCCATTCTCCCCCCCCCCTTTTTAGCAATGGGATTCAAAATTGAACTATGTCTACTGGGAAAGGCGAGATTTCGACCAAAGGTAGATCATTTCCAGGTTTACAACTACACACACTCACATGAGTTCACTTAGAAACTTGCATATCCAAAGGAAGCTTATTTAACTTGACTCCTGGTACACTCATGGACTTTTCAGCATATTTAGAATAATACAATCAAGCATTTGAGAACCATGAACCTAGAAAAATCGACACCTAAGGCCTATGCCTTTCAAATACAATCCTGGTTTGGACATAGATGATCACAAGGGCTCCCCACAGGGACTTAATGGTATCTTTTACTTAAGAAAGTCGAGAACATTGCCCTCTCACATAAAAGAAAACCATTGAAGAATTAAAATGCCCACTTATGCCACTCATACTTACGCATAAGTTCGCATTTTCCTTTTTCAAAACACCTAGGCATCCGATTTTCTTGAAATGCTAAAATTAACCCCCGGTACCAATGATAAGATTACCCCCACCTACACTCATTCTACGCCCTTCCGCACATGCTCGAGAGAAAATTGTCCAACTTTCACACGCACTTAAGAGTTTTTTTCACTCACGCACTTGGAATCCCTTCCTTGCATACTAAAGCATGGTTTCCCGCACTTTACTTTCTCACATTATCTTTCCATTTACCTTAAGATGGATTGTAGCCCTTGACAATTCAAGCAAGAAGGGCTCGAAAGTCAGTGCAGGGGCGCAATCCGGACAGATTTAACACTTGGTCCATGAAAAGAATGTTTTTTAGGTCTCGTAGGCTGAAGCGGTCACCAAGGCTTTCAGTAGCAGCAGATAAGAAGCAAAATCAGAAGAATTATCCTAGGCAAGGGGCGGCTAAACCCGACTAGCCGCCCCTCACTAGACAGCTAGATGGAACTAGCCGCCCCTGCCCTTTTTTCCAGGTAAAGACCCCAGGAATGGGGCGGCTAGCTTAAACAAGCCGCCCCATCTGGGGCAGCTAAACGCAAATAGCCGCCCCTCACCTGCTGCCCCACCTGCCCTGTCAGTCCCATCCTCAATCAACTCTTCAAAACCTGTCCAAATATTCTTTTCTCAAACATGCATACACACATTTCAGACACATTCATATACAAAACCTGTATAGATATCATGCTAGAACAATTATATATATTAGAATCCTGCATCCATCGATAAATTAAAACTTATAAACACCAAGTTCATTCGTCCACACGATATGCGTTTCTCAAAATAAAAGAAACCCATTGAAAAATACCAAAGCATCCATTCTTACACTAGACCATGCATAGAAACCATAAAATTGTCCCACAGAGACCATAAATATAGATTGTTTTCTAAAAACCTAAGAGAGTGCATAAAAGAGTGTCTTTATAAAAGAGTGAGGAAGAGACGGGTCCGCCGAGAGCTCCAAAACCCCAAAGTCTTGAGCTATGCATCAACAAAATATCACCTGAGTCAAAATAAAAGAAGATATACCTTTCTTCTACCTAAAACCAAGACGCAAAGAAACTATACCTCGGCGTATCGTCACCCGCTGGAGGCTGAGTGGGAGGAACATCTTGACTTGGCTGAGAAGGGAGCGGCGGCTGAGGAGAGGACTGAACCTCTGGAGCATCAGGAGCGGCAGGAGTCTCTCCAACTGAGGACGCAGCCCTAGCGTATATTCCACGACTCCTAGACGCCGAAGGACGAGAAGCACGGCTGAAAGTGGCCCCGGTAGCCAAGGAAGCCGAGAGAGAATGGTCAGGCTCGAGCGGAAGGAGGTCGAGGTCCGCCTCGGTCATGGAGTCCCTCCGACCAATTTTTCCCTCATAGTCGCCTCCCAAAGATGGACTTGCTGCATATCTCTGTCTCTCCTCTCCAATCTCTGTCGGATGTGACTCTCTGTCCCTCTAGACCGATCCTCGATAGCCCTCAACCTCTCCTCCAACTCCCGTGCCCTCGCCTCTGATACCCTAAGCGCCTCTCGGTCCCTGTCCCCGACCGCCTAGAGAGAACGAACCAAGTCTCCCATCAAACCTCCAGGAACACCCGCCGAAGCCTCCAACTCCCACACCCTCATCTGGAGGGAGTCCCTTTTGCGGCCAAGGGTGATGAACCCCTCCTCTCTCAAAGCCATCATGGACCTCAGCCGGTCCGTCTCCTCCTCAGCCCGAGAAGTCCTACCCCTCGCCTGACCCAGCTCCATCCGTGTGGCCGTCAACTCGCTCCGGGCCGCGTCTAACTCCCTCATCATCTCGAGCTCTCGCTCAGAAACCATGGAAGGAGGAGGGGCAGAAGAAGAAGAAGCACCATCGGCTCTCGCTCTCGACAGAGCATCCACCTGAGCCTCGAGGACCCGGACCTGGTCCTGCAAGCGTCTTTGTTGTACCTGCAATGCCTCTATCTACCTAGCCCGCGCTTGGAGGTGCTCATTGGCGGTCTTGAGCCTCTTCTCCATATCATTCAACTCAATCTACAAGAGAAACACTATTCAGAAAATATTCAAGCAAGAGAGAATGAGGAAGAGGAGAAGGGTTTCCAACTTACCCGCATATTCCTGACGATACCAAGCCAGGTTTTCGTCACTCGAAGTCACCTCAGGACGACGCTCCACCAAGACGCCTTGGCCCATCCACCGGAATCGAGGGGCACCGCGACAGAGGATCGGGCACCCACTGATGATACCCAAGCTGGCGTACGACCTGGCTGATCGCATGAAACACGACCTCATTAAAATAGATCAACCAGATTTCTACTTTCACTTGAAACCCCTTTCCAATCTCTTTTCAGCCCTGAATTCTAAGGTTTTCCATACCACTTTCCTGAAGTTTTGCCGCACTTTCAGTACCGTTCAAAATTTGAATTTCTTCAGTTCTGGTTCTTTTCCAGTGTTCTTATCCTTCGGATGATCGAATTCACGAACTCAACTTTTACTTGCTTTCTGTCGGCAATATCCCCTCCTTGCTAAGTTTTCCCAAGCACGGGAATGGTATGCACGAGGAAACTGACGCTGGGCTGCTCCACGCACGATAGCTAAGAACCCCAACCGCGGGTTGGATCACTCACCATTTACTTTTCCCCGCCTTCCACCTGGATCATCCTTTCACTTAAAAATTCTAAGTCAAGACCTAACCTCTAACGGTCTAAATCAACTCCCCGAATAGTAATGCTTGTGTTGGCATGACTTCTTGAAGGTCGGGCCGGCCAAAATAGGGGTCTCTTTCCTTATCATCGGTCGAAGTCTTTCTTGCTTCGCACAAAGACTCCGTCCGATGAGGGACAATTGTAGATACCCCAATTTTGACCCTCCAGAAAGATAAAAAATACTTCAAGTAACGCCCGGAAATAACCCACATTTGGATATCTAATAGAGAACCAAAGGTTTAGGAAACCGGAAACCCTTAAACCCTAGCCTGACCAGAAACCCTAGCCTGACTGAAAACCCTAAACCTAACCCTAAACCCTAGCCCGATCGAAAACCTAAACCCTAACCCTAAACCCTAACCCTGACCTAAACCCTACCCTAAACCAGACCCTGGCCCAAACCAAGAATCCCCCACCTATAGAAACTCTAAAACCCAAAACCCAAGAACCCCAAGTCCCTGGCAAGGGGCGGCTAGCCCTAACTAGCCGCCCCATACCAGGCGGCTAGTTAGCAATAGCCGCCCCCCTGGCCGACCTTGAACCGCTTCCCTGGATGGGACATAAAGCTGCATTAAATGCTGATCATTGCGGCGGGTCATGACCTTTAGCCGCCCTATCTTGGCTGGATCAACCCAAGTAACCGACCCAAGCCACCGCTTGTTAGAGATGGGATATTTGGCAGGTCATGATAGGGGCGGCCACCCGGAAGTAGCCGCCCCATCCTGAGCGGCTAGTTAGGACTAGCCGCCCTTCACCTGGTCCTGACAGAAGAACCAGAGAATTAAATGAGGGGTCTAATCAAACACACTATTAACCAAGCCATCCTATTACCCCCTGAGACATTCCCCTACCTCTTTTTTACTATAAATAGAGGAGGTCCCAAGCCTTTAAACAACATCTAGAATTCCAATTGACAATTCACTCATAGTTCACACCCCCTTCCACTACTAGAAATCCCTAGAGAGAGAGAAAGAGAATCTCTTTTGTGAGAGAAAAATCCATTCCCTACACAAAAAACATCCTCTCATTCCACCCTCCAGAAACCCTGGTTAAACCTAGGTTACCCTCTGTCCAAAACCAAACCCATTTCCTACCGAAGTTCTGCCAAAACCAACCCAGGCCCCGGACGGCTAAACCCTTGTAGCCGCCCCATACCCGACGGCTGGATTCCACTAGCCGCCCCATATCCACACCCCACTTGCACCCCTTTGTCCCAAGACTCCTTTAGTCAAGCCCCGGAAGCAGAATATGATTACCTGTTTTTCACCTCTGTGTACGGTATATCCGTGTCCCAGAGCGGAGACCCCACAAACTCCCCACGTAGGTGATCAAATCCAACCCAACCTTTTCCTGCTTTTAGAAAAGCAGGTGGCGATCACACAAACCCCGGAATCCTCTTGAGCCGCTGTCGGACGTCTCAACCAGGAACGACACCCTCACCCTTCGGAGAAGACGATCCGACCGAGCCCGCCAGGGAACACATCCGATCCGAATCCCCGAAGAACCCCCACACACGCACGCATCCCGCGCACCGCCGGATCCTTTCCGACCCTGACGGAATCCGACGCCGACGGGGAGACTATGGAGCAATGCTTCTCAATGAACGCGCTGAATTTCTTTGTGGTATTGCTAGGCGGTATGATCTTCCATCTATTAATCTTCTTGAACTCAAAGCAATTGAGGTAGGTATTTTGCTTGCCATAAAAAAAGGGGTTCAAAGGTTATGGGTTGAATCAGATTCTACCATTGTCATTGCCTGGATTAAAGGGAAAGGCATGCGCCCTTGGACTGCTATTAGGAGCCTTCATCTTATCCAGCACGGTCTCCTCTGTTTTATAGAATGGAAGGATTCACATATCCATAGAGAGGGAAACGCTCCGGCTGATCTGCTTGCATCTTTTCAATCTGAAAGAGGAGAATCAATCCTATCGACCTCCAATCTCTGGCCTGAGCTTGATGCTGCTATTGCGCAAGATAAAACGGGAGTCCCATATGTTCGCAAAAAAGTCTAATTTTCTTGGTCTCTTGGGTGGTTGTAAAACTAGTACATCATCTACTTTTGTTGTTATTTTAAAGCAAGATTACAGGAGAAGTTGAGTGATGGCAAAGGGATGAAGGCCTCTCTTGTTTTCTTTTTTCTGCTTTTTCATACTCTTTGTAAAGTTCTTTTCTTCATAGAAATACAAAAATTGATTACCAATAAAAAAAAAGTTGTCGGCAATGCCAAAAATGAAAAAAGAAAAAAACAGATGTGTCTAGATGTCTGTGATGGAGAATCAATTAACTTTAAATAACAATGAGTGTATACTCATTTTTAATGTGAATAAATTGATGAATGAATCAGTTAGAAGACCCCACACGTTACTTGGTCAACAAGAGTCCCCCGTGTAGGCCTGTCAACGGGTCGGGTCCGGGTCGGGTCGGGTCGGGGTAGACTCGGACCCGACCCGTTTGATTGATGGGTCCTTCGGGTCGGCTCCACATCGGGTCTCGGGTCGGGTCGGGTCGGGTCGACCCATTAACAAAAGTAGGTCAGACAAAGAGATATTGAGAAACTTCTCAAAGGCCTACAATGGCTTCATTTTTTTCCTTTTTAATAGAGTGTAATATATTATAAATAGTTCTTCACTATTTTGATTTTTTAATATTTAATAAGATGACATTTGGAATACGGTTTAGATTATTACGTTTTTACGTGAAGTTAAAATATTATAAAATATTTCAAATGCTTAAAATATTTAAATGAGTATTCAATATTTAGTTATAAATGTTTGGTTAGATCATGAATGTTGGGTTGGATCATAAATAAAAAAATCACAAAGTATTTGGGTTGGGTCAATCGGGTCCATCGGGTCCATAGGATCGGGTCGGGGTGGACCCAGACCCGACCCGTTTTCATTGTCGGGTCCGGGTCGACCCACGACCCGTTGACAGGCCTACCTGCGTGGTAGTTGACCTATTGATCCAGATTAAGCATGCTCTGGAAGATTACCGAATAAATTATTCACCATCAAACATAAGGGTCGGAAACGGGCCGGGCCGGCCCGTTGAAACAGGGCCCAGGCCTAGCTCGGCCCGCCCGTGGCAAAAAAAATAGGCCCAGGCCCTTCCCACGGGCCCGGGCCTAAATGGGCCTGACGGGTCGGGCCTGCGCTTCGGACCCACGGACCTAGTTTTTTAGGAAAAAGATACACATAGCCCCAATTGCTGCCCATTTTGCAGTCCATGATTTTTTAAAAATCATACACTCATCTTTCGAAGTGCATGCTATTATATGGAATGAAATATATATTAAGATACATTAGTGTATTTTTTTTTAATAATGAAAAAAAAAATTCGGTCATATACTATGTTAGGACTCATAAGCTATGATAACGTAGTATATACTACGTTATCTTAGCGTATGGGACTGCAAAACGGGATGCAAAAAGGACTGCGTGTATCAGCGCCCAGTTTTTAAACATCTTATTTATTTTATTTTTTAATTTTAAGTTGTTTATTTGTATATAAATTTTAAAATAACATAAATTTGAAGTGTAATATTAAGAAAAAATATTTATATCTATTGAATTTTTAAAAATAAAAATATTAAATGATTTAATTATTTAAAAACTAAATAACTACATGTACCTAGCTAGATTAGCACCTACATAAATGTCAATGATTTGTATAATTCAACCACAATTCAAATAAAAATTACATGTGACACATTTATTGCATTGTTCCCCACGGGTCTACGGGCCGGGCCCATGGGCGGGCCTGCGGGTCAGCCCGAACGGACACATTTCTTGCGGGCCTATGGGCTGAGCTCTCGGGTCTCGAGCCTTTTGGGGATCCTTAAATCAAGCATACCCGTTCAGACTAATTAGTCAATGTAGAAATCTATAATATATTTACACCTTTCAAATATAATTTACCGCATACCCAGTGCCCTTCTTACAGCTGTCAATGTTAATAGTCTATATATTAAGCCTCGAAACACTTTAGATAGAGACATAATATATTCTAAAGATTATTATAATTTTAAAAATAAATTAATATATCAATTATTATTATTGGAAAATGTAATGATTAAGTTTTTGTTGTTTAGTTGACCGTTGATAAGTTGTGGATAAAAAGTGAATAAAGCATAGATAAAAATTTATAAAAGATGAAAAAATTATTCGAGCTCTGATTTATAATAGGTGATGACAGTTAATTTAACAACGAGATCCACTTATTATATTGCATGAAATAACTTATTATATGGTTGATGCAACACGATCATGGGCCATTCAATTAATGTTGAGGACCATCATATATGGAGGATTCTAGATTATTTATACTTATTAGTATTTTAGTTTTATTTGTTAGATTTATCAATAATTAGGATTAGTTAATATTTTTCAGATATGATTTTTTTATATTTTTAGTTAGGATTTGAATTTGAATTTTGAATTTAAATTCAAAATTCAATATTAGTTAGGATTAAATAAAGATGTGTTTGTTATTTATTTAATTAATATGTTAGGATCATAGTTTATAGATTTAGATAATTAGTTGAGATCCTAATTCGTTAAGGGTTCTCCAGTTTATAAATAGGCCTATAAACAATTGATTATTCAGATTATTGATTATTAAAAGTTTCTTTATTTTATCTACTATATTTGTTATCCTAGGAGAATTAACATCTATATAGACTTCCCAATAATCTGGTATTTCGTCAGAAATTAACAGGTCATTGAAGTCCAACGTCCCAAGCATTCTTCTCTTGAAGACCCAACAGAGCCGCTGGTGTCTGTGGATTCGCATCGTTGATCGAATTAGCAGAAGAGCGTGATTCCCCACATATAATTCTGTTCATTCCAGTCCACCAAAAAAGAAAAACAAAAAAAAAAGAAAAGAGAGAGAGAGAAAAAAAAATGTCATCAAGAAGACGTTCGGTTCCACGCGAGGTTCCCATTAGAGAGCTACATATCCATGGCATAATCCATGACATAGAACAAGAAGTCATTCATCAAATGGAAGTTGGATTTGATGCGTTAACCAATCAAATGGAGAAGATAATGACGTTTATCCGACAACAAGAACGACCAACAACTCCACAATTTGTGGAGGAGGAGCCTATTGATGGTGATTTCGACAACCTATTCGAAGAGGCAAACCTTCCGCCTATTTTCGACGAAGAGATTGAAGAGGCGAACCTTCCACCCATCTTCGATGAAGATATTGAAATTCCGAACGTTCCACCTATATTCGATGAGGAGATTGAAGTGCCGAACCTTCCGCCTATATTCGATGAGGAGATTGAAAAGACGAACCTTTCACCAATCTTTGATGAAGAAATTCAAGAAACATATATTCCACCAAACTTCGATGAAGAGATGGAGGAGTTCGAACCCAAGAAATCCGCTCAAATATTTGACCCCGTTCAATTCACACAAGAAGCATTTCACACATGCAACCATCATTTTGAGGATCCATTCTCTTCTGAAATCATGGTTACAACTCTTCGATTACCTACAGCAAAATCGAACAAGGAGCATTGACCACAGACATTCGAGGTGGGCCTTAGTTGCATCATCAATTACTTGGACTTCATCACCAACTTCTTCAACTGAACTCGAGGACAAGTTTTTCTGAAGAGGGAGAGAATGATGCAACATGATCATGGACCATTCAATCAATGTTGAAGACCACCATATGGAGGATTCTTGATGATTTATACTTATTAGTATTTTAGTTTTATTTGTTAGATTTATCAATAATTAGGATTAGTTAATATTTTTAGATATGATTTTTTTATTTTTAGTTAGGATTTGAATTTAAATTCAAATTTGAATATTAATTAGGATTAAATAAAGATTTGTTTGTCATTTTGCAATTAATCTGTTAGGATAATAGTTTATAGATTTAGATAATTAGTTGAGATCGTGATTTGTTAATGATTCTCTAGTCTATAAACAGGTCTGTAAACCAATTGATTATTCAGATTATTGATTATTAAAAGTTTCTTTATTTTATCTACTGCATTTGTTATCCTAGGAGGATTAGCATCTATATAGACTTCCCAATAATCTGGTATTTCATCAGAAATCAACAGGTCATTGAAGCCCAATGTCCGTGACATTCTTCTCTTAAAGACTCAACAAAGCCGCTAGAGCCTGCGGATTCGCATCGTCGATCGAATTAGCAGAAGAGTGTGATCCCACACTACATCAATGGGTTGCATGATCAAATCCTGACATCCGTTTTAGGTTGTCTCTACACAACTTAAGACAAATCCCATCAGTCCACCTACCGGATGGATTTAAAATCCCAAAATTTCACCGGAATAATGGTCATGGAGACCCAGACATTCATTTAACTGCTTTTTATCTAGATGCCATACCTTTTCTAGATAACCAACCCCTGTTAGTCTTCCTTTTTCAAAAATCATTGGAGGGAGAAGCACTACAATGGTTCTCCACACTCCATATAGACCATCTATCGAATTTCTTGGCTGTAAGCGAGAAATTTTTGGGCCGCTACGGTTACAAGAGGATTAGGACCCCCTCTATCTTAGACCCAACCGTAGAAAGAATGAGGCCTAGGGAGGAATTTGAACAATACGTGTCTAGATGGCGTACCCTAGGCCACCGAACCGGCTTGAAACTCACAGAATGTCAAGAAATTGACATAATGTTATAGAGCCTAAGTCTAGAGCTTCGTACGAGTCTTTCGTACGGAAACTGCACCACGTACCAACTTCTGATTGACCGTCACAACAGGATTTTCCGTTGTGCAGCCCCAGTAGTCCAAACCCAGTCCCCACCTATTAGCCATAGGGTTGGACAACTACCAAGAAAGACACAAACCCCACGGTAGAAGGGATCACACAAGTTTCAGCACTCTACCCGAACGGAGAGCGGGTCCCTGATCAAGGACCAGCTCTAAGACAGTATACACCCGGTTCATCCAGATATATGCTGCCTCGATAAGTCAATCAAAACTTCATTCCCCGATCAGCACCCGCTCCCGTGCCGAAACGACAAAGCCCTATAATCCAAAACCCTATAGTCTGAACCTCACCAGGTCAAAACCAGGGCCAGTCCAAAAATGCCCCTGCCTATCCTGCTCCCCCAAGAGCGCATAACTCAACTCCCAAGCAGCCCATGCAAAACCCTTACAGTGAAGTTACCCCTCCCTCCTCCTATGGCCCAAGATGGTTAAACAGGAGGGATTGCTATCCACCACTCCGGAAACCCTAGAAAACATCTTCAAGGCCTTGGTAAAAACTGATAGTATCTCTTTACCCATAGCCAGACGTTCACCCCTTGGTGTCAACGCTGTCCGTTACTGCCCATACCATCAACATTATGGCCACACCATTGAACAGTGTTTCTCATTTAAAGGCATTATTTACGACCTCGATAAAGAGAGACGCCTGGATTGGGCCACCATCAGGGGACTCAAAAGTAGCCCAACTACGAAACCACCAGAAAACCGACTAAATCAATTACCTAAACAAGACCAAACCACAGTACATCTAAATCCTATAGCCAATACCAAAATACAAGACCCGAAACCCACCATCCAAACCTTCATAGAAGAGCCAGAAAACCTGAGTTTCGAAAGTGTCTACACGATAGGGGCTACAAGCCACAAAGAACTACCCAAGACCATTCCGGGTGGCCTGATCCTCCCAGCACCTTCCCCCATTCTCCCAAACCCCATAAGACACCTTTCCTCTTCCACTAAGCCAGCACCAAAGCTTAGTCCCATCTTACCCCTCAACAGAAAGCCAACCATGCCAAAAAACCAGCTCGTTCGAACCACGGTTGATACCCTAAACCATCACACAACCAGGGCTGGGAGAATCTTTAATACCATTCCTACTTATAGACGTCCCATATCCAAAACAGAAATCGAAGAGGCGAACATCGGGGATAGGATCGACATTCTCGAACAGCTCCTAGAATCCCTGCCAAAATTTTCATCCTAGAACTGATAGAAACCTCAGAATATCACCAACAGGCCATGAGGATGTTTTTAGAGAAGGTCCAGGTTGACCCTCAAATCTTCACCCTAATAAATGCCAGTAGCCTTGGCTTCTGCAGGCCTCGGCCTCATGATAACGTTCAAGCCCAAAGAAGAAATTCGCGACAACATGATTAACACCTTGACCTTGTGCATCACAGTTGATATAGAAGGGCACCCAATAGATGAAGTACTAGTCGATACCGGCGCAGGAGTCAACCTTATGTCATTACACTCTTTTGAGAAAATTGGTGGATGTATCACCACGCTCCTAGAAACAGACACTCGGATATTTGCTTATGACAGAATAGTTCACCCGGTTCTTGGTTTCAAGGACTTCCAGTTAAAAATAGGATCCCTAGAAACAATCGTCGAGGCGTTTGTTTTGGAAAAGGAGTCTGACTATAACATGAACTTGGGATGTTAATGGTTAGCCTTGATAAAAGGGGTCTCCTCTTGTCACGCCCCAGGCGTCTCCGAGACGTGGCAAATATATAGAGTATCAGTTATCATATAAGAGGTCAACAAATGACTCCAATAAATAATACACAAGGCTAGCAATCAATGATAACTGATAACTCAAATGAACGACGGAAGCATAAAAATGTCAATAAGTCTGTAACTCAAAACATTATTACAAACTCGAATTCTCAATCACTGTCCTGTGAGAGCTAAGTTTAGCCAAATAAAATACAACAAGTGCCACATGCACGGTTTACAAATACACAAGACTCTAGGACTGCTGACAGCCTCGCACTCGCCAATCCGCCAGACAGGACGCCTCCACGCACGCAAGACCACGCCACAAGGAAGCTCCAGCTCCACGCCCAACAATGCCCCTCTAAAAGAAACAATACGCGAGGGATGAGCTACAAGCTCAGTGAGTGGTCAGAAACTAAACACCAACACAACAATTCGATACTAAGGCTAATTCCTATCAAGGAAAAGCATGGGTAAAAACCCAATGGGTAACAAGGTCACACGACGGCGCGACCATACCCTGCCCTCGCCCTAGCCCCCACAGGGGTGAACATAGGGACTTGAAGGACAAAACTTGCTGTTCTACACCGTTCGTCATTCGGTAGCGCTCTCCCGGGCAGCCTCTACTTGCAGCAGGCCACGGTCAGTACACTGTCGAGCGCGTCAATGGTACCTACAGGTGGGGGTCCACCCAGGGCAGCTCATACCTAGGAAGCATCCACACGGATCCGACGAAGGGGAGAACGATGCACGCTCGCAATATCGTTCGGTGGCCCACCGTCGTGTAGCCTCACCTAGTACACTTCCATGATCAGTACATCCACCGAATGTATCGGGAGTACCTACAAGTGGGAGTCCTCTGTCAGGGCAGCTTCAACATCGGGGCCCCGGTATACGACGATATTTGAAGGAACCATTACATGTTCGCAACGCGAACCCCATGGAAAACCAACTACACAAGCTGGTGGGTCGAGTATCAACTCAAGCCCACGACACTCACACCAACACCCTCACCCTCACCCCAACGGGTGACATAGGATTTTGGGAGCAATACCCTCACCCTCACCCTCCCTAAAGGTGACCTAAGCTTTGGGAAATTGCACAAACTGGCAGATCGAACCAACGCGACCCACTACACCCTCACCCTCACCCTCACCCCCTCCTCGGGGTGACATAGGCTCTTAGGGAAGAGGTCGACTGTTCTACACCGCTCGTCATCCGGTAGCCTCTCCCAGTGTGGCCTCTACTACCTGGTAGCCTCCCATGTCCACTATCTCTGCTATATGGGCACACCAACAAGCGTCTTGAATAGTACCTAGGAGAACCTCACAGGGTTCTGGCCTCTATCGGGCAGCCTTTCCATGACTGTTATCTCTACCATATAGGCGCACCCACTGTGTTATTAATAGCGTCTGGGAGTATCCCACCGGACTTTACTATGCCGGGCAGTCTCTACTCGGAGCCGACGAAGGGAAGAACACTCGACACCCGTGAATACGATCCCTATGGGTCCGTCATCATCGGTTATCAAACACCGATAAGCGCAATGAATTCTCGCGAATTCCCTCCAAGGCGCATAACTCATATGCGGGGAAGACATTTTATTCTAAGTGTCAATGCCATGGTATGACTCCCTAAGAGATCATACGCTTGTCTAACACATTAGGCAAGGATCATGGCCCAATAAGAATATACATGATATGCAATTATAACCCAAGGATGGCCTACTTAAACATGCATACACGACATCAACCAGTCAAACACACAAGTTACAACCTAACATACGTTGGATAACACCTACCTAGAAGGGAAGGGTTAAGCGCAATCCGCGCGACAATAGGTGCATGCCAATAATTCCAAGAAAACCTGAGTCAAGTAGGAAGTACATCTACTCACTCGGTTCGCGAAAAGAGGGAGGGCGAGAGAGAGGGAATGCCTCATCCTCTCCCGAAGCTGGTCATAGTTTTGCCCCAACAAGATGGGTGCAACAACTAAACCACACCCTCAAATCCTAAATCAGAGGAATATTATGCATGTACCCCATTGTTAACCCAAGATAGACATGCGAGATATGTCTAAATAATAATAGGGGTAGTAGTTCAAACAAAACTACCTAAGTCATGCCATATTCTATACAATACATAGGCAAGTATAAGGTAGAATAGGAGTTCTACACAATATACGAGCTATACAACCTAGCATGCATGATATCTAGCATATTTAGGGTGCAATTAAAGCCCCATGGAAGCGTGAAGCACGACTACGTGCATCGAGCGCTCTCGGAAGGGTTGGAATCAAACCACTCACCGATGTCCGGGTCATCGAGCATCCCATCCGACGAGATATGTAGGTCCACCAATGCTAACCACAAGCAAGGGCTTTGGTAAAGGGGCCAACTCATCATGCCATCTCGCAGCAACAACTCATAGAGCAACTGAATCGGCTTGATGCAAGGCTCCAACAGTGAGTCCCACATTCCTACTTGGTGGTTCTCGAGGAGTTTTCCATCTCTTCAAAAACTGAGGGATTTCCTGCTGTCCACTGGGTGTCAATGAGTAGTAATCATGCTTGGGAGTAACCACTAAATCAAATCTATCAAGTTGCAATCTGTTTTGCATCTTCTTCTACAATAGATGATAAGCCAGTCTTTCCAACCATTTAGGGAAGTAAATGG
Source organism: Acorus calamus (assembly GCA_030737845.1). Taxonomy (NCBI): domain Eukaryota; kingdom Viridiplantae; phylum Streptophyta; class Magnoliopsida; order Acorales; family Acoraceae; genus Acorus; species Acorus calamus. The sequence goes on along the minus strand of CM060866.1, from coordinate 21,434,827 downwards.
CACCAACTTACGCCCTCTAAATACCACAGAAAAAATGTGAATCACCAAATAACCGCTTGATAATATAGTCTAGTCTTTTATGTAGAGAAACTAGGAGCCACCGAAGCCACCAACGATTCCCTCTTGAACTGCCTCTACAGGTTGATTGTCATCCCCAACACCAAAACCAAGACCAAATATGGCATCGCAGCCACCCAAAGATTCCCTCCTCTTGGTCTAAGGACACCGTAGAGGGAATCGGCGGTCGGAGAGTCCCAAAGCGCGGACGAGGCCGACGCACTGGTTTTTGGTGCTGATGAATCCGTTGCCGATGACGACGTTACGCCGGACGACGCTGTAGGCCCCTCCTCCGAAGACCTCCGACATCCCCACCGAGACACTCGGTGACTCCAGAGCTTGATCGGTCACATCTGGAGGGACGACAACAGGTTCCTCCAATCGGACGGTTTGGTTGGACGAGAGAGAGAGCTTGAAAGGGATCGAGTACAAACAACACACACAACATTCTCACCAACACCACATTCACTTCCTTGCCATCCTCCTTTGCTTTCCCTCCTCCACCTCTCCCTTACCTCCTCTGATTCTCTTCGATGCTGCATCCACCAAAAGAAAACCCAACCGGAGAGAGAGAGCAATTAAAGCAAAAAAAGGTGGTAGGTGGGTTGTGTGAGGGATGGGGTGAGTTTAAGCTCCACTCACCACTAATACCAAAGATATTTGAGAGGTTCTCGCGCACCACTTAGCCAGCCGAGCAAATCTCACTGACCAAATTCAGTAAATGAAAATCCGGATGCCAAACGGAACTGCATATTTTTCAAAACGATGCCAGAATTTAATAAAAATTTTATGGGCAGTACAAAATCGTACCAGAGCCCATAATATGCAGTCAGATTTTAAATCAGAGTCCTCAAACTCCAGAAGGTAGCTAAAAATCAAAATTTTAGCGACTCCGATCGAAATTAGGACTCTAAATGACATAGACCCAACACCTCTCCCCTATATCAGTGTTTAAAATTTCCCTTGGAAAATCAGATATTCAAAATACAGGGAGACGCGATTAAAGAACCCAAACCAGGGTTCGCCAATAGTGAGACTACTGTCATAAAAACCATCAACCCAAGACCAAAAAAAACCACCATTCACATTTTAGATTTCCCAATCGATTGGATGAACCTTCAAGATACTCTTACCAGCACAGTAAAAACAAAACTCCCTAGACCCAAGACAATTTCAACTAGCCGCCCCTCACCTAGACAGTGTCAGAAGATAGCTGATGTTAATATAGATCTTATACCTGTGTAATTTGAATGTTCTCTTGTTTGTACTGTCCTAGTTATACATTACGATGACATCTGATGGGCTGGTCCGAACGTGGTCCATCAGATAATGCAAGGGAATCACGATCGGCTTGGGTGTCACATGCGATGATCTTGTTGGCCTGAAATAATTGGACCCTACAAGTTCCATATGATAACATTGTCAATTACTCTAACTAATCTAAAAACAAAAAAAATAATCATCATGTCTTGATGGGAAACTTTACCAAAGAGGTAAAATAATTGGATTGGAAATATATTACTGACATTAATTTTCTCCAAAAAAAATTGTACATATATACTTTGTTGGCGCAAAATATAGGCAGAGAGATAAAGATCAAGCCTTTATATTCATAAAGTATTTTTTTATTGATAATCAAAAGGTTGTATTGCAATAATACAGAAGGATGTTCAAAATTTTACGAAAATAATTGTGAGATATAGCCCTTGCATGCATCACGCAGCTTCTTCGGTGAAAGAGGGATAGTCAGTCCAAACTAACATGCATCCTTTATAGAATAAATATATTCATCAACTTCACATAATTCCAAACCCACACATAACAAACAAACTAAACACACAATACACATCCATAATAATAATAATCGACTCAAGTATCCAAAATTGTTTTCCACCATCACACGTTAAACATGTGAGTGAATCAATTCCTCACTCGACACTGACAAATACTGATAGGATCAATAGATACTGATAAGTACTTATAGGAGCCCATCACACATGGTATGATGAACATGAACACCACAACGAAATTAAGAAGATGCAGTCAAATAAAAGTGATGAAGCACCAAACCTCAGTGTCGGTTCAAACCACCTCTTCAGGGCGGAGAAAATAGAGGTGAAAAGTGCCAGCTGTGGTGACACCAACAAAAGCCCACAATACCCACATAACCACCAAGGGCATCATCATAGTCACTCTATAAGCAAAATCCACGTTCAAAAGCGTCGCTAATAACCATATAGAGATCTTGTGCCTCTCCCTCTGCTTAGATCCAACGAGAGCTTTTTCATGGGCGCGGATGCTCCAGAACAGGGCGGCGATAGCTACGTCGGCGCCGACGATAAAGGAGACTGACTTCATGTCGTCGCGGGAGCGGTAGATGGCCACCATGGATTGGAATGTGAAGAGGGAAATAGCGAACACAAACCACATATTTGACCGTGAGTGAGTACTGGACATGGTTGTAGCTTCGGGAATGGTTTGCTCTGTTTTTCGTGATGCGTTTTCATACTTATCATCAGCTTCTGTTTCTAGAAGAGACTGATTTTTTGTTTCTGATGTGATCCAAACAGCAACCCAGATATCGTGTCTTCTGTTTTATAGGTGTATATGAATGAAGTTTCGTGGGGAACTTCAAATCGTTTCGGGTTTGCTTCATGGACAAGTTGGAGGACAAACGTCATTGCTTGCGTGCAGTGATGAAGACAACAAAATAGGAAATGCAAGTTGCATTTGTCGTCATTCATTCAAGTCATACCGACAAAATAAAGAGATGTATCCAGATGTCTTGTGGGGACTGTCAATTGACGAAGAGACCAAATCTGATGGAAACCCATGGCCGGCCCTGAAAAAGCAAATGGAGTAATCCCAGACTAAAATCTTAAAATAGGGTCCATATTTACAAAAAAAATAAAATAAAAAATAAATTAATGGTAAATTTTTAGTGTTATTGAATCGATAAATTCATTTAGACATCATTTAGATACGTGGCAAGATGGATTCTTATATAATTCGTTAGTTCCCTTCACTCAATGTATCAAGATATATACCTAACTGAAATTTTTACTTCACATTTAAAAAAAATAAATAGCTCATTGGATGAGATATATGATTTTAAAAAAAATTAAAAACAATATTTCGATTTTCATTTTGAACTGTGTTAAAATTAAAAATAAATTAATCATAAATTTTTAGTGTTATTGAATTGATAAATCATTTGGACATCATTTGGATATGTGGTAAGATGGATTCTTATATACTTCCTTAGTCCCCTTCATTCACTGTATCGAGATATATACCTAGTTGAAAATTTTCACCTCACATTTAAAAAAAATAGATAGCTCATTATATGAGGTATATGATTTAAAAAAAAATTAAAAACAATATTTCGATTTTCATTTTGAACTGTATTAAAATTTAAAATAAATTAATCATAAATTTTTAGTGTTATTGAATTGATAAATCATTTAGACATCATTTGGATACGTGGTAAGATGGATTCTCATATATTTCGTTAGTCTCATTCACTCACTGTATCAAATATATACCTCGTTGAAATTTTCCACTTCACATTTAAAAAAAAAGTATATACCTCATTAGATAACGTATATGATTTTTTTAAAATTAAAAAAAATATTTTGGTTTGCATTTTGAATTGTAAAAAGTTCTAAATGTTAACATTTTCTATTTTTCTTGCCATTGTTTGTTATTTTCATTAGAAAATATAAAATTCAACTATGTTTTTTGTGCTTTAAATAAATTGTGACTGCAATGTGAACAATGATTGTTAATTTTTTGAATGACAATTCTATCTTTATTAGGTGGCACAATTTTTGTCAAAGAAATTAAATTGTACTTTAATAGACAGACATGATATGTTATTTGAACACTTCTCCTTAATAATTGTCAATCTAAAGCTAGCTTAACCATATTCGAATATCAGGTTTTATTATTATAAATCAAATAGATCTGTTGTTTATCATGACTTATCAAATCTTATATATACAATAAGAATGTTGCTGGAAAAAAAAGGTAAAATCGCCCATGGTCATTTCTCCACATTTAAAATGGTTTCGATTTTGATTTAGTTAAACACAGTCATACTATAAGGTACCATAGAGTAAGGTTGCGTAGGACCCGTTTGGATCTACAGTGGAACATATTCGACGTTGGAGAAGGCTAAAAAAACGTCACCGAAGATCCAAACAGGTTTTAGACTTCTGCGTCCACACCGACCCACACCATTGAATAACACTATATCAAGGCAAATTGTTGGCATTTTCAAATGTTTCAAAAAACAATGCTTTTCAACCATAGGATTCGATCCTTTGGATTTCTTAAACACGAATGTCCCCACCGCAGATCCAAACAAGCCCTAAATGGTGAAGAAAAGTAATTGATGTAGTGTCTGTTTGGAAACACAAATTAAAAAGTAGTTTTTGGAATAAAGCTGTTTTTTAAGATGATTTTAGACATTGACTTTTATTGTGATGTTTTTTTTTTAATTCAAGAATTAATATTTGAAAGAAGTTGATGTTTGACAGAGAAAGTTATTTTTCAATTCAAAAAATCGAATCCGACAAAAAAACATTATTTATGAGCTTTTCAGAACACAAATTTCGAAGCAAAAATTAAAAGGAATACAGCTTTCTATTTTGAAATAATATGCCCCGTTTGGCTGCATGATTTAAACTTTTTAGCTTTTCAAAAAGCGGAATTCATCATAACCGCGCAACCAAACGGGGCCTTATACTATCTAAACTATCAAAGTTGTTGGAAGCTTCCATACAAGTGGTAGTGAAGAAAAGTCATTCATGAAGACTATCTATACAATCAATTAGGTTCCTCTATACAAGTGTTATAAATTTTAATTTAATGTGATCTTTTGTGTAGTCATTTTCTGTAGAGAGAGAGAGAGAGAGAGAGAGAGGTGTTTCAAAAGAAAAAATACGCAGTTGGAAATAGTAAAGGGGGATAAGATATGCCTCCATAGACCCCAGTTTTGGGTTCCTTTCCAGAGAATTTCAGGTATGAACAAGTAATCTAAAACTAAGTTTTATTGATCTATGATGGTGGTTTGAAATCTGTGATTAAAGTGTATGATTTTGTCATTAGATTCTTACAGCTGCGACTCGTCAAAATAAACCAAAACTCAACATGGAGTACTTTCTGCGGATGCTCAAAGCCGGCCTCCCCTATCTGCTCGTCAACCTATTCGTTGTCAACATCTCCGACATCTGGACATTCTCCATAGTCGCAACCAACATCGCCATCGCCTTTCTGTCATCGATCCCAGAAGAGACTCACTGGCCCACGGTGTTGACTCTCTCCGCTGCCGGATGCATTGGACTGCTGGGGGAGGAGGATCGGACGAGGCACGTGCCGTTGCTGGTCTGCGCTGTTGTGAGTCTCATGGTCTCCATTGTGGGTCTCATCATGAGCTCACAATCTCCATCCGACACCCATGGTTTCATTAAATGGTTGGGGAGGGGGGTGTTCGCCATCGCCTACATCACCATCGCCCTTGTTGCCTATTAACAATGATGGTGGTCCTACGAGATGAGATTCTATCAGTATTGGATCCCATCACTCTCTAAATGGGCATTTAGAATTTGATGAGATCGACCCATTCCTGATCGAATCCCACCTAATAAGTACAAAAGGGGGGCAAGTTGATTACAGTGCTCTTTTGTACATGTGTAATTTTAAATTCGTGTGATTGTTGTAATAATAATTAAAAGTTCTTCATGGACAAATAGGGAAATTCCGGATGCGTCTCTCCACCTATGTTTTCATCATCTTTATAATATTATTTGTTCATTGTTCTTTAATGATGTAAGATAGGTAATCGATGAGCCTGTCACTACAACAAATTAGACTTCTTCCGGGGAAACATTTCCTTGCAAAAAGTTAATATTCCGTTGCTAAATAGTATTAGTGACGAAATGTTTAGTTGGTAATTTCGTCGCAGCAAGAGTGTCGTTGCTTGTTTTTACCAACAAAACCGACAATTTCCTTGGTAAACAAGTCACAACGAAAGTATTTCCATTGTAAAGAGACCTTTACCGGCAAAATGTTAAAAACAAGTCACAATTAAAGACATTTGAAAGAAAATGTAGAGATAAAAAAAAATGTTAAAAATTTGAGTAAAGATTTGAGTCTCCCTTGATTTTGGTAAATGTTTGACTAAAAATTGATTTGGCATGGGTATGGGTAAATGATTGGGGAGATTTTGAGTGATTTTTACTCAAATTTGAATTTGAGTAAATGTTTGGGGTATAGGATTGAAGATGCTCTTATACACTAATTATTTGATGGGAATGAATAAAAAAAAAATGGAGCAGACAACACGTGAGGGAGATCAGACGATTTATGCTTTTAACAACGAAAATTTGGCTTGTAATAAAAATAAAAGCTTAATAAAATAAAATAAAAATTATTATTTTTATTTTTATCTAGAAAATGTAAATTTCATCAGTAAAGGTAAGTACCAACGAAAACATGTTCCTTAGTAAAACAATCGTGGCTAAAAGCTACTTTTCTTGTAGTGCTGTCAGAAAAGATCCAAATTTAAAAGGGCGTGTCTATCCCCACCAAACAATTTTCCCATCCCACCAATAAAAAAAAACCCGGTGTTTTGCTGTTCCCACCAATCTCAGTTCGACCAAAATCGGTCGCCATTTCAGGTTTTGGATGACCGGACTTGGTCGTCATTTCAGGTTCTGGGCGACCGTAATTGGTCGTCATTTCAGGTTTTGGACGACCGTAATTATTCGAACAGAATTCAGAACTATATCTACTTATTCTTTGTAAACAAATAAATTTTTGGGTTTATCCATCATATTCTACATTTATTCTTTTATCCAAACAACAGTTAAGGGACTGAAAAAAATGTAAGTATGTATACTTTCAATTAATTCAAATTTTTATAGAAAAATATCTTATTAGACAAATATATATCATTTTTAAGCTTCGTTTGAATTTGTAGTTAAGATGATTCTTTGTTTGAAAATAAAAAACCTACCAGTTAATCCAAACACATTTTATATTTGGCTTTTGAAATTTGTCTGTAACTTATGTAAAAAAATTGTTCTTATATTCTACATTGAAGAATAATAATTTATTCTCCCCATATTACAACTCAGACTTGGAGTGATATGAAGGATTCAAGGATAATACACGTCGTGAGATTATGTTTTTAAGAAAAAAAAATTATAAACTTTATTACAAATCCTGTTCGACCAGATTCGGTTGCCCAAAACCTGAAATGAGGATCAAATCCAGTCGTACAAAACCTGAAATGACGACCAAGTCTGGTCGCCTAAAACCTGAAATGGCGACCAAATCCGGTCGAACTGGTCGAATCGGTGGGGATAGCAAAACACCGGGTTTTTTTTTTTTTTTTTTTTTGCTGACTGGTGGGGTAAGAAAATGTGTTGGTGGGACTAGACATGCTCAATATAAAACTATAAAAATGTGCAAATAAATAGAGATGATGAATCCCACGAAATTTGAGCATGTTCAAGTATTTCGTAAAGATACTTTTGATCAGTTTGTTATACAACTGAAGATGAATATTTTGATGAATTTCTTTCATGAAAACTTATAAAGCGATTTTATTATTTACTATAAATATTCGATAACAATTTTTCTTTCCTCAAAACTAAGAATAGATTTCCACTAATTCGTTGTTTTTTTGTGTCACGGGTTGGTGCATGCTTTTTGATACGGGCATTTTATATTGTCATGGATTTTGTGTACGTATATAGAATTTATTCGTTTTCTTATGATTCCCTTTTTATTTCCTTTGAATTATTTTTATATTTTTTTATACTATTGCATACGTACTTCAGAAAATTTGTTTTCTCTTCTGAAAATCTATGGATATGGTTCGGGCTTTTTATGTTTCAACGGATAGGGGTTAGGTTTGTTTTTTGTGATGGATGTAGAAAGTGAAGCTCTCTTCTTCTTTTTTTCAAATAAGAAAAGGTAAATAAGAAAAAGGTAAATTTGGACCCTTTAAAGTCTTTGAAACATGTAAAAACACTTCCTGAAGTTCCTCTGCCATTAGATTTTTTTCTTAAGAATGAACAAATGTATGATTTTACCATTTTAATTAAATTATTATAATGTTTTCATATTTTAATTAACTCGTGTCTGAGTTAATTCTTACAATAAATACATTTAGATGTATGTAAATAGTTGATTATTGTATTAAATATTAATCACCAAGTATATCTAAAATTAATTCTTTGGTGTTGCTTTGGATATTTACAAAATAAATTAAAGGATAAAATACTTTTGTACTATCTTAACAGAAAATGTAACAGTAAAGGGTGTAAGTACATCGTTTTTGAACTTCAGATAATTCTTCTGCAAATTTTAAAACTTCGGGGGGTTCCATTTCATTTTACCCAATAAGAAATCATTAAATGTAGTAAGTAGTCCCACTTATCCATTGGAACATTCTTAATTTTCTTATTATTCGTTTCTCTTTCACAATTTTCTTATTATTCGTTTCTCTTTCACGCGGACATCTGTGGGGGTTAGGTTTGTTGAGATTTTTGTCAATAAATAGGATTTCGAATACCAGTTATCTCATTCCTAATCAATGTTCAAAGCATACCAACAAATATAGATGCAATATGCAAAACAATAAATTGTAAATGAAAAAGAAAAGAGGAAGAGTAACACCAGATTTACGTGATTCGGAGGTGTAATCCTCCTACATCCACGGAGAGAACTTCAGAGACAATCCACTATGATGAAGAGCTTTTACAGATATAAAATAAAAAACCCCAAATATCCCAAATACAACCAATACTAGGGATGGCAGTGGGACTGTCCCAATAGGGTACCCGACCCGATCCGCCCCGGTTGGGACGGGTTGAGTTTGGGTTTAGGACAGATAAAATGAAACCCGGCGGGTTTGGGACAGGAAATGGGTTTACTTAATAAAACCCGTCCCAAACCCGCCCCAATTACAATTAATATGAAGATTAAATATTTGTTAAAATAATTACATAAATTATATTTTTCATTTGGTGTTTCAAAAAATATCAGAAAAATAAGAATGAATAAATTCAAACGCTGATTGAAATTTGAAATCATATAAACATACATCGGATTGTTTTGGGGTATTCAAAAAAATTGAAACATTATATCTTTTATTTTATTTCTTATTTTGTAGATATTTATTTTTATTTAAAATTTTATTTTAGATTAATTATTACATAAAAATAAGTTTTAATATTTTTTCCTATCTATCTTGGCCCAACCCGACCCGACCCAACCCGATTTAAATGGGACGGGTTTGGGATGAAAAAGCTAAACCCGTTACGGGTTTAGGACAGGTTTGGGATATGAATTTATGGACGGGTTTGGGTTTGGGATTCACAAAACCCGTCCCAACCTGTGTCATTGCCATCCCTACCCAATACATAAAAAGATGCCAAAATACAAAATTCTTTTGGTGGAGAAGAAGAGAACCCCTCATAAAAAACTCACCGACGTCCAAGAAAGGGAAAAACAAAGGCTACACCCTCTTGTTATCCCTCTTGTTATTGTTTGATTCACCAAATAAAACCAAATTAATAGGTGTAATTTGGTTTCCAAATTTGAAGAAATTTGAGATCAAACAAAAAATTAGACGGACGAATCAACCCATAGCAGGTTCTCAAAAATCATCAGTTGAATCGGGGTTTATAACACGAAGTAAAAGTTCCTCAAAAAATATGGGGAATTAATTTCTCATAAAATAAAATAGGTGCATAATAAAAAAAAAAGGTATATATATTATTTTCGAAACAAATTAAAGCATGTACTCTGTTAGGAAAAAGAGATTGTGTGGGAAGTAAACACAGTTCACTTAATTTATGTGTGTTAAAATCAGAGAGTGAAATAATAATGAGACTCAATTCTAATAGATCTAGAGAGAGACTCAAACTCTTTATATAATATTATATGATCGTGTTACACGTATAACACAATAATACAGTATATGTATAACCTAACAATATGGTTTGCAACATTAGAGTTATGTATTTGTGTACAAGCAAACATACAAAACACACACATCCATGCAAACTATATAGTTGGTTTCAAGCCCTTTGATGAGGGCGCAGAAAGTAGAGATGAAAAGTTCCAACTGTGGTGACGGCCACCAAACCGCACAACACCAGTGACATGACTAGGGGCATCATCATCGTCACCCTGTAAGCAAATCCCACATTCAAAAGCGTCGCTAACAACCATATAAAGATCTTGAGCCTCTCCCTCTGCTTTGATCCAACCGGAGCTTTCTCATGGGCGTAGATGCTCCAGAACAGGAGGGCAATGTCTATGTCGGCACCGACGATGAAGGATACGATCCAAATGTCGTTGCGGGAGCGGTGGATTGCCACCATGGTTTGGAAGATGAGGAAGGCATTGGGGAGCACAAACCACATACATGAGAGTGAGCGAGGGAAGGCTTGGTGAATGACGTGCTTTGTCTTACGTAATAGGTTGTCTTCACGGATTTCTGCTTCTGTTTTCAGAAGCCCTTCCTTTGTCTCCTCTGTTGCACCCATATTTTGTTTTTCTAAACATCAACCAAGATCTGGTTTCTCTCTCTTTTATAGGCATATATTTCTGGGTCAAACTGGGAATTATTATTATATATATCAACGTCATTCAGTCAACGGTGCTAGCGTAACGTTGCCACCAATATGAAAAAACAAAGTATTCTAGGTGTTTCTGGGTAACTTGGATGACAAGCAACGTGGTATTTGACCGAATGATCCAGATTAAGCTTCTATGGAAGATTACTTATGGGCTCGGATCCGCTGTTTCCTTGGGGAAGAAACAGGGACACCACCCAATAACACTGCATTGCGTTTACATTTAAAGGGAATTTTGCATTTATGCTCCTAAAAAAATATGATATTTTGCGTTATACCCTCTTTAAAAAGCTAATTGCATCTATACCCCTATAAAAAATTTCTGCGTTGCAACTATGCCCCCGAGGTTAAGTTCCATCAGATAAGAGTGAAATATACCAGGAATATTCCATTAACGGCATTAAGTGTGAGACAAATTGAGTTACTCTTATGACTATTAATGCTTTAAAAATTGCATTTATGCCCCTGTGTCCATCTAAAATTGCATGTATGCCCCTATATCCGTTTGATTAAACCCCTTTTTTCAATCTCCAAATCTGCTGAAACATTTTTCTTTACTTTTCTTCTTCAATGATCGATTGAAAAAGCTGCTAGATGTTAGCCCCATACAAAAAAATAAAATATATCAATCTTTTCGTGCTAAAAACTTTCAATTATTAAAAAGATTAAAATAGATAGTGTTTATTTGGATTTTACTAACAGATTTCATTTTTCATAACAGAAAATACTACCAACAAACATTATCTCATCCCCGTAGGTTTGAACAAGCATTAAATTGATCATGAATTGTGATCCACTTAGTTTTGAACAACATATAATTATCAATTTCTTGGTCCATGTCAATTCTATCACTTTGGGTGAACATCCCAAAATCATTCAACAAAAAAATCTAGTTCTCGTAATGCAAGCCCATTCAAATTGGTCTGCATCAAGTTTTATATGCAACCAAACTTCAACAATGGCCAAACTTCATACACTACAAGAGAAGTGGATTACGGTGACAGTTTATAACCATCATGATAAGCCATAAACCGTTTCTAATACATTTGGCGACGTTTATGCATACGTTGTTATATGTGGTGTCTTATTATGTATATAGTAACATTATAACATATGTATGATGACGGTTAAAAACTGTAACTATACACATCTTATAATGATGGTTATTAACCATCACGATAAGCATATCAAATTTCAAGAACTAGAGGAAATGGCGACGATTGAAAACCATAGCATTTTATGATATAGCGATAGTTTTAAACCGTCGTTGGATATTGAAAATCATTTTTCATACAATATTGATTATATTCATTTCAAATATATGTTGAAACAAAAATAAAATTTATAATAAAATTTGATAATAGTCCAAATATCATATAAAAGATAATATTTAAATATATTTAGAATTACAAACATTAAAAGTCAATAACAAATGTCATCTAATGATCTTGAGATAAATCAGATAAACCAGGAGATGACTAAGTAAACTGAGAAAGAAACTCTTACATATGTTATTGTATCTTCTCATACATACATCTGCTTCACTTGTTGCTGAATCTCTTGCAAAATCCATTGCTCCATTTGTTATCACATTTGCTCCATTTGCTTATGCATCTGTTTGCTCACTAAACCAAATACCACAACTCACGTCATGACTCATGTAAAAGAGAAAACTCTCTATATTCTCTTCAATATTAGAGTCACAAAATAGAGCAAAAAATACTATACGCATATAGAAAAATCATGAGAACCTACCATCACATAGTCAATTGGTACATACAGATTCATGAGATAGAAATTTTAGCAATAAATACGTAATTGGGTAAAAATAATTATGGAGAAACATGTCACATTCCATTAGCATCATAGCAACACATGCCATATTTTGTTTGCTAGGATTCTATATGTCATCCTCCATTATAGGTTTTTTTTTAAGAAGTTGGATGAACAAAACACGTTGATAGGCTGTTAGCTTCACTTGCTTGATTTCTATAATATATATATAACCATTGTTTTCTTGAATCAAGATGTAATAATTGATGGGCTGTATTGGAAAGCTAGCCTGTCTTTCTATTATTACATAAAAATTATGTAGACTCCACTATCTTCAAGAACATGAGGGGTTTTGCTGAGGATGATACTTCCTTTTTTTTTGGCAGATTAAGAATGGGATGGATTCAAATGCATATGTTCAAACTTTTAAAAATACCAAAACAACATGCCATTATTCCACTACTCTAAAGTCAAATATTTTATTCAAGAGCAAATAGAAAGTAAAGCTTTTATTCTTAAAGGATGTCCAAGTTCCACTCTACTTTAGAATTCTTGAGGACTTCCTCTTCAATCAAACATGAGTCAGTGTTAAGGAGTCTTGGGTTCTCTATAATACTGAGGTTATAGATTCCTATAGCGAATTTGAACCTATAGCGAATTTGAACCCATAGAGAATTTGAAGATATGTATGACCACAAAAAATATGACAATTTCATTTGGCACCTAAAGGTAGCAATTAGTCAGTCACAAGATTGTATCCTAGTAACCTCTAGATCAAACTATACATATGGAAGGTAAACTCAATCTAATATTAAACTTTTTATGAAAGTTTGACATGATACTCTTGCACAGTTAATATGTTGTTAAGTTACCTAACAACATGTAAGTTTTCTTGGACTTGATGAAGTTGACTTTTTTTCTGTGTCAAATAATGCTCTGTAGCTTTTAATGCAAATATAGACAAACAAAGATTAATGGAGCAGAGGAAATTAAGATGCAGTACATGTAGTGAAACAAAAAAGAAGTGAAACAAAATAAAACAAGTATTCATTCATTTGCTCATCACCAAGAATCCACTCATTTCTTCCTCAGCTTCTGGAAGGTCAGAAATACACAAAAAATAAATCACATCCACACAAAAATATGACAAGATTAACACTGATATTAGATTATTTCAGTAACAAAAAAATACTACTAACCTTCACTAGGTTCTGGATTTAGTGTTGCACATGCACAAAGGATGTTAAAGAGGTTGTCCACTGCAATACACAACAGTCAAGAAAATATATCTTAACAGCAACTCAATTAACTTTGCTTTTATCAACATCTAGAACCATCTTTATTGATAACATGCTAATTAAAAAAATTCAACATAAACAGGGGCTTCACTTCACCCATATGTCTTTATAAAACAAACAAGTAGGAAAGGATGAAAACCTTTTTTTATTTATGAAGATCAAATACTTGCTCTCAATTTCTTTCACATGTTAATGCTAGTGTAGAGTGAACTCCTTACATAATAGAGCTCTACATGCATTAGAAACTATTATTGCTCTTTATATAGCAATTGATGTTGAGATGTTACAGATACATGCATGAAGGTGTCACATGTTTTGCCACACAATTCATCTAGTGGTATTTACATACACTCAAAGAGTAGAAATTAACTGTTTTTCTCTTTATGAAGATCCAATTATACAAGAGTCAATGTTAAAAGAAATCCTTGAAAGCAAACATTTGGTAAATGCAATAAAACAATAGCATAAATGTCACATGTTCTTGGTACAACATCACAACCCCCCCTGCCCCCAAAGTAATATTCATTAGAGACAAAATAATTATTAGGTTAAAACCAATCTGAATTTCTGCCAAACATCGATCTTGACCAAAATTTCTTCAACATCTAATCATTTCATTCAAGAAAGAATCATATAAACCCCTCTCGGGATTTTTTTCTCTTATTTACACTGGTTCGGCATAAACTTAATAGAACAAATTAACTATCATTTCTCTTATTTACAGTTGTCCACTGCAATACACACACAGTCAAGTCTGAGAAAATCATAACATACATTCCTACACCCTCCAAAAAAAATACATTTCTACAACTATGGATAGATACAATACTGTACATTGACATGCACGCTATAAAGCTCAAAAATAACTAAATCATCAGAACTATTAATGGAATTGAACAGTCCATGAAAAGATATCCTTCATTGTTCAGTTTATAAAAATTAGTAACACAAGCATTATCACAAACATTTACACAACAATTTCATCATAAAAATTCATCACCGGATCATTATCACAAATGGTGAAACCAGTGAATAAAACAGTGAGAATCAATTTTATCCAAATTCGCCTGGGGTCAAGCCTTGTCGTCCCACAAACACCATGGATCAGAGAGAAAACTCATCGGCATGCACAGATCTACAAAATCGGGGAGACTTAGAGAGAGATTTGCACAACAAACCAATCAAAGGAGAGGAGAGGAAAGAGGGGAGGTTGCTTGACTCATGGAGGGTTGTGGACGAGATGGAGACATTGCCCGCACATGTGGTGGTCGCCGCCCGGTGGAGGAGGAGGTCCAAAACTGTTGGTCGCCAGTGGAGGTGGTCAACTCCAGTAGAGGTGGTCGCGCCGGTGGAGGTGATCGATTCCAGTAGAGGTGGTCACACGGGTGGAGATGATCGACGCTCGGTGGAGAAGGTTTTGATATTTGGTTTGTTGAATTGTTTTGATGGAAATTGTTTTAATATTTGATTTGTTGAATTGTTTTGATGGAAAGTTTTTGACGGGAATTCAGGTGGCGCATTTTTTTTTGGTGAAATTCAGATGGCGTGTTTTTGATGGAATGTTTTAGCGTGTTTTTTAGAAGAAATTTTAGTTCAGACTTTCAGGAACGATTCTGATAAAAAAAAATTATTTAAACTATGGCAACATTCAATAAACTGCTACCTAAAGTGTTCAACAGTTATGGTTATATTAAAATTGTTACATAAAATATTGAATATTGTGTAAAAATTTACAGGTCAAACTAAAATCAATTGGTTGTGTCTATTTAGCTATGATTTTTTTATAAAACGTAGCTTATATATATATATATATATATATATATATATATATATATATATATATATATACGGGGATGATAATATGCGGTCGTGCGGTCGCGGTCGTGGGCCGTCCGATCGCGGGTCCATCGCATCCAACGGTCGACGTGATCGCACTCGACCGTCGATGCGATGGACCCGTGATCGACGGCCCGTGATCGCGGACGCACCGACCGCACGACCGCACGTAATCACTTCCCTATATATATATATATATACAATGATGATTTCAATCAACCGTCGCCAAATAAATGCCACTATATGACATTTTTCTTGTAGTTATATTTTAATACATTTAACATAAAAATAGAGAATGGACTGTGTAAAATATACGTGGTACTTGAAATTTTCAGACTGTCACTATAATATATGTGCAAAAATAAGCTATTACACTATTGACATCAATAACTTAACATGTGTATAAGGAATTTCGATTGTATTAATGTCTGATGTTGGGTGGAATGCTCTCCAAAAACCAACAAATCGATCAGGTCATTATCTTTTGCATTGGTGTTCTTGCTTCACTGACAATAAACTTAATGAATACTTGGAGCAAATGTTTTTTGGCTTACTTGTGTAAACAAGAACAACACACTGATAATGGAGCTCCTCAATAATCATATCACAAATGGTGGTCTTCTCTGCAGCTACACCACTGGTGACTCCTATAGAAACATTTGATTACCAAATCAAAGAAAGATCCTTTGCAAATCAACTTGTAAAGAATTATAACCAATGACAAAAGGCTGCAAGATGAAGTCCAATATTTGTTTGCCTCTGGATCCACTCACTAGTCACTTCCATGTCAACAATTCTGTTTTTTATGCAGCACTGGTTTGGGCTCAGCTCAACTATCCGTGTGAAGTTTGAAAAAGCTTTGCAGACGCAAGCTAACAAAAATGATATGTAGGATTGGGATGATCCGGAACATATTACTGACAGATTAACCATTATCTACCAAAGATTTCTGGGAGCCAAACTCCACACAAGAGATTTGTCCTGGTTCTCAAACCAAGAAGATCAACTAGTAAACATCCATTTGAAGTTCTAAAGCCTCCATCTCATCTCATTGTGTACCACTTGTCTCATTTGTTGGAACTCTTATAACATATAACATATAAACAGAGGCATGGGTCAATTTGGTGCTTGCAATAGGAGATTGAAATTCCTTTTATATACAATAAATAGCTTTTAACAAGATCCAATGAGCTTTTATATATTTATGTCCTTAATGATTACAGAAGCAGAGGTGTTTTAAATTATTACTTGGATCTCAAATAAAGATAGTGATCAAGATTGTGAAATCAATCAAACATGCAAAATAAAGGATTTCAATATGAGAACATCCAAATTCTTGAGAAATAAAAAATCTCTTAAAATCCCAATGAAGAGATGAGCCTCAAGAAGTGAACCCAAAAACAAATGTGAAACCCTTCATTTCTCTGTTTTACACAAAGATTGCCAGACCATAAGATTACAAGAACACCAATTGAAAAATTGTTCCTTTTTTCCCTACAACACAGATCAAGTTTGTCCTTCACGCAGAAATGAAATGAAAACATCCAAAAAAGATTGTGAAACACATCAAACATGCTTCAACATAAAACCCACAATCAGACAAAAAATCGAGTCACATAAAAAACTGATTCATGAGAGGAAGGGATCGAAAGGTTTTACCTTTATCGGTCGCTACTGAGAGAGAGTTCCAGCGAAGCTCAAGAACCAACAGAGGAAGCCGAAACCCTAACCGATCTGATACAATGCGAGAGTGAAAGGAGAAGAAGAAAAAAGAAGAGGGCAACAGAGGTTTGGTTTTGGTTTCAATTCCTTAGAAGGGGGTTTGGTACTTTTCAACTGGTTTTAGGGTTAGGGTTTTACATTTTTTTGTGAGGAAGAGAGTCTGTGTGAGGGGTTTTGGGTTTTTTGTGTGGGATTTTGGGTTTGGGTTAGTGAGGGGCCAAAGAGGGAATTCATGGGGTATAGTTAGGGTTTTAATCGTTGTTAGGTTAGTTAGGGTAACAGAGATGGACGGAAGTGCACAGGTGCAATACAGAAGAATTTTACAGGGGTATAGATGCAATTAGCTTTTTAAAGAGGGTATAATGCAAAATATCATATTTTCCAGTGGTATAAATGCAAAATTCCCACATTTAAATGGGTCACCAACCAGCGTAAAAAAAAGTGTGCTAAAATTGCTTTGAAGTCTTGGCACACTATCAAAAAAAGAGTAAAAATTGCATTAAAGTCCTTGCACACTATTAATTAAAAACAATCACACAAATCACACTAATAAGTATCCGAAATTAAATATTGGTATCCGAATTATTTTATTGGTATAAGTAAAAATTACATTGAAGTCCTTGCACACTAATATGAAGGTATCAATCCCTTGTTATTGGTTTAATTTTGAATTTTAAGTATAAGTTTTTTTTTCATGTTTGCATCAAGGATACCATGAACTAATAAATTTATGATAAAGGTGTTAATCTATTTTATTAATTTTATTTCATCTGTTGGGATCTTGGAGACCCTTGTGAAGATGTTAAGGTTTGAGCTTTTTTCTTTAAATCATTCAAAAAATATCCGATCTCAATCCGTATTCGAAAACTTAAAAAATTATTCCACATTCAAATTCCAAAAATCTGCATATGTATATGAAATAAAACATTCGTATTTGAATTATTTTTGGATATAGAATCTTTAGACATTTTAAATCTATCCGTATCCATTTAGATGTTTCCAATATTTCATATAATTATCTGTATCTGAATCTTGATTTTTGAATCGGATACTGATACTTGCTTTGAATATCGGTTGAATATCATAAACATATATCTTTTCATATATTTAGTTCATGTATGGATATGGATATGAGCATATATATCTAATCAATATGCTATGTTGACGGGATTGCTTTGATGTTATTAATTAAATGGTGGTTTTTATGGTTAAATTTCATTTGTAAATCAACCACATATATGGATAGTATTTGAAGCTCATATAATTCTTTATATAAATTTTTAAGAAAAAAATGTATTTTTTATTCAATGGTGTGTTGGGTGAATCCGCATGTCCAACAATAATTATTTTTTCAATAATGATTCCCAGGCCCCAATTTCACAAGCCCCAAATAGGCCCCATGAGGTGGCAAGTATGCATTGTCTATTATACCCTTTAATTGATAACCACCTCCAATAAAAAAAAAATTTGTTTTGATTTAATCCGATGATCATGGAGATTTTATTAATCACTGTATTTCTTCTTCTTTGCATCATATAAAATCATGAATCCCAAATACTATTCACTTGTTATTTACATTCATTCTCTTTCTCTCTATGTGCTCCACAACAATGAATATCCGTAAGAGATCTCATTCCTATTTAACTCGATCGGTGGGCTACAACGCCCTCTCCGGTGAGATTCCGTCGGAGATCGGCAACCTGACCTCTCTCACCCACCTCGACCTCGTCTACAACTCCCTCTCCGAGGGATCCCCCCGTCAGTCGCGAATCTCGAGGCGCTCAACCACGTCTTCCTCTTCGGGAACCGCTTGTCGGATCGGATCCCGCCGGGGGTTTTTTGCCGGCTCCGGAACCTTGTCTCGCTCGACCTGTGTGTGGCTGAAGCGCCCCTCCCATCCCGCGAGCGTGGCTGCCAATGCCACCGACTGAACCTCCTCCGTGGTATATAAGCGGGAGCGGCGTAGGGTGATCAACCACCGACTGCCCTCCCCTTCTGCTGATGTCCATCTACCACTGTCCAATAACTGTTACATTTGAAAATGCATTGCAATGTGAGATAATCAAAATACTGTTACATTCACTAATTTGTTAAGATAACTGTTTCATCTATACTCATGATACCGTTACATTCATGTAGACTGTTACATTTATAATAACAATGAGTTAAATTTGAATTTATTTGGATGTGCTTACTTGTAGCATGTGACATTAATATATTCTTGTTACTATTACATTTGTGGATGTCTTTTGAATATGTTTACATGTATTGCAATGTGAGATAATCAAGACTGTTACATTCACTATTTGTTAACATAACTGTTTCATTGATAGTCAAGATACTGTTACATTTACTTAAACTGTTACATTCATAATATCAGTGAGTTAAATTTGAATTTCTTTTGGATGTGCTTACATGTAACATGTGACATTGATAGTGTTACATTTATGGATGTGAAGTCAAATAATGTGTCATTGATAGTGTTACATTTATGGATGTGGAGTTAAATAATGTGTCATTGATAGTGTTACATTTGTGGATATCTTTTGAATGTGCTAACATGTAATATGTTATCTTAAATGTAGTATTTTTCAATTCTGTTACATTTATAGATCTAAACAGAAATCTGAATATATGTACCAATTTGTCATGTAAGAAACACTATTACAATCTAAGTTGTTCATTTTCTAATAGTTAGTTTTACTAATTTAGATTTCTTTGAATGTGCTTACATGTATACAACTGTTACATTTACTAAAATTAAGATCCAGTATATATATAGCATTACACAACAACTAATAAATGTAACAGTTTTGTGTAGTCTTAAAACCATCTAACAACCATAAATGTAACAGTTTTGTTTAGTCTCAAAACCATAAATGTAATAGTTCAGTGTAGTCTCATAAATGTAACAATTCTGTGTAGTCTCAAAACCATAAATGTAACAATTCTATATAGTCTTAAAATCATAAATGTAACAGTTCTGTGTAGTTTTAAAACTTCAAATGTAACAGTTTTGTGCTGTGTAGTTTCAAAAACATGAATGTAACAGTTTTGTGTAGTTTTAAAATATAAATGTAACGGTTCTAATTTAGGAAGTTTTAGTGTAACTAAAATAGAAATCAATTTCTAGATAAGGATTTCAAATTTCAAATTTTAAAATAGGTAAATTTTAGTATAACCATAATTCATTTGAAAGATTAATAACTAAATAGAGAAAAAAAAGGGATTTGGATTAATGAGATATATTTTTAATGAAGGGCATATCTGTATTTTGTCATTTTGTATTTTTTCAAAGTCAACAAACCAACCAATAAGGTGTTGATACCTCGTGGGGCTTGTGAATGGGGCTTGTGATTTGGGGCCTGGGTATCACCACTGTTATTTTTTATAAAATGTTTTTTTTTTCATTCGGTGGTGTCATTATGTTGTTTGATAAGGACATCATTTTTTTGAGACGCCGGTGCGTTTTTCTGAGACGCCGTTAAATGTTCTGTTTGAGTGCACACGTGGAGAACATTTATTGGTTAGAATTTCTGTTTCCTGGTTCCGGTAGAAACAGCGGATCCGAGTTCGTGTTAACAGTGCATACATTCCGGCACACGCTACTACAATTTAAACATTGCTATAAATCCGTTTTAATTTCAAAAAATTAAAAAATTAGTATAAATCCCTATATTATTAAAAAAATATCATTCTAATCTCTATTGTCATCCCAACTAATCAGTATATAATTAACCTTAACTACATATTGAAAAAGCTGAGAATAAGCGGTGATGCTATCTTTAACGGTTTCTAAGGCTCCGTTTGGAAACACATATTGAAAAGTAGATTTTGAAATAAAGCTGCTTTTTAAGATGATTTTAGATCTTGACTTTTTTTTGTATGCTTTTTTTTAATTTAGGAATTAATATTTGAAAGGGGTTTAATGTTTGGTAGAGAAAATTGCTTTTCAATTCAAAAAATCGATTCCGACCGAAAATCACAGTTTTTGAGCTTTTTAAAACACGGATTTCGAGAGAGAAATTAAAAGGAATCCAGTTTTTTATTCCGCCGGAATCCAACCCATTTGGCTGCACGATTTTGGGATTTTAACTTTTCAAAAAGTAAAATCATCCCAAATCGTGCATCCAAATAGACCTTAAGAAAAAACGGTTAAGAAGGGAAGATAATACTTATCTTTTAACTTCGATGATGGTCGGGGTAGACATGCATGATAATGGTGGAGAAAGGGAAAACGATCAAGATTAGAGGTGACAGTGACGGGATAGGATGGTTGGGATGCTCATGAAGAAAGAGAGGGGGGGGGGGGGGGGGGGGGGGGGATTGTTGAGAATTTCTAATTTCTTTGGGGTGGGATTATAGGATGTAACTCCAAATTTTTATTTGGGAGATAAACTTTAAGATTTAAACTTTAGGTTAGGTGGGTTTGCTAATGCGCTAGGAACCAATTTAATAGAGTAAAGGTAATCTATATTTTAAAATTGGACCATTCATTGAAGAAAAAAAATGATGTGTTAAGGATCAGTGGTTCAACAATTGGTTAATAAGATTTAAACCGTCACATAATCATGACATAATAATATATTAATTATTATTACTAAATAAACAAATTTACAAAAAAAATGAAATGCTTTAACAAAAAATATTAAATACTATAAAAAAACATTTGTATAATTTTTAAGACTTAAATATATAGTTGTACTGTTAAGCTTCTACTTGACATCAAACATGATTTATTACATAAAATCTAAATTTTTATGAAATTTAATATTCTTTTAAATAATTAATCATATTTTCTATGACAAAAAACAAATGAATCAACCTGTAATTGGTTCTTAGATGTTGATTGGTTTTTATCATTTACTTACATTGTCGAGTTTTGATAGTAAACCGAACTAGAATTTTGATGGTTACGAGCCCACCTCATCAACCACCCTGGTTGGAGCAGGGTTTATAACAGAGCAATAATAGCGCCCAGAAAAATATGGGTTTGAAAATAATCACCTAGAATTAATTTCTCTTAAAATAAAGTAGTACGCCACATAAGAAAAAGATAATGGTACCTACGACCCATTTTCTAGCGCAACTTCCAGTCTATATGTGTTTTAAATTTTTAAAAATAGCATACCTCATCTAATGAGATAAATATTTTTTTTATTAAAAAAATGGAAACATATACTCCAATGAATTGTATGAATACATTTATTAAAAATATAAAAAATTTATATCGAACATATACTTCGTTAATGTGAATATATGCTTCAATAATTTTTATCAATATATATGGGTCTGGAAATGGGACTAAAAGGTAAACTGTGTAACAACACAAAAAAAGGATAATGTATATATGTAATATTTTGGTAACGCACCATCATGTACCAATGAATGTAAACAAAATCCACTTATTCATATGGTTTATAACCGATAGAATAAGAGAAGGAAATAATAATGAAACTTTTTTTTAATAGAGAAGGATTAAAAGCATTTATATAAAAATACATGATAATATTTTATGTGTAACACACTAGTAAATTAATATAATAAACTAATATAATGACAAACTTAAATGTAATCTAACACTCCCTCCTAAACTCTGAAGAGTAGTACCTTTAGAATTTGCATAAAAATTATATATTAAAATTCTAACAAACAACTTCAACCATTAGAATTGAATACCATTAGACTAGAATCACTATAATACCCCTATAATACATATTTAACACCCCTTTCAAACTCTGAATGATACTTTTTAGTCGCCGTATGTCTTTTGCAATTCTTTACTTTGCTCCCGCTCTTCTTGAGTTTGACGTAGTCGCTTTCTCTCTTCTTCAGGTTGTCGAAGTTTTTTCTACTTTTCTTGAGTATGTCAGAATAAGTGGTCCACTAGATCAAATATGTCACGATGCATTTTTGTAATAGAGAAGCGTAACGAAGCATTTTTGCAACATTACAAACACAAATGGTGAAGCGTAATGAGACCCCCTTCTGCAACACTGTAAACGCTGATGACAAAGCATAACCAAGACGAAGAAGAAGAAGAAGAAATGTGATGCGGACAACGCACGATGAGAGGGGAGTGGACAATGAAGAAAAAGAAATGCGACATGGATGACGGCGTGGATGGTGTGTGGATGAATAAGAAGAAGAAAAAGAAACGCGATGCGGACGATGCTCGATGAGAGTCGCGTGGATGAAGAAGAAACACAATGCGTACGACGCGCGATAAGTGGCGTGTGTGTGGTGCTTGCGGAGACGTGAGGAGAGAAGTGCGGAGCCTAGTTGAGGCGAGGCGACATCTAAGTTTGAGAATCCAAACACATCCCATCAAGGTGGTTATGATGCACTAGGGTACGTGATGCGACCGTTTCGTTGTAAACCCTTCCAAAACCCTGAATCACAAAGCCCCTTCTCCCGCCACATCACCCTCGCCTCTCACTCCATTTGCAACCCCTTTTTTTTTTTTAATTCCTTCGACGGCTTGCAATTGATCGCTTATTCAAAGCG
Source organism: Acorus calamus (assembly GCA_030737845.1). NCBI lineage: Eukaryota > Viridiplantae > Streptophyta > Magnoliopsida > Acorales > Acoraceae > Acorus > Acorus calamus. The sequence goes on along the minus strand of CM060866.1, from coordinate 21,410,976 downwards.
CGGAGCGTTCCAAGTGAGGTCACTCGATGGGGGCGTTTGCCCCCCTAACACAGTGGATTCCCGAAGACAATGTCCTCCATGTTAAATATTTTATGGAAGCGTAAACGAATAGGATTTGCACAAAGAGTAAACAACACAACGAAAGAAAAAATATATGGAGACCAAAATTCCTCACCCGCTCCGATTGAAGACTGCCAATCGGATTGAGTGTAGAAGAAGAAAAGAAAATATTTGTGGATCTAGGATTTTTGAGATGACTCTGATATCATGTTAGTGTTTTTTTTATGATAAGGTAGGCTAGAGCCTTTTCAATAAAAAAAAGCCCAATACATAGAAATAGAAAAAAAGCACTAGTTGGGGGCAAACCAACTAGAGTGTCCATACAACCGAGTGAGAAACCCAATCTAGAGCAGAAGAGATTTCTGCCTGCCCCAAACATTCTACAAGAACTAGCCATCTAAAATCACAAGTTTTCCCCTATCGAAGATGATCTTCATGCCCAAGCAAGCCTGACCCCAAACTTTGACAAACAATACTGCCAATTCCCAAACATTCTCGTAGTACACCTAGTGTTTATGAAAACCCGATAGTTACGAGCAAGCCAAATTGCCCACACGACCGCTGGAACAAAGGATTGTGATACCTTCGCACGGGGACTTCTATCACTTTTTTATTTTAATTTTCTTCTTGCTTCCCATAGCCCCTGCAGTGACAAAATCTGCAAATCAAAATTTGTCGCTGCCTGTAACAGAGCCCATAGTCATCGAGCCACTGGACAGTTGACGAAGAGATGCTCCATCACCTCCTCAGCAGACTCACACATGGGGCATAGAATGTCTTGCTGCTGGACCACTTTGCTCTATATGTTTTAGTGAGTAATTTGTCTTGAAACATCAGCCAAACAAAAGCTCTGACCTTGAGTGGAATTTTAGGAAGCCAGATTTTCCACCATTTGAGAGCCATTTGAAGCAAGCGGGGGTGATCTCTTCTTAACCATCCATAGCAACTTTGAACCAAGAAGCCATTCCGGGGCTGGGGGTTCCAGATAGCTTCACTAGGGAGCTGGTCTTCGAGAGTCACAGAGGATAACTCCAGCATCATATTGGAAAAAACCTCCTCCTCCTCAGTGGATAACTCACACACTACGCAGATCGTCCAAGTCCTGACCTGGCCTTAACACTCCCAAAAATGGTTGACCCGCCAAGGCACGCAGCTCGAAGATGCACTAGAAACGCAAACATAACGGGCTGTCTCCGATCCAGTGGTCATGCAAAAATAAGATTGACCTGCCTGTCGGTATCGTCGGAAGGCCTCCGAGGCTGCGTGTGGGTGCTGTCGGAAAGGATCCCGACGGTGCGCGGGTGCGTGTGCGTGTGTGGGGGTTCTTCGGGGATTCGGATCGGATGCGTGCCTTGGCGGGCTCGGTCGGATCGTCTTCTCAGAAGGGTGAGGGGTGTCGTTCCTGGTTGAGGCGCCCGATAGCGGCTCAAGAGGATTCCATGGTTTGTGTGATCGCCACCTACTTTTTCTAAAAGCAGGAAAAGGGTCGGGTTGGATTTGATCGCCTACGTGGGGAGTTTGTGGGGTCTCCGCTCTGAGACACGGATATACCGTACACAGAGGTGAAAAACAGGTAATCCTATTATGCTTCCGGGGCTTGACTAAAGGAGTCTTGAGACATAGGGGTGCAAATGGGGTGTGTATAGGGGGCGGCTAGTGAAATCAAGCCGTCTGGTCAGGGGCGGCTAATAGGGTTTAGCTGTCTGGGGCCTGGTCTGGTTTGGGCAGAACTTCGGTAGGAAATGAGTTTGGTTTTGGACAGAGGCTAGGCTAGGTTTAGCCTGGGTTTCTGGAGGGTGGAATGAGAGGGTATTTTATGTAGGGAAATGGGTATTTCTCTCACAAAAGGGGCTCTCTCTCTCTCTCTCTTGGGATTTCTAGTGGGGAAAGGGAATGTGAATTGTGGGTTGTGGATTGTTGATGTGAATTGGTGATGGGTTTAAAGGCTTTGGACCTCCTCTATTTATAGTAAAAGGTAGGCAGGGGAATGTCCAGGGGGTAATGGAGTGGCTTGGCTAATAGTGTATGTGATTAGACCCCTCATTAATTCTCTGGTTCTTCTGTCAGGACCAGGTGAAGGGCGGCTAGTGCTAACTAGACGCCCAGGATGGGGCGGCTACTTCCTGGTAGCCGCCCCTATCATAACCTGCCAAACGTCCCATTTCTGACAGGCAGTGGCTTGGGTCGGTTACTTGGGTTGATCCGGCCGAGGTAGGGCAGCTAATTGTCATCACCCGCCGCAATGATCAGCATTTAATACTGCTTTATGTCCCATCCAGGGGACTGGTCCAAAGTCGGCCAGGGGGGTGGCTAGTGCTAACTAGCCGCCTGGTATGGGGCGGCTAGTTAGGTCTAGCTGCCCCTAGCCAGGGACTTAGGTTTTTAGGGTTTTGATTTTTAGGGTTTCTGGTTTAGGTCCGGGCTAGGTTTTTAGGGTTAGGGTTTGGGCTTGGGGCTAGTGGTTAGGGTTTTTGGGGTTTAGGTTTAGGGCTTTAGGGCTAGGGCTAGGGTTAGGGTTTAGGGTAGGTAGGTTTAGGGTTTCCGGTTAGGGCTAGGGTTAGGGTTTCCGGTTTCCTGAACTTTGGTTCTCTATTTGGATGTTCAAATGTGGGATATTTCCGGGTGTTACTTGAAGTATTTCTGTCTCTCTGGACGGTCAAAATTGGGGTATCTACAGCGGCGCCCCTCGATTCCGGTGGCTGGGATTCCTCAGGACACGAACCTCCCGAGGAATTACGCTACGTCTTGGTGGAGCGTCGTCCTGAGGTGACTTCGAGTGACGAATACCTGGCTTGGTATCGTCAGGAGTATGCGGGTATCCTCGGGACGATGATGGAGGAGATCCCGGACGCTTATATAAGTTGAAAATCCGTTTTCCTTTCCTTGTTCTCCCTTGCTTGAATAATTTCTGAATGGTATTTGTTTTGTAGGTTGAGTTGAATGAGATGGAGAAGTGGCTCAAGACCGCCAATGAGCACCTCCAAGCGCGGGCCAGGCAGATAGAGGCGTTGTGGATGCAACGGAGACGCTTGCAGGACCAGGTCCGGGTCCTCGAGGCTCAGGTGGATGCTTTGTCGAGAGCGAGAGCCGATGGTGCTTCTTCTTCTTCCGCCCCTCCTCCTTCCATGGTTTCCGAGCGAGATCTCAAGCTGACGAGGGAGCTAGATGCGGCCCGTAGTGAATTGACGACCACACGGATGGAGCTGGGCCAGGCGAGGGGTAGGGCTTCTCGAGCTGAGGAGGAGACGGACCGGCTGAGGTCCATGATGGCTTTGAGAGAGGAGGGGTTCATCACCCTAGGCCATGAGAGGGACTCCCTCCAGATGAGGGTGTTGGAGTTGGAGGCTTCGGCGGGCGTCCCTGGAGGTTTGATGGGGGACTTGGTTCGTTCTCTCTAGGCGGCCGGGGATAGGATCGGGAGGCGCTCAGGGCATCAGAGGCGAGGGCACGGGATTTGGAGGAGAGGTTGAGGGCTGTCGAGGATCGGGCGAAGGGGACAGAGAGTCGCCTCCGACAGAGATTGGAGAGGAGAGACAGAGATATGCAGCAAGTCCATCTCTGGGAGGCGACTATGAGGGGAAAATTGGTTGGAGGGGGCTCCATGACCGAGGCGGACCTTGACCTTCTTTCGCTTGAGCCTGACCACTCTCTCTCGGCTTCCTTGGCTACTGGGGCCACCTTCAGCCGTGCTTCTCGTCCTTCGGCGTCTCGGAGTCGTGGGATATATGCGAGGGCCGTGTCTTCAGTTTGAGATACTCCTGCCGCTCCTGATGCTCCAGAGGTTCAGTCCTCTCCTCAGCCACTGCTCCCTTCTCAGCCAAGCCAGGATGTTCCTCCTACTCAGCCTCCAGCGGATGACAATTCTTTTCTCCTTTTGTTTTGACTCAGGTGATATTCTGGTGGAGTATAGCTCAAGACTTCGGAGTTTTTATAGCTCTCAGTGGACCTTATCTCTTCCTTACTCTTTCATAAAGATTTTCTTTTATGCACTCTTTTAGGTTTAGAAGAACAATCTACGTTTTTGGTGGGACAATTTTATAATTCTCCTTTGTACGCATGGTTTGGAGTAGCCAGCATGGATGTTTGGGTATTTAAAGAGCTCCCTTTATTTAGAAAAATGCATATTTCGTGGATGGGTGAATTTGGTGTTTTTGTATGTTTAATTCATGGATGGGTGTAGGGTTTTGATATATAATTGTTTTAGAATGGTATCTATACATGTTTTGTGTATGAATATGTGCATGAAATGTGTACATGCAGGTTTTGGAAAGAACTGATCTTAATAGGTAAAGAAGTGTTGAAGAGTTGATTGGATATGGACTGACATAGCTGAAATAGGTGCAGGCAAACAATGAGGGGCGGCTAGTTGTGTTTAGCCGCCCCCTACCTGGGGTATGCTTACCTGAAACAAAGGGCAGGGGCGGCTAGTGTAAACTAGCCGTCCAAAGTGAGGCGGCTAGTCGGGTCTAGCCGCCCCCCACCTGGGGCAGTCTGGTTCTGCTGCTCCTGTCTGCTACTGCTGCTGAAAGCCTTTGTGACCGTTTCAACCTTCGAGACCTATAAAAACATCCCTTCTATGGACCAAGTGTTAAATCTGTCCGGAATGCACCCCTGCACTGACTTTCGAGCTCTTTCTTGCTTGAATTGTCAAGGGCTACAATCCATCTTAAGGTAAAATGAAAAATCGAATGCGAGAAAGTAAAGTGCGGGAAACCATGCTTTATTTTGCAAGGAAGGAATTCCAAGTGCGTGAGCGAAAAACTTTTAAGTGCGTGTGAAAGTGGGACAATTTTCTCTCAAGCATGTGCGGAAGGACGTAGAATGAAAGTAGGTGGGGGTAATCTTATTATTGGTACGGGGGGTCAATTTTAACATTTCAAGAAAATCGAATGCCTACGTGCTTTGGAAAAGAAAAATGCGAACTTATGCGTAAGTATTGTGGCATAAGTGGGCATTTTAATTCTTCAATGGTTTTTCTTTTATGTGAGAGGGCAATGTTCTCGATCTTCTTAAGTAAAAGATACCGTCAAGTCCCCGTGGAGGAGCCCTTGTGGTCACCTATGTCCAAACCAGGGTTGTATTTGAAAGGTATAGGCCTTAGGTACCAGTTTTTCTAGGTTCATGGTTCTCAAATGCTTGATGATATTATTTTAAACATGCTGAAAAATCCATGAGTGTACCAGGAGTCAAGTTAAATAAGCTTCCTTTGGATAGACAAGTTTTTAAGTGAACTCATGTGAGTGTGTGTAGTTGTAAACCTGGAAATGATCTACCTTTGGTCGAAATTTCTCCTTTCCCGGTAGACATAGTTCAATTTTGAATCCCATTGCGAAAAATAAAAGGGGGGGGGGGAGAATGGGGTAAGAGTAATATCTTCCCTTCGGGCAATATTTTAGAATTGTCCCAGTCTAGCATATGTCCTACTTTCTAGGTCCCTCTGGCTTTCTTTTTTTTATCACTTCTTTATTTTGGGTGGAAAGTATAGTCCGTTGTTTGGATCTGTACTGGTATAGCCGTTGTCTAGCGTATACCGTGCGTAAAGGTGTGAAAGCCTGCTAAAACAGAGAGTTTAACCCGTTCACTTGGGTGTTATTTTTCTTTTGTTGGCCTCTCATTGCCTGATTTGATTTTTTTTTGATTTGAGGGGGGGGCTCTTCTGTTTTTCACCCCGATTCTTTTCGTGCTTCCCCTCTAGAAGTGTTTGTATAGTGCCAGAGCCAGTTTTGGGACATATGCCAGGTCTAGGTAACTCCTCATTTTGACCTAGGGTTAATACGAGTGTGGCAGAAATAAGTGAGGTTTTGCTTTGGGGGTTTTAAATTGTCCCAGTCTGCAAGGTAGGCAATTTCTCTTCCATTAGGTAAATTGATCGTCCAGTTATACGTGCGTGAATGAAGAGGCATGATTTGACGGAGATGTGTTCAAATAGATACGAGTTTATCTTTGAGAGTCTTATAGTTCTATCATCAAGTACTAAACACTGGAAATTGCAAGAAGAAAGAATAATAGTTCTCAAGTATTGAAAGCTATTCATGCATGGAATTTCTTTAGATAAAGTGCATTCCACGAACCTGAAACCTCGACTCCTTCGGCATCTACCAAGCGGTAGGCATTCCCAGAATAGACATGGGTGATCACATAGGGTCCCTCCCATGTGGGTTGCAACTTCCCTGTTGGGAGAGGCTGTCTTGATGGCATGATTTGCTTAAGTACTAGTTCCCCGATTTCAAATTTTCTTCTTATTACCTTCTTTTCAAATGCCCTTGCCACCCTTCTTTGGTAGGCCTAGGCATAGTCTTCCGCTTTTAATCTTTTCTCGTCTAGTATTTCGAGGCGTAGTAGGAGTGCCTTTCTCCTTTCCTCAATTTGGAGGTCTTCTTCTAGTACTATTCTTAAGGATGGGACAAGAATTTCGTAGGGCACTACTGCTTCGGCCCCAAACGTGAGTGAATGGGGGGTTTGACCAGTGGGTGTCATAATGGAGGTTCGGTATGCCCAGAGGGCGTCTACCAATTTATCAGGCCAATCGGTAGCCTTATGGGTTTCTACCATTTTCTTTATAATTTTGAGCAAGGTTTTGTTGGTGGCCTCTGCTTGTCCGTTCCCCTGTGGATAATATGGTGTGGAATGATGAAGTTCTATATGATGTTTATTGCATAGGTCTTGGAATTCTTGGGAGATGAACTGGGGACCATCGCTTTGGGGGTGCCGAACCGTGCAAGGATGTGAGTGCAGACAAAATGAGCCAGGGTACAGCTTTTAATTACTACATAGGACTCGGCTTCAGCCCATTTGGTAAAGTATTCCGTAGCGGTAAGGATGAAGGCTTTCTGGGTGGTGTTTTCTATAGTGTCCCGGAATGGTCCTATCACATCTAATGCCCACATAGAGAAGGGCCATGGAGAAGTCATGGGATGTAAAGAAGATGCTGGTGCGTGTATTTTGTTGGCATGAGTTTGACATTGGATATAATGCTTAACGTATTTGTTGCAATCCCCTTCAAGCGTGGGCCAATAGTAGCCCATTCTTAGTACCTTTTTTGCTAGCATCTGGGCGTTGACGTGTCCTCCGCATACTCCAGAGTGAGCTTCTTCTACAATGGTATATGCTTCTTTGTCGTCCAAGCACCTGAGTAGTTCCCCATTGAAGGAGGCTCGGAAGAGTATCCTCCGTCGGAGGCAGTATTTGACTGCCACCCTTTTAACTATTTTCTGATCGTTGCTAGTAGCGTAGCTTGGGAACGAACCATTTTCAAGGTAATTTTTGATGTCAAAGTACCAGGGATTTCCGTCGTCCATATCTCCTAGTTCAAGGGCTAGAATTTCCGTGGTACTAGCATTTTTGCTGGTTAAGTTCTTTTTTAGGAGATCTCGAGTTTTATAGTCACAGAGTTCGGTGGCAGGTGCTTCCAGTCTTTGGATAGTGACTGTTTCAGATGTTCTAGATAAGGGGAAGGTGAGCGATGAGGCTAAAGAGGCTAGAGAATCTGCAAGAATATTGCCGGTCCGGGGTATGAAAATGTGAGTAACCTCACGGAATTGTTTTAGCAGGACTATGGCTAGTTCTCTGTACGGCTTCAGTTTTGGGTCTCTAGTCTGATATTTTTTAAGAGTTTGGTGGATCACTAAGAGGGAGTCCCCAATGATGTCTAAATTTTTGGCTCCTAGGGCTAGGGCTGCCTTCAAACCTGCTATCAGGGCCTCGTATTCGGCAATATTGTTGGTGGCTTTAAACGTAAGCTGAAACGCTCTTGGGATAATGACGCTTTCGGGGGAGATTAGTGCTATTCCTATTCCCTTTCCCTTTTGGTTGACCGCTCCGTCGAAGTATAGCGTCCACGTCTCTCTATTCTTTTCTTCAATAAGCGCAAATATTTCTTCGTCCGGGAAGTCAGTTTTTACTGGTTCGTAATCAGGGAGGGGTAGTTGAGCGAGGTGGTCAGCAATAGCTTGCCCTTTGATGGATTTTTGAGTGGCGTACGTGATGTCAAACTCATTTAATTGTACTTGCCATCGGGCTAAGCGTCCAGTTAATACGGCTTTCTCGAATAGGAACCTTACTGGGTCCATTTTGGCAAAGTATTTGACTTTGTGGGCAAGAAAGTAATGTCGCAACTTTTGGGAAGCCCATACTAATGCTAGACAAGTTTTTTCTGTAGGAGGGTAGGCTTTTTCGTATTCAATCAGGGTTTTACTGAGGTAGTAAATGGCATTTTCCTTTCTTCCCATGTCGTCGTGTTGTGCAAGCACTGCACCAATGACTTCCTTAGTTGTAGCTATATAGAGGAGCAGGGGTCGTCCGGGCACTGGGGCCGAAAGGACTAGGGGATTAAGAAGGTAGTTTTTTAAATTATCAAAGGCCTTTTGGCATTCACTATCCCAATTAAACCTGACTCCCCCTTTTAACAGTTTGTAAAAGGGGCGACATCTTTCAGCATGTTGTGAAATAAATCTCCTAATAAATTACAACATTCCTACGAGCCCCCTCAATTCTTTTAGGTTCTTAGGTGGGGGCATTTGGGCGATGGCTTTTGCCTTGGTCGGATCTATTTCTATCCCCCGCTTACTTACCATGAATCCTAAAAGTTTCCCAGAGGAGACCCCAAAGCGACATTTCTTCGGATTCATTTTAAGTGAATACTCCCTGCATCTCTGTAGTACTTGCTTGAGTATGTCTGCGTGTCCTACTCGAGTCCTAGATTTAACTAAGATGTCATCCACATATACTTCTACTAGTTTGTGCATCATATCATGGAATATTGAGGTCATAGCCCTTTGATATGTTGCACATGCATTTTTGAGCCCGAAAGGCATCACTATGTAGCAGTAAGTTCCCCAGGGTGTGGTAAAAGAAGTCTTTTCTTGATCTTTTTCTGCCAGCCGGATCTGGTTGTATCCAGAAAATCCATCCATGAACGAGAGCATCTCATACCCTGCCGTGTTGTCGACAAGGAGGTCAATATGTGGGAGTGGGAAGTCATCCTTTGGGCACGCTCGATTGAGGTCCCTGAAGTCGATGCATATCCGGATCTTCCATCCTTCTTGGACACTGGAAGATATTTGCTACCCACTTTGGGTATAAGACTACCCGGATAAATTTAGCCTGGTGGAGTTTGTCTACCTCATCTTTGATTTTTAAAGCCACCTCGGGATGAAGGCGTCTCAGTTTTTGTTTTACTGGTTTTGCGTTTGGTTCTAAGATTAACTAATGTTCGACTAACGAGGTATCGAGTCCAGGCATGTCCTTGTAAGACCATGCAAAGACGTCTTTATACTCATGTAACATTTTAACCAGACCCTCCCTCTCATCATGATTCAGTCCTGCGCTAATTAAAATGATTTTGGGGTCAGCCTTTGTCCCCAGGTTTAGCTCCTCTATCTTCTCGTCTGCTTCTTCTGTCTTTTCATCGAACCTTTGAAGGCTCTGCTTGAATTCTTTAGATAGGTCCTCTTTTTCTTCATCGTCCTCATCACAGATTTTGAAGACCCCTAGACCATCATCTAGGTTCTCTATGTTATCTAGGTCTAGTTCTTCTATAACAGCTATTGATTCAAATTTTTTAAACCTAATATGGTCCTGCTATACCCCTCTAAACTGCTAATGATCTGGTCAGGAATTTGACTCCTAGTAGGTTTGACTGTTTTGGACGAGGCACTAGGGTCGGGACTTTTAGCTTGACTGGCTAGACGATGTAGTTTATTCAGGAATCAGAGTCATCGCTAAAGGGGTGCCATACCGGGGTGAAGTCATCATTGTCGAACAGGGACCCTAGGGTTTTGGTTTCCATTTTTTTGTTTTTTTTTGTTTTTTTTTGTTTTTGTTTTTTTTAACAGAAAAGACACTTATTATTTACAACCTACTGGATTGGTGGAAGTGTTTCAACCGACTTTCCTCCAGCAGCTGGCGCTCCTTTGTTGCGATGCTTGAGCACTGCGAGAAAGGAGGCTGGGTCAGCTGGAGTTTTATCGTCTGCCGGTGAGTGTGTGTGTAGGTGTTTATCAGGGTGTGGGAATAGCCATTCTAGGGAGCCAGAGAGATAGTATGGCTCTCTTTCCTGGATAGGGTCCAGGGGGTAGGGGCATACGACCTCTTCGACGGGCTCTACGATTATCCCTCTTACGAAATGTTCATACAACCTCCAATTGTATCTTTCCTTTAGTTTAGGGCGATGCTTGGATGTGCTGATGCCCCTTTTATCTAGCCATGCCGGGAGTTCGATGGGGTCCAAGATCCCATTTTCTTGTCCCAAGGTTCCCCCGGGAAGGTAACCCATGGTCCACATTATATGCCAGCCAGGGTTCTTAAGTCTAGGGTGGCTTGCCTCTGTGGTAACGGAGAGAGTGTTCCAGGGATTTAGCCAATCGGCTGGGAAATCTAAGATGTGGATGGTGGCTTCTATGGGTTTTGAGTTACTGGTTTTTACAGCGATGGTTTCATTATCGGCGAACCTCGATTTAGGTCCTTTGATCGCATCCCCTTGTATTTTGATTATCCGACCTCTCAAGGGGAATTTCAAACATTGGTGTAGGGGAGAGGAGACCCCTTTTATGGATGCTAGCCATTTGCGTCCTAGAATCATATTATAATCTGAATCCATTTCTAGGACGTAAGCTTTAGTGCTAGTTTCTAGTGGCCCTACTTTTAATCGGAAGTCTTTAAAGCCTAGAACCGGACGAGCCATTTTGTCATAGGCGAATATACGGGTGTCTGTTTCGAAGAGTGTAGTTATGCGTCCGTCAATGTGCTCGAAGGTTTGTAGTGATATGAGGTTTACCCCTGCTCCGGTGTCAATTAGAACTTTATCCACCGAGTATCCTTCGAGGTTAATTGTTATGCATAGGGTTGAGGTGCTAATGACCTTGTCATGAACCTCTTCTTTAGGTCTAAAGGTTATGATGGGCCCTAGTCCTGCGGTGGCTAGAGTTATTGGTACGCCTAGGGTAGAGATTTGTGGGTCGACTTGGATTCTTTCTAGGAACATTCTCAGAGCTTGCTGGTGGTGTTCTGAGGTTTCGATTAGCTCTAAAATGAAAATCTTTGCGAGGATTTTTCAGAGTTGGTCTAAGATGTCAATCTTATCTCCGGTGCGGGGCTCCTCAGTTTCTGTTTCAGGCAGGGGGTGTCTATAAGAGGGATAGCATTGAAAATTCTGCCTGCTCTAGTGGTATGATGGTTCAGAGCGTCAATGGTGGTTCGGGGGCTTTGCTTCGATAGGTATAGGCCTTCGTTAATCGGTGAGGGGGATAATGGTTGGAGTTTTTTAGGGAGGGGGAGCTTTGTGTGTCTGGGGAGAATGGGGGAGGGGACTGGTAGGACGGAGGAAGAGGCTGGTAGGATTAAGCCACCTGGGAGGATTCTGGGTGGCTCTTCGTGGTCACTGTTTTTATGGTGTAGACGCTTTCATAGCTTAGGCTTTCTGCTTCTTCCAAGGAAGCCCTCGTGGCTGGCCTTGGGTCTTGAGTTGTGGCTTCTACAGGGCTGGGGGTTTCTGGGGCTGGCTTGACTTCTAGGGATTTTGTAACTAGGTTGTTTTGAGTCCCCTGATGGTGGCCCAGTCTAAGCACCTCTCTTCATCGAGGTTGTAGACAATGTCTCGAAACGAGGAGCATTGTTCGATGGTGTGGCCGTGATGTCGATGATACTGACAAAAATGGGTGGGGTCAGCACCGATATGCGAATGTCTAGCCATGGGTAAGGAAATGCCATTGACCTTCAATAAGGCTCTGAAGATGTTCCCTAGGGTTTCTGGAAGGGGAGGATAGCTAACTCTTCTGTTTGACCATCTTGGGCCGTAGAAGGAGGAAGGTGCAGGCTTATCACGGGGGCTACGCGCGGGTTCTCCAGGGGTTATGCCTTGCGTTCTTGGGGGGATAGGATAGAAGGGTCCCTGTTTTGGTCCTGGTTTCAGATTGAGGGGGCCTGGATTGGGGAATCATGGGTTGCGGGGTTCTGTTGTACGGCACGGGGACGGGTACTGATCGAGTAGTGAAGTTTTGGTTGATTGGCCGAGGCGGCGCATATCTGGATGAACCGGACGTGTACTGTCTCAGAGCCATTCCTCGATCAGGAACTCGTGCTCCGTTCAGGTAGAGTGCCGATACTTGTGTAATAATCCCTCTACCGTGGGGGTTTGTGCCTTACGAGGCGGTTGTCCAACCCTATGGCTGATAGGTGGGGACTGAGTTTGGACTACTGGGGCTGCACAACGGGAAATCCTGTTGTGGCGGTCAATTAGAAGCCGATACGTAGTACAGTCTCCGTACGAAAGGCTCATACGAAGCTCTGGACTCAGGCTCTGTAACATCATGTCAATTTCTTGACATTCTGTGAGTTGCAGGCCGGTTCGGTAGACAAGCGTGTGCTACCGAGACACGTATTGTTCGAATTCCTCCCTAGGCCTCATTCTCTCTACGGTTAAATCTGAAATAGAGGGGTTCTGATCCTCTGGTAACCGTAGCGGCCCAAGAATTTCTCGCTTATAGCCGAGAAATTCGACAAGTGATCTACAGGGAGGGTGGAGAACCATTGTATTGCTTCTCCTTCCAGTGATTTCTGGAAGAGGAAGACTAGCAGATGTTGATTATCTAGAAACGGGCGCGCGTCTAGATAAAAGGCAGTTAAATGAATGTCTGGGTCTCCACGACCGTTATACCGGCGGAATTTGGGGATTTTGAATCCCTCCGGTAGGTGGACTGACGGATTTGTCTCAGGTTATGTAGAGACATGTGCTTGGGAGCTGAGGGACCAGTCTCAGAGAGGATTCTCCGGATGGTTTCATCCAGCATTTCTCCCTGGGAGGGCTGCCTAGCGGTTCCGAGTTTGGGGTGGCCTGGTAAGGGCCTGGGGTGGAAACGGCTGAGAATATTGGATTCGCGGGGGAAAGGGGGGTGAACGAAAAGACGCTCGGGTTGACCAAGTGACTGGGTGTGAACGGGGTTTTGGGAATGGCCTTAGGGGTTTCGACAGGGGCCTCTTGTCTTAGGGTTTTGACCTGGCGGTAGTAGTCGGCGAGGTCATGAAACATGTCCTCTATGGATTGGTATCCTAGACTGGTCATCTTTTCCTCTAGATGGGTCAGGAATTGCGTGGCCTGACCCTCTTGGTGGATTCTTTCCTCTAGTATCTCCTCCTCTATGCGGGATTCCATGATGCGTGTGAAATGATTTAAGGGAACGAATGCAGATATAAAGCAGTAAATAAAGCAGTAAAGGATTGCGCAGCGGTGTAAGGCTTACAAAGCAGTAAAGGATTGCGCAGCGTGTGCGGCTTACAAAGCAGTAAAGATTGCGTAGCGGTGTATGGCTTACAAAGCAGTAAATGATGCTGGATGTGAATTAGAGGAGGAACAGATTCGAGTGGTGGGAAACTCTAACCTTCCTAGAGGGTTGATAGCATTCTAGCCAAGCTTGTAAAAGGGGGCAGAAGAGGATTATCTTTTGTTGTTTTTCATGAGGGAGGTCCCACCGTGATCGCCAGATTTGTCGGTATCGTCGGGAAGGCCTCCGAGGCTGTGTGTGGGTGTTGTCGGAAAGGATCCCGGCAGTGCGCGGGTGCGTATGCGTGTGTGGGGATTCTTCGGGGATTCGGATTGGATGCGTGCCCTGGCGGGCTCGGTCGGATCGTCTTCTCAGAAGGGTGAGGGGTGTCGTTCCTGGTTGAGGCGCCCGATAGCGGCTCAAGAGGATTCCATGGTTTGTGTGATCGCCACCTACTTTTTCTAAAAGCAGGAAAAGGGTCGGGTTGGATTTGATCGCCTACGTGGGGAGTTTGTGGGGTCTCCGCTCTGAGACACGGATATACCATACATAGAGGTGAAAAATAGGTAATCCTATTATGCTTCCGGGGCTTGACTAAAGGAGTCTTGGGACATAGGGGTACAAATGTGGTGTGTATAGGGGGCGGCTAGTGGGATCAAGCCGTCTGGTCATGGGAGGCTAATAGGGTTTAGCCTTCCGGGGCTTGGTCTGGTTTGGGCAGAACTTCGTTAGGAAATGGGTTTGGTTTTGGACAGAGGCTAAGCTAGGTTTAGCCTGGGTTTCTAGAGGGTGGAATGAGAGGGTATTTTATGTAGGGAAATGTGTATTTCTCTCACAAAAGGGGCTCTCTCTCTCTCTCTCTCTCTCTCTTCTCTCTCTTGGGATTTCTAGTGGGGAAAGGGAATGTGAATTGTGGGTTGTGGATTGTTGATGTGAATTGGTGATGGGTTTAAAGGCTTGGGACCTCCTCTATTTATAGTAAAGAGAGGCAGGGGAATGTCCAGGGGGTAATGGAGTGGCTTGGCTAATAGTGTATGTGATTAGACCCCTCATAATTCTCTTGTTCTTTTGTCAGGACCAGGTGAAGGGCGGCTAGTGCTAACTAGCCGCCCAGGATGGGGCGGCTACTTCCTGGTAGCCGCCCCTATCATAACCTGCCAAACGTCCCATCTCTGACAGGCGGTGGCTTGGGTCGGTTACTTGGGTTGATCCGGCCGAGGTAGGGCGGCTAAAGGTCATCACCCGCCGCAATGATCAACATTTAATACTGCTTTATGTCCCATCCAGGGGCCTGATCCAAAGTCAGCTAGGGGGCGGCTACTGCTAACTAGCCGCCTGGTAGTGGCTAGTTAGGTCTAGCCGCCCCTAGCCAGGGACTTAGGGTTTTTTGGGTTTCTGATTTTCTGGTTTTTAGCTTAGGGCTAGGGTTAGGGTTTTTGGGGTTTAGGTTAGGGCTAGGGCTAGGGTTAGGGTTTGGGTTTAGGGTTAGGGTTTCCGGTTAGGGCTAGGGTTAGGGTTTGGGTTTAGGGTTAGGGTTTTCGGTTAGGGCTAGGGTTAGGATTTTTGGTTTCCTGAACTTTGGTTCTTTATTTGGATGTCCAAATGTGGGATATTTCGGGTGTTACTTGAAATATTTCTGTCTCTCTGGACGGTCAAAATTGGGTATCTACACTGCCGTCTCCCACCTTCCATTTAATTGCTGTAGAAAACTCTGCAGTAGTTGTGAGAATGTCTCGCTAGATTATGGAGACCCACGAAAACACATGAGGAAAACGTGGTGTTTGGATACCGCCAACTCTATATCTAGCCTCACAATGCGACACCACATCAATGAACGATTTTGACTCCATCTCCACTTCCACTTGTGCAGAAGAGCAGCATTCATGTTGTGGAGGTTCAATATGCCTGCCCCACCTTCTTTTTTGCTACAACAGATCCAGTCCCACTTTACTAGATGAATTTTGTGTCTCTCGTTGCCGGTACCATTCTAAAGAAATCGGCGCCTGATGGCCTCCAATATTTGAAGAACTCCTTTTGTGATTTTGAATAGAGAGAGGAAAAATATTGGGAGGTTAGAGAGGACCAATTGTTGGAGAGTGATCTGTGCTCCAAAACTCAAGACCTTGCATTGCTACCCTTCGAGTCTTCTTTCAAAGCGCTGAATTAAGGGAGTCCAAGTCTCAGATTTCAGTTTACCTAGGTGCAGTGGTAACCCCATATGACAAGCTGGAAAGGACCCCACTTGACAGCCCATTATCTGAGTTAGCTTGGACAACTCCCTACCGCTACAATTGATACCCATCATAGAGCTTTTTTGGAAGTTAATGTGTAAGCTAGACAATAGCTCAAAACACTTGCAGACGAATCTGACACCCCGTATAGAAGTCTCATCCGCCTCACATAGGATCACCATGTCGTTAGCGTACTAGACATGAGTTAGCGAGGGCCCATCTCTACTGATGTGCAATCCCTTTATCCAGCCAGCTTCTTCTCCCATCCGCATCATACGACTAAGAGCATTAACTACCACCATGAACAAGAGGGGGGACAAAGGATCTCCTTGTCTGAGACCCTTGTTCAAATGGATGAACCCACAAGGCTTTTCATTCACTAGCACGGAAGGCTTGGCTGTCAAGATGGCATTCTTTGATCATTCTCAAAAATTCGGGTTCAAAGCCGTGACATGCGATGAGGTGAAGGAGAAAGTCCCATCTCACGTTGTCATATGCTCGAGCAAAATCGAGTTTAATGAGAATGCCTTGACGTTTATCTTTATGGACAGCCGAGGTGCATTCTTGGACAGCCATGAATCCGTCTTGAAGGAGTCTCCTAGGGATGAAAGCCGACTGAATGTCATCCACCATAGAGCTGATCGCCAACTTGAGCTTGTTTGCAAGAACCAACCATCTTGTAGGATCCATTGACCAGGCTAATCGGCCTGAAGTCCCCCAGTTCAGTAGCACCAACCTTCTTAGGAATTAGAGCAAGGAATGCAGCATTTAGGGCACCAATTCCCTGTAGACCGTTCTGAAAATCTGTGAACATTTCTATTAGATCATCTTGTAACATCGGCCAAAATTCTTGAAAAAAGCGAAGATTAAAACCGTCAGGCCCCGGGGCCTTGTCTGCCTTAGCCTCGAACACTACTTTCTTCACTTCCTCCACTGAAAAAGGGGCCTCTAAAGACTGCCACATGTGGTCAGGAACGCGCCCAAGGTCCTCATCTCTCCATACTGGTTGCTAGCGCCTGGGCTTTCTGAAAGCATGTCTGAAGAACTCCACAAATGTATTTTCAATAATATGTGGCTCCTCCACAATAGAGCCGTCAATGTGGATCAAGCCTATGTGATTTGATCTCCGCCGTTGGTTGGCCGCTTTATGGAAGAATTTGGTGTTATTATCTCGTTCTATCAACCATAGTTCTCGAGACCGCTGCCTCCATACGATTTTCTCCATTTGAAGTATCGACATCCATTCACCTTTAAAGGCAATGCATCGCTCTCTTTTATCCACGAATAAGGCGGCAACTTCTTCGAGTCTATCTAATTGGTCGATTTCTAGCTCAATATCAACCTTGCGCTGTCTTCTAGCTCTTCTTTGACCCGAATTCCATTGCTTGAGAACCAATTTAAGACGCTTTAGTTTGAAAGCAACTTTACGAACCCCATTCAATACAGGGACTGGCCTGGTCCAGTTCTCCCCCACCATGTCATGAAAATTTTCACATTGTAATCACCAGTTTTCAAGCTTGAAGTAAAACGACTGAAATGGGATCAACCCCCTGTCAAAAATCACCGAAGAATGATCGGAGGTGGTGTGGGGAATGCCGCGGAGCTGACAAGATGGGAAACAATCTTCCCAGCTGTGTCAAGGAAAACCGATCCAGGAGAGCACAAGAAGGCCTCTCACGAAGGTTGCTCCATGTATAACACTGATTTGACAGGGGAACGTCCGGGAGCCCTTCATCCGCCACCCATTCCGAGAAATGAGCCATTGAACCAATGACCACACCTTCTCTATTGTGATCTTCAGTGAATCAAGTGACGTTGAAATCCCCCATTAGACACCACGGGTGATTCCAAGCTAACTTGATACTACTAAGTTCCAGTCATAACTCCTCCCTCCGATCGTCCACGTTTGGACCATAAACGCCCGTCCAGATCCACCTCCAGTGGGTTTGAGTGTCTTCCATCAGAATAGAAATGGAGAAGTTGAGCACTTTTACTTCCATCTTTTTCCATCTTGACTCATTCCATGCTAGCAGAATACCCCCTGAAGCCCCTTGGGAGATGCTTTTGCTTCATAATGTGACATGCGATTTCCGCCAATCAATCTGAAGTCAGTCAATGAGCAAGTCTCCATTTTTGTCTCCTGAAGGCACACCAACTGGACTCCTTGGGCCATAACCACTTCCCTGACAGCCGACTTTTTCCCATGGTCATTAAGATCTCGAACATTCCAACAAAGGAATTTATACATAAAACAACTGATGTAAACCCTATGGATACACCGATGGAGCTTCGATCCTCAGCTGTGTTCCTCCTGTTGGAGGCTTCGAGAGAGGTTCACTCCAGAGGCCTCCCTAGATTTGTACAGGAAGGACTTTAGCTGGAACCTCTCACCGCCGTTCTTTAGAAGTACTCCGATTTGGGTTGCCTTAGAGCACCCCGGCGACCCCAGAAAGTCTGAGTCACTAGTCCCTATAGCAGAGGTTTGAAATACTTCCTCGGGAGACTCAGATCCGAGAGCAAGATGGGCCCCTCCCCCCTCCAGAGTCAGAATCAACTGAAGCCAGGGCTCTTGAATGGGTTGAGGAACCACCGCTTCTAACGAATCTTCTCGCTATAGAACAGGGTGCTCTCCCTTGGAGAGAGCTACCTCCACATAAAGAGGACGATCGGTTGTGGGGTGCACCTCCAATGTCGCTTGGAAGACCACCGATTGTGTGGACGGTGCGGGATCGTGCGAGTGGGCCGCTTGGCTTACGATGATGGGTTTCAACTTTGATGTTTGCATGGACACTGACCTCTTCAGAGGAGGCAGAGTCTCTGCATTAGGACACTCACAAGCTGGATACCCGATTGCAGATGAGCACCCGTCGGGTCCAACATCAGCTAAATGGGCTGGGCTCGGCCCATCAAGACAGTGCTGATCCATCCTTAGATGAGCTGAGGAACTGGGTCCAATAGGCCTGGGCTAACCACGTGCACTGATTTATGATCACCAAAACCACTTACACGAGATTTGAACAGTTCTGCCAATTATCTTTTGAAAGGAATTTCCACGTCCCTACCACTTTTGCTCCTTTGTTCGAAAAACCTTCCCATTGAACCCAACGAACCACGAGAGGGACCATGCCTTCCTCGGAGCCTTTCCCACCTGCGACCACCAGAAGTTGCTGGACACGCAACCTTCTGTTCTGGACAGAGGTCATTGACGCGACCCGCCTAAAGAGCACAGTCTGATGGTACAGAACCACCAAAAGTTTTGACCGCCTGACAGTCCTGGGAGAGTCACGAGGAGGCCACAACCTTCCCCTTCCCTGAATATGACTCCTTCGTGCAGCTTCTGCCGCCTGCTTTAGCGCTTGTCACTTCGGCCGGAGGACCCTTAGAGACCCCCTTGGAAGGCCCTGCACTATCAACCCCTGGTCTACCTCCGATTGGAATCCATCGGTGAGCAACTTTTGGGCCATGTTTGACTGTATTTGTGTAGGATCTGTTTCTAATTGGAGGCAGCGGCTCTACCTGGACCTTCACTTCCACGCCCCCCAGGCAAACCATCAGGATTGACGGAGGAGCTGCCTCCTTTGTTACCCAAACTGTCACTTTAGCTGGTGGTAAGATTTCCTCACACTCTAGGATTTTGACAAAGTTCATCAGATATCCAAATGGTTCAACAATCTGTTGGAGGACACCTTCAGTTCACCAGACAACTGGAATGCCACGAAGAAGAACTTGTTGTATGCTTCCGCCGACTCCCATGTCTAAGAAATCACTCTCCGAGAAAAAGATAGAACCTCCCTCCACATCGATATTCCTTTCTGTCAAAATGAGGTCCCGGGCTGCCAAGGATGGCAGACGAACAAAGAACTTTCACCAGCCACATTTCCATACTGACCCGAAGGGGATCCCCTTCCATATGAGCTTTAGATGTGCCAGGAGGGCCACACCCTGGAGCTCGAAGTCTCCCTCCCAGGAGGCTACCACACTTTTGTCGAGAGTGCGAGCCCTCTCCAGCATCCATTTGATTTCCACACGGCATGGAGGAGTTAGTGTGGAGTCTGAATACTCCTGGTGGTGGCTCCCAATAGACGAGAGAAACGTAGGTGCCACCGTTCAGTCAAAACTGCGATGGCCCAACTTGTTGGAGGACCAGCACCTAGGAGGGTCTCGATAGTCCCTAGCAAAGTGGCCCCTCCCTAAATAGCAAAAGCATGTCACAGACCTAGGGTGCGGGACCCCTGAATGAGGGACTGCGATCCCCCTAGCTCTCTTCGCACCATTCCTGGAGGGATCAACTCCTTCCCTGCTTCTCCTTGTACGCCTTTGCACCACCTGCCAAACTCCCTCCTCTGCCTCCAGAAGCCCCTTGGATGTACATACCTCACCCAAAATCCCTTCCCTTTGACGAGGATGCCAGTTGCAGCATTTGCAGTCCTTCCCCAGCAGAAGGCACCACCCTCTCCTCGACCGCTTCCTTCCCCCTCCCCAAGTCTTCCTCCTGTGCCACAAGAACACCTTTTGCACCTGTGCTACTCCTTCAATCCCCGAAATAGTTGGGGATGTTGGGGACTGCACCCCCTCCACATATTGCTTTCCCCCCATTGCCACATCATGTGTCAGCGAGGGGCATAAAGACTCTGCCGTCTTCACCTTCGTTAAACCCGTGGTCGCCGTTGTTTCCGTCTTTGCCATTGTCGCCGTTGTTGTTCCTGTCTTCGCCATCGTCGTCGCCATTGTTGCCGTTGTTGTTGCCGTCTTTGCCATCGTCATGGCCTGACTTTGGAAAAGTTTTTTTTCTCCATGTTAGTGTTGGGAAGATAATTTGTGGAAGCCAACAACAATCACGAGATTAAACATAAGAACAAAACACCACATCACACGAAGAACACAAGATATACGTGGTTCAGCTTAGGCCTACATCTACGGGACAAAAAATAGAGAATCTACCTTGATAGTTGAGATATATTAAGAGACTCACAAACTCTCTTCATTTTCAAGCAATCTCCCAATTAACAAACAAATATTGTTTCCAGATTTTACACTACAAGAAACATTCTTTTGAGCCAGGAAATTTTTACCAAGGAAAATAGTTCCTTGGTAATTGTGTACTTATACCAACAATATCTCAGATCCGTAGGTTATTAAGGGGCCGAAGAAGTTGTCGCGAAAAATTCGATCAAATAGACATTTAACAAGGAATCTGTTCATCGGTAAAACTAAAAATAATAATATATTTTTTAATATCACTATTATCAGGGTAACTTGCCCCTGGTAAAAGTATGATTAGTTTTTGCTTAACAAAAAATTTGTAATTTTTATGCCACTGAATATATTTGTCGGCAAATACCACATTTACTGAGGAAATTAATTCTCAGAAAAAATGTAAATTTTCTTCATATTTTTCACATTATTTATTAACGACATATTTCGTCGCATTTGCCCAACTTTTACTGAGGACATGCTACTTTAGTACAAGTATACGTTGTCATAAATCATTTACTGAGGAAATTTCTTCAATGAGAATTACAAATTTTATCGAGAAAATAATTCCTTGGTAAAAGTATAAAATTTTCAAATATATATTTTTTTCTTATTTAATTTTTAATTGTTTTACCGAGGAAAGTTTTTCTCAGTCAAAATATATAAATATGCATTTATTTTATTCATTTGTTTTTGTATTCAATTTTAAAAGAACTTAGTTTTATCAAGGAAAGCCATGCTTGGCAAATGTTGTGGCATATATGTAAATTTCATGACCACCTTTGATAAATACAAAACCCACTTTAAACCTTAAATTGTCTTCTTCTCCTGAAATCTCAAAATCATCTAAGCCACTCTAAACACTTTAAACCCTAAATCATCTTTTCTCCTGAAATCCCAAATCATCAACTGTTAATGCAATACGATCTCGATTGAACGTCTGCACCTTCTCCATATATGTCATCTCCTCCACGGAATCGTTGCTCTCCTCTGCGAAATTGTTGTCGTCGGCACCCTCACCACCACTGGCCCCGCCTTCGACGATCTCTTGACGGACGGCGGGAGGACACCGTCATCTTCGAAGCTTGCCTCCGACAGCCTGATCGCCGAAGTTCACGTCATCGTCATCACCTTGGTCAATACTCTCTCTCCCTCTGTGTATGATTACTTCCGTTGATGGTGGATCTCATTCAGGGTTGATGATTTTGATAATTTGGTGGTACAGACTCTCCTCTCCCCCCTCTGTGTGTTACTTTCGTTGACGGTGGATCTCATTTAGGGTTTATGATTTTGATGATTTGGTGGTTAAGATCTCTCTATCTCTCTCCCTCTGTGCGTGATTACTTCCTTTGAAAATAATGATGAGACATTCACTCTCCTAATTAACAAATAAATATTATTTAATATTATAGGAGATTCATAAATATTAATTAAGATCAAATTTTAATTAATATTTTACTAATTAGGTGTCTACTCTAATATGTTTTTATCATGATCATCCGATATGATACACCGAATCGAAACATAATCTCAATAGTTAGAATAAGAGAGAAATAATAATGAAAATTTTTTTTCTATTAGAAAGCGACTGAAGTCCTCATATAATAATACAAGATAATATTACATGTGTAGCATACTAACAAATTAATCTAACAACAAACTAATAGGTAATCTAATACCTTTACATTATTTTCTCAAACCCTGTAATAAGGGCGGAGAAAGTAGAGATGAAAAGTACCCACTGTGGTTACGGCCACCAAAGCCCACAATACGAACGAAAGCACAAAGGGCATCATCATTGCCACCCTGTAAGCAAATCCGACGTTCAATAGCGTAGCTAACAACCATATGATGATCTTGTGCCTCTCCCTCTGCTTCGATCCAACCGGAGCTTTCTCATGGGCGTAGATTCTCCAGAACAGGAGCCCGATGTCTATGTTGGAACCGACGATAAAAGATACAATCCAAATGTCGTTGCGAGAACCGGTGGATGGCCACCATGGATTGGATGATGAGAAATGCAATGGGGAGCACAAACCACATACATGAGAGTGACTGAGTGAACAAGGTTATTATGGCTTGGGGAATGGCCTGCTTTCTTCTCTTTTAGTCTTCACGGTTATCAGCTTCTGTTTTCAGGAGCCCCTGCTTTGTATCCTCAGTTGTATTCATTTTTTTTTCCAAACGTCAACCAAGATGTCGTTGCTGGTCTTTTATGGTTGTGTATAAACGAAGTTCCGTGGACAACTTCCTTTTTGTTTGTTTTATATATTGATGAGTCATAATCAGAAGTCTCTACACGGTGCTTGGTCAACAAGCTTCCTCAAAAATATATTGACAATCAAACAAACCCGTTCAAACTGTTAAGCAACTCTTTTTAGATAAAAAAGAAAATATTGCTTTAGATGAAATTTACAGATCTGTGCAGAACAGGAGAAAAACAAGATTTCCCTCTTCACCAATACAATAAAAACAAGAGAGAATTCAGATCTAGGCCCGTTTGTCTGGGCGGTGTGAGAGGCTGCATTGGACAAATCACCACACATTCCGTGAAGCGGTGTTTCAACGCGTTTTAAAAACTGAAAAAGTAGGCAGTTCAACACAAACACTGGCTTTCAAACGCTAACACTGATTTCTCGTTTAGCTTTGAATTTGCATTTCTACGACTCTTCTATTGTGGAATCCGCGCAAAAACGAAGCCAAACGGGCCTTGAGAGAGAGATGACCCTCAAATTGATTTGATTTTGACTAAAAAACACAATCACATGAATTGTACGAGTATAAATTAAAACAAATTTGTTGACCCGGCTGCCGACCCCCTTTGACTTTATTTTCCTTTGCTGTGAAGGAAGTCCTTCGTGTTCTAGATAAGGTTCTGGAATCTTCTTCCATGGTATTTTTTTACGGCATTTTCATTTCAACGCAAAGTACAAAGTACAGAAGCTTCTTCCTTAGTTGACGTGACATTACAAAAGGAACAAAAGCTTCCTAGAATCTTACTTTTTTTTGGATCAACATTTTTTATCCTTAATTTAATTTCATATATGGTAATGCAATTCAGTTTTATAAATGATAGTTTTTTTTATAGTTTTTATATGAATGATAGATGATATAACATTTTATTCGATAAATGAGAGTTAATGTCATTCAACATTACATTAATAGTTTATGTTGTGTTTGTTATGTGAATGATAGTTTCTGTTGTAATTGGGCATTATATTAATAGTTGCTATGTTGTTGTAGTTACATTGATATACATTCTGTAATGTTGTAGTTTTTGTTGCATTGTTAAATGATTCTTATAAATAAATGATTTTATTATGTAATTGTTTATAAAATTTCTGTATTTAGTCATTTACATATCTATAAATTGATATTGCATTGCTGTAATTGGTCATTACATTTCTGTAAAGTTGTAGTCCTTATTTGAATTTTATTAGTAGTTTTCGTAATTGGTTATGTAATATTATAATTTCTGTAATTGTTAATTACTTCTATGAGAAAATTATAGTTGTTGATATATATGTTTCCAGTTCGAATTCATGCTTGCATTAATGTTGTTCATATTATAACATGGAAATTTGTTTAGGTGTTTAACTCATTGTTACATCTTTAATGTAGCTTGGACAACATGTTCTTCGTTATAATGAAGTATTGATCAATGTCTAGTTTGAAAGCCTTTTAGTTGGTTGGATTTCACTCAATGGGACATGAAGAGGATCAGGGGGGAGACAATAGCTGATTTGTATTTAACTATTTTGTATACATTGAATGTTTTGACATATAAATGACAATACTTATCGTTCATGGAACTATTGTAATAACAGTTAAAATGTATCTATAATCATTTTGTGTTTAATCATCTTTGTTTACGTTGAATGCCCTCTGTAGGTAACTATTAAATATTTCTAACTGTGTATAATTTTTGTATATATGACATTATATTTATGTATTTATGTAACTCTTGTCTATATGGAATAGTTTAGATATTATGAAAAATCAAGAAAAAAAAAAGAACAATGTAGTAATTTGAGGACAAGAAAATTAGGCCTGTTAGTTCAGGGGTATTTAGGTAATTCATCTACAAAATTTTTTGTTGACCCATCTGCCGACCTCTTGTAGATGACTTATTTTCCTTTGCTGTGAAGGAAGTCCTATGAGTTCTAGATAAGGTGGAGTCTTTCGTGTTCAAGATAAGGTCTCTCTCGATTCTTCTACCAATTTTTTTTTATTTTTTTTATTTTTTTATTATGAAAAATCTATAGGCTTTTTTATTTCAAAGCGAATTGCAAAGTATAGAAGCTTCTTCCATGGTTAAAAAGGATCAGAAGCTCCAAAGAAGTTTACCTCGTTTTTGGATCAACTCCAATATTGGATCAACTCCAATTTGGAGATGCTGAAGGCCTTCCTATACTTTAACGTGATGATTGCCATCTATAGATCCCCCAAAGATTGGTACATCATCGCCATCAACGTCTTCATCGCCCATCTCTCATCGACCCCTGAAAAAGCTCATCAGGGGCCCAAGACGACGTTGACTCTCTCCGTGGCGGGATGCATGGAAGTGCTGGCCATGGAGGATCCGGCGAAGCACTGGCCGCTCGTCGCGTGCGCGATCGCCAATCTAATTGCCTCCAATCTTGTCCTTGTCATGACCGCAAAGTCTCCTGCTGATAATGGCTCCTCATGTGGTTTTAGCAAAAGCATGAGGTGGGTGATTTTTGTCATCGCCAACGTTGCCATCGCTTTATCGGCCCTATCGACTCTCGGATGATCAACAACAACAAACTATTGTTGATGATCTGCCGAAGGAACATTTAGACTGGTCATAACCCACCTTGTCATCTTTAAGTTACATTATGATATATATAGAAGTTGAATTTTTTTTTTGGGGGGGGGGGGATGGGATTTGGCACACAAGCAACGAGGCGGTTTTTGAAAGAGCCTCTGGGTTTACTAGACAAACTTGTGGGACATGTTTCACATGTACATGAGGGTGTGGGATAGTAACGTCGCGTAGGTCGGGTAAATTTTCTTTCATGAAGGGTGCATCAGTGTGACAGTTTGACGATACTCATGAGTTAGATGACTCTTCTAATCGGATTTTGTCAAGCGTGTTCTCATTTTCTTATTTTATTTTTTTGTTTTATTGAGAGTTTGTAATTCGATCTTCATGAATAAAATGCGGTAATAAATATCTACTTTTAGTTTTAAAACATATTTGATTTGTAATTGTCCATGGCCAATTTTCTTTTTCTTTTCTTTTCTTTTTCTTATTTCTTTGACAAACTTATGATGCGATCTTCTTTGATTCAATCTCTTCTCCATCGATATGTTTGACATCATTGTTATATATTGTGGAGCCTGATGATGTGCGCAGAGGATTGTTGGCGCTACGTAGGGGCGGACGGCTGTCTTTCGTGTATTGACTTTTTTACCCTTAATGAGATGTCAGTATAAAAGGACATCTCATATTTTTCATTAGGTTCTAGGGTTTTCATCTACGGTGTATTTGACTTCTCAGAAATAGTGGATTGATCTCTGGTGTGCTCCGTGGACGTAGGCAAGCATTGCCGAACCACGTAAATTTTGTGTCTTTGATTTCGATTTGTTTGTTTTTCCTTTGATTGATTGCATCCCAAGATCCGAAAAGCCCTAACAATTGGTATCAGAGCTTCGGTTTCACGAATCCACGGCACAGGAGGTGTCCATTCGCGAGATCTGAAGATCTAGGGCACAGGAGGTGTCCATTCGCGAGATCTGTAGATCTAGGGCACAGGAGGTGTCCATTCGCGAGATCTGTAGATCTAGGGCACAGGTGGTGTCCATTCGCGAGATCTGTAGATCTAGGGCACAGGAGGTGTCCATTCGCTCGATCTGAAGATCTAGGGCACGGGAGGTGTCTATTCGAGTGGGAGCAATGGATTCAGATAAGGATTTATCGAAGATCGAAAGTTTGATGGCACAAACTTTGGCTACTGGAAGATGCAGGTGGAGGATCATCTGTACGAGAAAGATCTCTATCAACCGTTGAAAGAGAAACCAACAGAGATGGAGCAAGAGGCGTGGGATCTGTTAGATCGGAAGGCTCTCGGCGCAGTGAGGAAGACGCTGTCCAAGCATATTGCCTTCAATGTCAAGAAAGAGACATCCACGATTGCTCTCATGGCCAGATTGTCCAAGATGTATGAACAGCCTTCTGCGGCAAATAAGGTACGACTCATTAAAAAGCTATTCAATATGAAGATGAGCGAAGATTGCAATTTCAAGGAACATCTCAACGAATTTAATGAAGTTACGGATCAATTAAATTCAGTCGATCTCGTTTTCGATGATGAGATCCGTGCTTTATTGATCCTCGGGCAGTTACCCGAGAGCTGGAACGGCACTGTTACCGCGATCAGTTCCTCTACAGGAAAGAAGAAATTGAAGTTCGATGATGTGGTGAATCTGATTATGACAGAGGAGATCAGGCGACAAGCAGATGGTGGTTCCACTTCCGGATCAGCGTTGAATGTTGATAGCAGAGGCAGAAGTTCAAACAAAGGTAATGGGCGTGGCAGATCAAAATCGAGAAACGGCAGATCCAAATCTAAAAATCCAAGAAATTCCAACAATAATCAAAATCAGAATGCGAAGAAGATTATTGAGTGCTGGAATTGTGGTAAAACGGGACATTACAGAAATCAGTGCAGGTCAGAGAAGAAAGAAGCATATAACAAGAATGAATCTAATGTTCTTTCAGAAGAATCAGATGACGCATTGATTTGTTCCATGGAGAACAAGTCCGATTCTTGGGTGATGGATTCTGGTGCATCGTTTCACGCGACCTCCAACAAAGATCTTCTCAGAAATTATGTCTCAGGCAGTTTTGGAAAGGTGTACCTTGGTGATGATCAACCCTGCGATGTGGTCGGCAAGGGTAAAGTGCAGATCAAGCTGAATGGCTCTGTATGGGAATTGAATGATGTCAGACACATTCCTGACCTAAGAAAGAACCTGATTTCAGTTGGACAATTAGCAAAGGAAGGCTATATGACAACCTTCAACAGTGACAGCTGGAAGGTTTCGAGAGGCTCATTGATCGTTGCACGAGGTAAAATGACTGGTACTCTTTATGTGACAACTGATGCTTGTGGTTCTATTGCAGTTGCTAATAGTAAGGACGATCCTAACATATGGCATCAGAGACTTGGTCACATGAGTCAAAAGGGACTTAAAGTCATGCACTCGATGGGAAGATTGCCAGGATTGCAGTCAGTTGATATCGACTTGTGTGAGAGTTGTATCTTTGGAAAGCAGAAGAGGATCAGTTTCAAGACGTGTGGCAGAACTCCAAAGCAGAACAAGCTTGAGTTGATTCACACAGATGTCTGGGGACCAGCTGCGGTCTCATCCATCAGCGGAAAGTCATACTTTGTGACTTTCATTGATGACCATTCCAGGAAGGTATGGGTTTACTTCTTGAGACAGAAATCAGAGGTGTTTGAGGTGTTCAAGAAGTGGAAGGCAATGGTGGAAAATGAAACAGGCTTGAGAATCAAGAGGCTGAGGTCCGATAATGGTGGTGAGTATGAAGACACCAATTTCAAGAAGTTCTGTTATGATAGTGGAATCAGATTAGAGAGAACTGTGCAAGGGACTCCACAACAGAATGGGATAGCTGAACGGATGAATCGAACATTGACTGAGAGAGCTAGAAGCATGCGTATACAGTCAGGTCTACCAAAGCAGTTCTGGGCAGAAGCAGTCAACACAGCATCCTACTTGATCAACCGTGGACCCTCAGTACCTTTGGACCACAAGATACCAGAGGAGGTATGGAGCGGCAAAGAGGTAAACCTTTCTCATTTGAAAGTCTTCGGTTGTGTTTCATATGTACACATTAGTGATAATGCTAGGAGTAAGCTTGACTCTAAATCACTAAAATGCACTTTTATTGGATATGGTGGTGATGATTTTGGTTATCGTTTCTGGGATGACCAAAAGAAAAAGGTTATAAGAAGTAGAGATGTCATATTCAATGAAAAACTGATGTACAAGGATAGAAATGCAACACAGTCTAGTGATCCGAAGAACTTTGATCCTGTTTATTTTGAGCCTGATAATACTGCAGTGGTTAGAGTGTCACGGCAAACAGTTGACAGATCTCAGAGAGAGGAAACTACTCCACAGAATAATCAACAGCAGGTTGATATGCCACAGGCCCCAGCTCCTGAGCCTCCTCCACTCAGGAGATCCACCCGTCCGCATGTTCCGAACAGGAGGTATATGAATTACTTATTACTGACTGATGCAGGTGAACCTGAATGCTATTTTGAGGCATGTCAAGGAGAGGATGCTAGCAAGTGGGAGCTTGCTATGGAAGATGAGATGAAGTCACTCATTTCCAACGAGACATGGGAGCTAGCTGAGTTACCCATGGAGAAGAAGGCTCTTCACAACAAATGGGTGTATCGAGTCAAAGAGGAGCAGGATGGCTCCAAGCGATACAAGGCGAGATTGGTGGTCAAAGGCTTTCAGCAGAAAGAGGGGATTGACTACACCGACATTTTCTCACCGGTTGTGAAACTGACTACTATTCGATCAGTTTTGAGCATAGTTGCATCCGAGGACCTACATCTTGAGCAGTTAGATGTCAAAACTGCTTTTCTGCATGGTGACTTAGAGGAGGAGATATACATGCAGCAACCAGAGGGTTTCATAGTGAAGGGCAAGGAGAAACTTGTGTGCAGGTTGAAGAGGAGCTTGTATGGCTTAAAACAGGCTCCAAGACAGTGGTACAAGAAATTCGATGGCTTCATGCAGAGAACTGGCTACCACAAGTGCAACGCTGATCATTGTTGCTACTTCAAGAGGTTTGATTCCAGTTATATTATTTTGCTACTTTATGTTGATGACATGTTAGTGGCTGGTTCAGATATGGATGAAATCAGGAATTTGAAGAAGCAATTATCAACAGAGTTTGATATGAAAGATCTGGGTTCAGCAAAGAAGATCCTTGGAATGAGGATTTCGAGGGACAAGCAGAGAGGTATTTTGCAGTTGTCTCAAGCTGATTACATTGATCGTGTTTTGCAGAGGTTTAGCATGTCTGATGCTAAGGCAGTTAGCACACCATTGGCTAGTCATTTTAAACTGTCCAAAGATCAAAGCCCCAAGACTGAGGAGGAGAGAAAGTTCATGACGAATGTTCCATATGCCTCAGCAATTGGAAGTTTGATGTATGCCATGGTTAGCACGAGACCGGATATAGCCTATGCAGTGGGAGCTGTGAGCAGATTCATGTCAGATCCAGGCAAGCAACACTGGGAAGCAGTGAAGTGGATACTTAGATACTTGCGAGGTACTACTGACAGATGCTTATACTTCAGCAGGGGCGAGTTGAGGCTACAGGGATTTGTGGATGCAGACTTTGCTGGCGAGGTTGATCAGAGGAGGAGCACCACTGGTTATGTCTTTACAGTAGGTACTACTGCTGTTAGTTGGATTTCACAAATACAGAAGATTGTTGCTTTATCCACTACAGAGGCAGAGTATATAGCTGTGACAGAAGCTAGCAAAGAGATGATATGGTTACAGGGCCTGTTAACAGAGTTGGGATTCAGACAGACGAAGAATGTTTTGCACAATGATAGTCAGAGCGCTATACATTTGGTGAAAAATTCAGCATTTCATTCGAGGACTAAGCACATAGGACTTCGTTATCATTTCATCAGGACGCTTTTGGATGATGGGAGTCTATTGCTTGAGAAGATCCAGGGAAGCAAGAATCCAGCCGACATGTTGACTAAGACAGTGACTACAGAGAAACTGGAGCTGTGCGCAGCTTCAGTTGGTCTTCTAGCTTGAGGACAAAGATGAGCACACCAGATTATAGATCAATCATTTGATAGAAGTTATTTACTCTTGGTTCAGTCTCCAAGTGGGAGATTGTTATATATTGTGGAGCCTGATGATGTGCGCAGAGGATTGTTGGCGCTACGCAGGGGCGGACGGTTGTCTTTCGTGTATTGACTTTTTTACCCTTAATGAGATGTCAGTATAAAAGGACATCTCATATTTTTCATTAGGTTCTAGGGTTTTCATCTACGGTGTATTTGACTTCTCAGAAATAGTGGATTGATCTCTGGTGTGCTCCGTGGACGTATGCAAGCATTGCCGAACCACGTAAATTTTGTGTCTTTGATTTCGATTTGTTTGTTTTTCCTTTGATTGATTACATCCCAAGATCCGAAAAGCCCTAACAATCATTGCTTCTCAGCAGCTCTTATCGTCGGCCACTGGTCGTCGTCGTCTGCTACAAGCCCCACTCTACAAAAAATATGGCACTTACCAAAACCGCTGCAAAAGTTTCCCTAAACCGTCGGGAATACTATTGTGACAGTTTTAGGGCGCGTCTTAAATTATTTGGGATGGCTTTATGTGGCTGCCGTTAATAAATAATGTGTGCGATGGTTTTACTTTTCGTCGCAAAGAAATAGATTTTGCAATTTAATACGTAAAAATAACAATATCAACTATCAAAGGGATCAAGTTAACAATCACTTTTTTATTATCATTTTAGCTGATGGGATAGAATGATAAGGGGGATAGATGTTTCCGCGTCACCTGATGAATTGTAATTGTAATTTTTAACAATAAATATTACTTAAAAATATTTAAATTATACAAGAATATTATTTTGAGGGTTTTATATACAATTTAAAGTATTTATTTTTATACATCGCTTTCCAAAAGTCATTTATCCACGATTTAACTCATTTGAGAATTACTAGTTGTTATGTATGTGCAAATGCACATAGACAAAAATGTAATATATGTTTTGATTAATATTAATGCAAAAAATTTAATTACAATAACATTTTCATAATTGATGTAACATTTTCATTTAATCATAATTGATGTAAATGAATTTTTTTCATGGATAAGTCGGCATATGAATGTAATTTTATCATAAATGATGTAAATTATTAATATTATTTTATGATATATCTATAGTAGTTATCATATAAGTATGATGAAATGTGAAGCTTAAAATTTTAATATGTCATACACGATATGATAAAAATATTTATAAATTATGGATGAGATTACAATGATATGAATGGATTTTCATTGGATTAAATCTATTGTTGAGTTCACACAAAGCTCAAATCTAAATTTGTCCATTTTTATAGCAATAATTTTTTTTGTACCATTATTTTATACGTTTGTTTTTTTTATTGGATTGCATTTTAATTACTGTGAATTATATATATATATATATTTTGGGTAGATCTTATGGACTATTGATTTTTTGGGGCGTTAATAGAGTAGTGAAATCCAATTAAATAGAGCAAATGCTAATCAAATATCTGTGAATTAAATAAATGCTAATAGATGTGAATTACATTAATATTTGATACCTTTTTAAATATATCATGTTTTTGCATATGAAATGGAAATAATTTTTTTTTGTTAATTATATTTTTAATGTATAATATATCATGTCTTATCCTAATTATATTACGATAATCAAATCTAACTATAAGTTAATCAATATGTTACATGATAAAATGTATGTATGATAATAAACGATGAATGAAATTAAAATGTTGTAAATGGATTTTCATGAAATTGAATAGAAATGTAAGAGTATTATAATAATATTATGATAACTAACAATTGATATGAGTAATAAAATTTATAAAATTTCATTTGGACATATTTCATTAGATATGATAATGTTACCCTTTCATTTATTTGAAAACAGTTCAGAAAATTGATGATCATGTAGTATTTTCTATCCTAATAAATTAACATATAAATAACCTATACTGTTATTGGCAAAACATTTTCAGTAAGTAATTTGGAAGTACGTAGAATAATCAAAGTTGTTTTTAGCTAATGGAAAATTTGCACTTATAGTCCACTGATAATTTTAAAAAAAAACATAATCAGATCAACAATTTAAATTAATAAGACTATAAATGTGGGTTGTCTGGTCAACGGCGAGTGATAATATTATAAATTATATAATTAAAACTCAAATATGATAACGTGATAGATTCCCCCAATGGAAGCCATTCAATCTGATCCTTATATCTTTTTATATTAAAAAAAAATTTGAATATTCAACAATCCTTATAAAGTGATGAATACCTGATTGGATTCATATGAAAGAAAATTGAGGTGTATAAGATTATGGGACATGCACATGAGAAAGTTCAAAATAGTAGCTTGTGAATTTTAAACAAAATTATTTCTTTTTAAAATTAAATAATAAATTGAAGAAAGAAGATTTACAGACAAAATTATTTATATTAAATGATTTACAACCAAAAGAGAGTAATTTTGGGATTGAAGTTCTAACTGTTTAATGGATAGAATTTAAGAGGATTTTCAATTTCAGAATATATTTCCAAAACACGGTCTAGAAGTGCAATGTTAGATTTCCGATTTTCAAAGTCTGATTTTCTTTTTCTTTAAGGTTGAGTACTCTTAAAAACCCCAGAAAATGACGACGCGTATGATCATATAAACACCAATGCAGGACTTTGAATTATGTGTATAATAGAATTTTTGTGCCAATAAAATCCATCCAGGATGTTTGATTAATTTATTTCCCCATCAAACACAATAATACACCAAGCAAATAATAATTGATTTTTTTTTCTCCAAAAAACATGTTGATTCTTAAGTGATTTACGCAAATAAACATGAAGCAAGAAACCTAATTGAATAGTTGTTCTATTTTTCAAAAATGATGTTCAACAAAGGAGCAGACAACCAGGTTCTGCCCAGTTAAAACTCTCAAAAACCAAACAAAAGAAATCCATAAAAACCTGATTGGGTCAGAGTCAAAACCGATACTAACAAGGGGTGGGGAGGGATTCACCCAAAAAAATAAAATAAAATAAAAAAGAAAACTTGCATCAAGGACTCACCGTCGGCGACCATGCTGAAAACAATGAGGAGGAATGGATCTGAGAGGAGGCCGAAGTTCCCTCGCATCCGACATCAACGGTTGGTGGTGGAGCTTGGTCTCCGCCATTGCCTCCTCTTCAACACCCTCCTCGGCCATTTTTAGTGTTTTTAATCCGAAACAGAGAAAGTGAAAAAGCATTGCATATTTTGTGGCTTTGTAATGGTTCGGAAGTCTAACCAACTCTGGCTCTTTGAATTCCCATCAGTGAATGTTCATTTTTCAAGAGACTAATTGATTGGGGGGGTTGACGGTTCATGAAAGGGTTCGGGGAAGGTGAAGGGATCCTTTGAGAAAGGGTTTGAAAGAAATTAATTGATTGGGAGGACTAAAATCATCGAATGAAATATTTCTTAGGATAATATAGATTAAGGAATTTTACATTTATACCCTATTAAATATGATAGTTGCAACACGAAAGATTTTTTCAAGGGTTCAATTAGTTTTTTAAAGATGGTATAACGCAAAATATCATATTTAACATGGGTATAAATGCAAAATTTCCTATAGATTATAAGATATGTAACCAGTTTATCTTATCTTAATGCATTTATATAAAACATTATATTGCTTACTCGCATATAATTATATTATAAACTTCTAATATAAATGTGTATAAATGCATTTATATTAAGTTTATGCATATAATAATGTGAACAATATATAATTTTATAAATGCATTTTAAAATTATATACATTTAACATAAAATCAACAATATATAATTAAGATATAAACATATATTAAAATTAAGATATTTAAAATGTATATGTATATTTTTAGCTAATTTTCTATGACACTTCTATTAATTTTAATTAAATTAGATATATAATTATGCATGCATATAATAGAATGGAAATCCCTATATTTCACTTAAGGTTTAATCCCTTTATATAATTTTAATATAGTGTTATATATTTTCAATAATTTGAAAATGTAAATGTGTCAAACAAAATATTATTAGGGATATGAATGGATTTTCAAGAAATGAGAAGGTAAACTTGTCAAGTGAATGTTTTTCATGGATTGATACTTTTATAGGTAGTATAGATATAGATATAAATATAGATATAGATAGATAATCTAGATTTTATGTTTCAGTTTTGTATAAATTGTTTTAGAAAAGATTGCATTGAATTATTATTTTTTGAAATATAAATGTATTTTAAAATTATATACATTTAACATAAAATCAACAATATATAATTAAGATACAAACATATATTAAAATTAAGATATTTAAAATGTATATATGTATATTTTTAGCTAATTTTCTATGACACTTCTATTGATTTTAATTAAATTAGATATATAATTATGCATGCATATAATAGAATGGAAATCCCTATATTTCACTTAAGGTTTAATCCCTTTATATAATTTTAATATAGTGTTATATATTTTCAATAATTTGAAAATGTAAATGTGTCAAACAAAATATTATTTGGGATATGAATGGATTTCCAAAAAATGAGAAGGGTAAATTTGTCAAGTGAATATTTTTCATGGATTGATACTTTTATAGGTAGTATAGATATAGATATAGATATAGATATAGATAGATAATCTAGATTTTATGTTTCAGTTTTGTATAAATTGTTTTAGCAAAGATTGCATTGAATTATTATTTTTTGAATTATTAATCATTAAAATTGGATTTGTTGACAATTTAGTGTACATATATAATCATAACATATTTTGGGGTGTGCCTTTTTTTTGGAATTCTATAATGAAAATTACATTAATATTTGATATATTTTTTAATCGTATCATGTTTTTGCATGTGAGATTAAATTTATTGTTGAGTTCACACGAAGCTGAAATCTTAATTTGGCTATTTTGTTAGCAATAATTTCTTTTTTGTGTAGCAGTATTTTATATGTTTGTTTTATTTTATTGGATTAAATTATTACTGTGAATTATATTTTTTTTTTGGGTTGATCCTAGGGACCATTGACTATTTCGGGCGTTAATAGAGTGGAGAAATCCAAATGAATAGAGTAAATGCTAATCAATCATTAATTGTTTGGGGAGTTTAATAATACTATTTTTTTTTAAAAAATCAAATTTTAAACATGACATTTTAAAATAATCTTTTAATAAATATTGCATTGAATTATTATTTTTTGGAACACTAATAATTAAAATTGGATTTGTTGACAATTTATTTTACATGTATAATCATAACATAGTTTGAAAATCGATAATGAAGATTACGTTAACTATAAATTAGATTAAAATGATGTAAATGGATTTTCATAGAATTGAATAGAAATGTAGGGGTAAAATGAAAAAATGATTGTCATTAAAGTGGTGTAAATGGACTATAATGGGATTAAATGAATTGATAGGGGTAAAAAGGTCAAATGGCAGATTTTTGGTTTAAAAGACTTTTATATAATAATATAGATATAGATTATAATAAATAATTAATGAAATTAAAATGTTGTAAATGGATTTTCATGGAATTGAGTAAAAATGTAAGAGTATCCTAATAATATTATGATAACCAATTTCAATTATAAGTTAATAAATATGTTACATAATGAAATGTATGTATTATAAAATACTATAAATTAGATTAAAATGATGTAAATGAATTTTCTTGGAATTGAATAGAAATGTAGGGGTTAAATGAAAAAATGGTTGTAAGCGGTATAAATGAGATTAAAATGATGTAAAAAGTTTTTCTTAGAATTGAATAGAAATGTAGGGGTTAAATGAAAAAATGGTTGTCATTAAATTGGTGTGAATGGACTGTAGTGAGATTGAATGAATTGACAGGAGTAAAAAGGTCAAACGGCAGGTTTTTGGTTTAAGAGACTTTTATATAGTAATATAGATTATACCAATAATAATATATAAAAAAATGTGTTCAGATGTTTGTGGGGACTGTCATGATAACTGAGTGAGTATTAGATGTTCATTTTTAATTTAATAATATAATATAAAATAATCAAGTCCCACGCGTTACTTGGCCGACAAGAGTCCTACATGCCAGTTGTCCGATTAATCCGGGATCGATCAAGCTTCCTCTGGAAGTTTACTTATGAGTTGACCATCAAACAAACCCGTTCCGTTAAAAATAATTAAACAATTTAGAAATCTATATTTTATTTTCAAAGCAAATGTAGTTGTATTCACAATATCAAAATAAACAGTGATCAGAGTTATAGAGAAGCGAAAAAAGAAAATACAAAAAACAACAAGAAAAACAAGCAACTGGGCAAAAAAAGAACTCCCCACAGAATGAATAGAAAAAGTTTCTATCTGATCCCCCTGGAGCCAACCCCGCTACTCAATGAGACAACATGCATTCTCGCCTATCCAGATCGATTTAACCCCGCACAAATTGACACCCCAGTCCTTGACGCATTGGCGAGACCTCTCAAAGTAGAAAATCACCCTTAAAAAACTAGCTACTTCATTGCACGAGGACCAAATCGCCAACAAACTATATATACATACACCTTTCAAATATAACTTATCGTGTCGGCCTCTTAGAACTGTCACACTTTTAACAGTGTATGCATTATAAATCCATAAGTGTGTTGGATCAAACCCAAACTTGACTAGATCTAATAGGATTTTTTTTTTCTTTTGGTGTGAGGAATTGTTTGGATTTCATCCTGTTGTCCTCTCGTTCTTATGAATTCTGAATGATCGCCTCCTAATACTCCCAACAAAACATCTGACTAAAAACAATCACTTTGTTATAAATAAAAATTTCCCAATGTTGTATAGATTAGGGGCGCTTTGTAGCCCTCTTTGTAATCATCAAATCACATAATTAATTAATATTCCGTTATCTCAGTATATAGACTATGTTATAAAAAAATTAATTAATTTAAAAATATGCAAGTATTCAATTTATTAAAGTACGTAAATCATTTAGAAAAGAATGTATTTCATCAATCAAACATATTTTAAAAAGATCAAAATGTGGGTGCGGATCAAATGTGGAGTTAATTATAATATTTTTTGGAATCAGATCTCTTATGTTAATGTCATAAGAAAACTCTATGTAGATAAATCATAAGATGCCACGTTGATGGCACAAATTTATAGAGAAAGTGCGTGGGATTTTTTTCACAAATTTAATTAAAATAGGGGTATTTTTTATAATATGTGTTATGATGTAGAGAATCCGAGCCTCACTTTTAATAGAGAAAACTTACAGGGGTAGTCAATTAGGATTTTTATGGATAAAATATCCATGTATATGGATTTATAAATCTTGTGTTATTCAATCAGGAAGTTGGTTCATGGACAAAAAAATCCAACATTATTCAATTGAGACATTGTTTCGTGAACATAAGTCCATTGTTATTCAATTTAAACATTATTTTGTGCAAAAAAAGTTTAGTGTTATTTGATTGAGACATTATTTAGTGGACAAAAAGTCCAGCGTTATCTGATTGAGACATTTTTTTGTAGACAAAAGTCCAGCGTTATTCAATTGAGACTTCTCATAATAGATATTTTGTCATTTGTTATTCAATTTAAACAAGATTTTTGAAGACTTTCTTAAGTGATGGACTTTTGTATACTTTTGTGGACTTTAGAGAGATAAATATAAAGGAAAAAGTCATTATAAAATCCCACCCAAATGGGTGGAATTCTCATGGACTTTTATTATAGTATTGTGAATATCTTTTTTTTTTCTTTTAACAAAATTCTTTTCTTTTATGGATGATAATTATCTAATGCCTTTCATATTTTATTCATAGTTTTTTTTTATATTTTCTCAATTTATCATCTTTTTTAATGAATATTGATGTATGAAATATTGATATTACCTCATATGTTTGATAAATAACTCAGAATGATGGATTTGCTTGTGTTGCAATCAATCATTTCATTATTGTATATTATATAATATATACTTGGATCATCCACCATTATTTTCTTTTTCAAACTAAAGTATATTGTTCTTGCATTGATATCAACTGTGCATTATACATGTTTTTGATACAACAAACCCTTAATTCTAAAGTTATCCGCAAGTAGCTAGGTCACATTGTTGCATTGTTTCTAAAGAAATGCAATATGAAAAAAAAAAACTGACTATAGAGGTGAAGATAGATAACCCATATCCACCTTCATGGGTACACACCAAACTCCAAACACAATAAATAAAATAGCATATGAGAAAGTACAAAATATGGAATGATATCCATTAATATATAAAAAAGTGACCTTTTATATAAGAATCTACATCTTAGAAACATAACTTCACAAAGCCCCCTATTAGCTCTTAAACGGTATTAATAGCTCTAATTCTCATATTTTTATTAATTAAAAAAAAGACCCTGTAAAAACATTTAAAATTACAACTCATATATTTAAATGATTTGAGGAGTACATATTATAAATTTAAATGATTTGAAGTCATGAATTATATTCATTGCTCATTAATAAATTTAAGGATTTTTTATTTTTAAGTCCCCATCAACTATATGATTTAGTGATCGATCTCTCACTTTTTCATATTTCGTTTTAAGTCCCCAGATTTAAAGGATATATTCCTTTTTAGTCCCTTCAGGTTATCACAATTTAAATGATAGATTTAAATGTTATTATGATTATTCCAATTATTTTTCTTGGATCTATAATTTTTAGAATGATGGCATGATTTTCCACAATTATAATATTTATCAATTGATCCACTTTTCTTAAATTAAATTTTGAGGCCCTAAATTTTTAGTAAAATGTGTCTTGAAGTTTTTAGAAGACTCGAAGTTTTTATTTTCACTTGAAGAGGAAGCTACAACTAATGCTTCGGATTGATTTTTCTTGGTTCTCCTTTCATGTTTAAGAGTTAATAACATGAGAAGATTTTTCATATTTATTGTTGGCAAAGTTACATGTAAAGCAATTACCACAAGTTCCCATAATTTTGGCAAACCATTCAAAATTGCAGAAACTTGCATTCTTTCATGGGTAGGATTTCCTAAACTAGCAAGTTCTTTGGTAATAACAGACATTTTATTTAACATGATCAACCATAGTTTTTTATTCTAACATTTTACTAGAATTATATTTTTCAACTAATATATCAATATAGGTTTCAGAAGAGCTAGAATATGTTGAAGTGATTGCATCAAACATTTCTTTAGCTGTTTGGTATTCATCAAATAAAATTTCAATATCAGGTTTCATAAAGTAAGCATGTCATCCCTAGCCAAATGATTATCTTCTAAATTTTTTTGATACTCTCTTCTATTAGTAGCAGTAGCATTCAGACCAGGATCTACAAGTTTAGACATGTCTAATGTGTATTCAACTTTATCTTAAAATGATAACTCTGCATGTCTAATGTGTATTCGGACCAGAATTTTATCTCTTTCAATACCAGTGAAACACCATAGAGGATAACTCCGATGCGCCGATGCCGATGAACCGATGTTGATGCGCCGATGAAAATATGCCGATGAAGATGAGCCACAGAGAAGATCAAGAACACCATGAGGCTAGTGATCGCCGGATCGCGAGTCTTCTGGTGGCTCTAGTTTTATGTCTTTATGAATGAATTTTATTCATCCATGTATCAACCCTTTTATATTATTAAGATACTTCAACAACCACCTTATTATCCGGAGAAAATAGTTCCAGGGAAAGAGTAAACATGGAGTGAGCAACACATGTATAACATGATCTTTAAAATGTTTCAAAGAACTATTCAATTCCAACTTTTATGATCATACACTGACCAATTCGATTAACATAAATTTCTCCTGAAAATAAAGTATAAGCTTTAGTGAACTGGATAGTGAACTATATATACCATCACCATAAAGAAATATAAATTATCTGATGCAGAACGGGTGGCCGATGCGTTCTGGGAGCCATGAACCCGAAAGGGTCCACTTTGAGATTTTCAAGTACTTACAAAAAAATCGGCTAGTAGAAATAAAATGTGTCCCGAACTTGGAATCGCCTGGCATTTTTACTGGAGCTAAATATCGAGGAGATCTTCAAAAGTTATTGCTATGCCACAATGCGCGCTTATTTTTCCATTTTTTATATTTTTAGGCCCTCAAAATGATATTTTTGTTATTTGAATAACTTTTTAGATTTTGAATATCACTTTCATAACAGCTCAGATTTTATTTCTATCAATTACGATGATCTTCTAGGATCCTGTAGATTTAGTTACAACAAACTTCTGTTTTTACTATTTTTAGTATTTTTTTAGTATAAAAGGAAGACTTGCAGTTTAGAGTTTTTAGTTTTTTATTAATATATTTTTGAGTTTTATTTATCTTTTGATAATTGTGGTTTATTGAAAAATCTCAACGCTTGTTGAATCTTTGTTTTAGTTTTTTACTGTGTTATTATCTATCTAACGAAGCATGTACTCCATTAGATAAAAGACACTGCCAGTGGAGTAAATAACACAGTCCACTTATTCATTATGTTTACAACTTTACGTTAATATTTTTTTGTACAAGTAAAACACACAAAATACACACATCCATCCGAATAGATGGGAAGCAGCATGCAAACGTTGGTTTCAAGCCCTGTGATAAGGACTGAGAAGGTAGAGATGAAAAGTACCAACTGTGGTGATGGCCACCAAAGCCCATAAAACCTACGACATAACCAAGCAAAACCAACGTTCAAAAGCGTCGCTAAAAACCATATGAAGATCTTGTGCTTCTCCCTCTGCTTTGATCCGACCGGAGCTTTCTCATGGGCATAGATGCTCCAGAACAGGAGGGTGATAATTGCGCTGGCACAGACGATGAAGCATATGATCCAAACGTCATTGCGAGAGCGCTGGATGGCCACCATGGATTGGGAGCCGAGGAAGACAATGGGGAGCACAAACCACATACGTGAGAGGGAGCGAGTGAACAACTTCATTTTCCGCGCGTGATGTGTTTTGATACTGATCACATGATTCTGTTTTCTGAAGATCGTGCTTTGCCTCCTCTGTTGTATACATGGTTATATTGCCCAAAACAACTGACCAATTAAGATGTCCTTGCTTTCTTTTGTAAGTGAATATCAATGAAATTTCGTGGTAATTAACTTCATTTAGATTGCAATCTGGGTCATTGAGTCGTTGCTAATTGCGTTAGTTGTCGCCAATATGAGAAAAAAACTTGTCCAGGTGTTTGTGGGGACAGTCAGTTGCCTTTAATAACAAAGGAGTTATTTGATCACTCTTTTTTCTTAAGTATGTCAATTTTTAATGTGATTTATTAGATTGATGATGAATCAATTAGAAGACCCCACACGTTACTTGGTAGACAAGAGTCCTACATGGTAGTTGTCTGATTGATCCAGATTATGCTTCCTCTGGAAGATTAGAGTTAATTGACTACTGAACAGACCCGTTCAAACTAATTAAGAAATTTAGAAATTTATATACAACTTTCAAGTGTAGGGAATGGACTCTCTTCTTATTTATTTTTTTATGTTTCTTTTGTGCTTAGATCAATTAGACAGCTTTAAATTCATCAAATAAAATGGATTCATTTATCACATATAGACCCATTCATGATTTAATGTATTTACATCTTAACCATGATTATATGACAACCCTACGATAAAAGTTAGACAAGATCTACAAGTATGAAAAATCAAACTGAGAATTCAAACCCTCGAATGTAACTTACTGTTTAGCCCAATTAGAACTGTCATTGTGATTTAACAATGTATACTAAATAAATCCCCACGCGCTCAAGCATGGTCGATTAGAGTTAGTCATGGGATTAAATCTGCATATGGACACTAATGAAGTCCCATCAGTTTTTTTTTTAATTATATACAGAAAAATATATACTATTATACGAAAGGAAGTATATATACATTAAGGGCCCGTTTGGATCAGTGGTTTGAACCCCAAGATTATGAAAAGCCACCAAAAAATGTCTATAGTTTCAAAAGAGTTTGAAACGCAGAAAAAAATACACTGTCACCGCATAAAAATGGATTGAAACGCAGAAGCTGAAAAAGTGTTTGGCTCCGCGTCTGCATTTCTGCGGCTTTTCCACCGCGGAATTCGCGCAACCACGGAACCAAATGGACCCTAAGGCACAATGATGCATTTTATATATAAAAAAAAATCCACTTTATATATATTACAATAAAACCTCATACACTACAATAAACATAATATATATTGTACTGCCATAGTGTATGAGACTATAAACAAATTTGTAAAACCAACTAATTAAAGTGTTTCATCACTGTTAATTTATTTAGCAGGATAAAAATCTTTTGTTGACCCAGCTGTCACGCGACCTCCGTTGATGATTTTTTTCCTTATACAGATAAGGTCTCTCTCAAGTCCTCTTCCATGATTAATGTCTTTTAATGATACATTAAAAGGAACCAAAGTTTCATAGAATTTTACCATTTTTGAATATATCAACCCCAATATGGGGTTCTCTAATAACTCCGATGTGAAGAAGCAGCCATCACAAAAACAGAAGACGATCTGCAAAACCCAATCCAATGAACTGCCTTGGACGCTGAAGGACATCTTCTACGCCTTCCTATACTTCAACTTGATGATCGCCATTTATGGATCCCCCAAAGACTGGTACATCATCGCCATCAACGGCTTCATCGCCCATCTCTCGTCGACCCCTGAAAAAGCTCATCACGGCGGGCCCAAGACGACGTTCACTCTCTCCGCGGCCGGATGCATGGGAGTGCTGGCCATGGAGGATCCGGCGAAGCATTGGCCCCTCATCGCCTGTGCCGTCGCCAATCTAATTGTCTCCAATCTGATCCTTGTTACCATGACCGCAAAGTCTCCTCTTGGCAGTGGTTTTAGCAAAGGCATGAGGTGGGTGATGTTTGTCATCGCCAACGTCGCCATCTCTTTATCGGCTACAACAACCATCTGTTGATGATCCGCCGGAGGAACACTGCCCATG
This sequence comes from Acorus calamus, assembly GCA_030737845.1. Lineage (NCBI taxonomy): Eukaryota > Viridiplantae > Streptophyta > Magnoliopsida > Acorales > Acoraceae > Acorus > Acorus calamus. The sequence goes on along the minus strand of CM060866.1, from coordinate 21,367,594 downwards.
TTTGGAAAGGAGGATTAGAGTGGAATAAATGGGGATAAGATGGAATAGGGGTTAAATGGTTGTTTGGATGAATGATATAACTTAGTACATATTGATACGTTAGAATAATGTAGAATAAAAGAGTACTGGTATTCCAGGAAAAAATTGAAATCAAATTATTTTTGGGTGATGCGGAAATGGGAGGACCACTGTCTTTCCATGTCAGTATTTTTTTTTTTTTATGTGTATGGAAAATCATGTCCTACCACAGTCCACAGCAGCTTTCACAGTTTCACCATCGGCAACTCTGAAACCCGTCCCCAGGTCCACATTGTTGGCAACACCATCCATTGATTAATTTAATTCAATCACTGTTGAGGAGGATATTTTTCCCTCACAGTTAAATTTGTATTTCGTAGGATTTGGAACTTCAAAGAAGATTGAGTTAAAAAAATTTTGTGGTAGGATTATATGGAAATAAGATTTTTTGGTGGGGGGGGGGGGGTAGACTGTGCCTGGCTGTTGGAAATAATAATGTTGCTACTTCTCAACTATCAACTTATCGATTACCTTCAGTATGGAATCTCCAAATTGATCTTCCATGTCAAGAGTGCTGTTACGCGACCTCTTTTATAGGCTGCCTACGTATCCGCTTGGGGATCAAGTCTCACGTAGTTCAATTGGTTATTCTGTAACTATTTTCCCACTAACTGGTAATGGGCTGTTTTTTAGGGAAGCGTTCCCTACATTTACTCACCACGCCGCCCTTATTACCCACATTCCCCCTTCAGCCCGAACGATCCGACGCCCTTCGGCCCATTCTAACGCCGTCACCCTCCCCCCTGTCGAAGCCGTCCACCGCTTCCTGCCATAGCCATCCGCCGTCGCCGCGGTCGCTTCCCCCACCCATGATAGCGCCTCACCCCTTCTCCTTCACCTCTCCAGACCCAATAGAATCGCGGCGCTTCAGCCCCACCTAAGCCACTCGTCGATTCATTTGTAAGTATTATTATTTTTTGTCTTATTTTGATTTTGTGATATTTTTTATATGTATGATTGGGGTGGGTAGGTTCTTCTCTTGTGATTGTCAATTTTGGGTGAGTTTTGTATGGGTGTTTGATGAAAAAAATTTGTTGGGGTAGAATTTTTCACACCGATGGGAGGATGCCATGTGTTAAAACCTAATCCCGGGTGAGGCCGAACGCTTAAACATCAACCTATCGACCCTCTTTGAGGGAAGCTTGAATTCGGTCACCATCTCTTGTACACTTAACAGCTTGGAGCGTGATTGCCTAATTTAACTTGACCGACGAAGAGAACTTGTTAGTTACTTTGGAGGAATTGAAACCAATTGTTTGATGTCCACTCTATTTTTTATTAAGTAGAATCCCAATTAAATAGTTTATAAACAAAATGTCTTTAATTTTTAAAATTAATCTGAGGTGAAGTTTTTATGTGCATGCGAATTTCTAGGAAGTGATAGAGGAGTTCTTGAATGCTTAACAATTTTTTGAAAACTAATTGCGTAATTGTGTAATGAATTAATGAAACATGGTTAAAACTCTTTAAATTGGCATGCTTAATTATTTTATGAAAACTAATTGTTCACACGAGAAATTGGTGTGTGGAAGAGAAAGGAACATTAGAAATAGAGACAAATCATAGTACTGTATATGTTAATGGTCAAAGAAGTAGGATGAACATGAGGCAGGTACGGTGGTATTGAATCTTCTTTACATGGATCAGACTTTGATGAGGAAATAGTTGTGGAGTTTGTTGGTTGACTAAGAGACTTTATAGAGTAAAGGCAGTGAGGGAAATATATTATGAGAGGTGTGGTAGACTGGTGTTGGCATTCAAGTTTCATATATTTGTCTTTCAGGTGTTATTATGTTAAAAAGGTAAAATAAATTATAATAAAGACTAATTTTCATAGTTGGAATTCAAATTCCATTGATTTGCTCTTCTATTACATGTTTTAAGAGAATTCAAAAGTAGAGAGTCATCCTTTTAATTGTTGAATTCAACATTAAGTGTCACTTTTAATTTTTTTTTATCTTGTATTTATGCTGAGTTGATCAAACCAAATAGTACACAACAAACCTTTATTTGGTATAATATCTCAGCCTTCACATGTCCAACGATAGCTTTTGATTCAAAAAAAAAAAAAAAACTAAATCGCATGTCTAGAGATGTTAGGTTTTTTTTTATTGGCCGTTTGAATTCTCTTATTCCATTGCGATAACTAATATTTTTTTAATTATGTACAGTAATTTTCTGAATTTATTTCAATGGATAAAAGTTGGATGCAAAATCCAAAAAATAGTCCTGAATATATGAATGGAGTCATTTAATTTTTAGATTTTGCATTTACACGATCACCATTTGGAAACAAAATTCAATGCCCGTGTAAGGATTGTCGAAATGTATTCCATAAGGAACGTGATGATGTTCATGGAGATTTATTATGGAAGGGATATTGCCGAACTACACTACTTGGTATCTTCATGGAGAAAAATTTCCAGGTGAATATAGCAGCGATGAAACCTCCAACGAGGGTGATGATATTCAGGGAATGCTACATGATGCGTTTGGAATACATGTTTCGGTTGACAGGGATGATAATGAATTAAATGAGAATAGTTCCCATGAGCCAAATGTTGAAGTAGAAAAGTTTTATGAATTGTTGAAAGATGTTGAGACTGTATGTTATACTGGAAGGAGAATGAAAATGCAACTGAATGCATTGTATGTGGTTTATCACGGTGGAAGTCAAATTCATATGAAAATCCGACCGATGCATCAGCTTTATCAGGGAAAGAAAAGAAGGTGTCTGCAAAAACTTTACGTTATTTTCCATTAAAACCAATACTTCAGAGGTTGTTCATGTCAACCAAAACAGCGGAGGATATGAGATGGCATGCTACTACACGTAAAGAAGATGGAGTATTAAAACATCCTGTTGACTCTGAGGTTTGGCAAGCTATTGACAAGGAATATCCTTCTTTTGGATCAGAAGCTCGCAATGTTAGACTTGGTTTAGCAAGTGATGGATTTAATCCCTTTGCTAATATGGCTACTCCCTATAGCACATGGCATGTTATTCTGATTCCATATAATTTGCTGCCATGGTTGTGCATGAAACAATCATTCTTCATGTTGTCTCTTCTTATTCCTAGGCCTAAGGGTCCCCAAAATGATATAGATGTGTACCTACAACCATTGATAGATGAATTGATTGAATTATGGTCGAATAGAGTCCAAACTTATGATGCATTCTCTAAAAGAATTTTCAAATGCATGCAGTGCTCTTATGGACTATAAATGACTTTCCAGCCTATGCTAACTTATCAGGGTGGAGCACTGAAGGCCAAAAAGTGTGTCCATTTTGTCACAAACATACTTACTCTGATAGATTAAAGAACGGACACAAATATTGTTATGTGGGACACCGTTGTTTCTTGTCACTTGATCATAAATATCGGCAGGATAAGAAGTCTTTTAATAATAAGAAAGATTTAGGAGTTGCGCAAAACCTTTGAGTGGATTTGAAGTTATTGAAGAATTGCGTGAATATAAGCAAGTAACTTTTGGTAAGGCAGATAAAAATAAGTCCAAGAAGCAGAGAAATAGTGATGAATACCATTTGCCAAAGAATTGGACGAAGAAAAGTATATTTTTTCAATTGCCATATTGGAAACATATTGTTTTGCGTCACAATTTGGATGCTATGCACATTGAGAAGAATGTTTGTGATAATGTGATTTCTACATTATTGAACATAAATGAGAAGACAAAAGATAATTTGAATTCTCGTATCGATCTACAGTTATTGGGCATAAGGGAACAACTTCATCCTATACAAGAGGGAGCTAAGTTTTTAATACCACTGCATGCTACACAATGTCTTTGAATGAGAAACAAATTTTGCAAATGCTTGAAGGACATTAAAGTACCTGATAGTTATTCATCAAACATTTCAAGATGTGTTCAAGTCAGACAAGGCAAAATCTCAGGATTGAAGAGTCATGATTGTCATGTGCTTATGCAACAATTTCTTCCGCCTGCAATACGTGGACTTCTGCCGAAGCAAGTTTGTGCATCCTTGATCGAGTTGTCGGCATTTTTTAAACAACTATGTTCCAAGGTGTTGAGAGTTGTGGAGTTGGAGCAACTTCAAGCTCGTATTGCTATATCATTGTGTAAATTGGAGATGATATTTCACCATCATTTTTTGATGTTATGGCACATTTACCTGTTCATCTAGCAGAGGAGGCCAAGTTAGCCGGACCAGTGCAATACCGATGGATGTATCCAATTGAGAGGTTATTATCCCAACCATCCGGCATCCAAGGACCCCGAACCAGCACCCGGCGGCTCTCCCAGTCATGGATATCACCCCAGGACATGTCGAGAACCAGTTCTGGCGCTCGAGCACGACGGAGATATAGAAAAATGGAGATCGCCCAGAGATCGAGCCCTTGACCTGGTAAATCCATTGGATCTCCGCCAAGCCCAACTCAACCCCCGTCCTCCTTCCTAACTCAACTGCACATATCAAAATGCGGTATACATTGAGGATGATCAAAATGTAGTGAAGACGAAAGAAATTAAGAAACTCAGCCACTAGGTGCGGTAAAGGCAGAGAAAGACCTCCATCCGTGAAGTAACTCGAATGGAGGAGGACAGAGTCAAGAAAAAGGGTAGGGATCTCATCTTTGGACAACTCATCGACCGAGAAGTCCGAGGAGATTCCTAACTCACTTTGAAGATCTGTAACAGCGGCAATACCCTCCATTATCAGGGGTAACAGAAGTTTTAGAAGGCAGAAGGCGAGATGGGATGACAAGTGCTTCCCATTCAGCCTTTAAATACAACATCTGTGATGCTTTGAAAAGATGGCAGCAATAATTCGCTGCGGATATTGAGGTGCTATCAATGCCTCGAAAAGGGTTTTACGAAACCCTAAGAGACGCCGACGTTTGGATTTTCAAAAGAATGTCGTAGGAAGCCACGCGGCATTAAGAGCTAACTCAGCAAATTAGCCATCAAATTCGGAGCAAACCAGAGAATCCCGAGGAATCAGGCGACCAGATCTTTGACTCCCGAAGAAGGGTGAGATGCGACCAGATTTTTTAATATCTCCTGCTCTCTTGACACGTAAAAAGAACAAGAGAGGGGCATCTGTGGAGGTAAAAATTTACACTAGAACACGTGTCATGATAAGGCATGACATGGGCCATCTGGCGTAAGGCCCACTAGGCTCGGTCTACAAAAGGCGATGTCATGATGACATCATCCAGTGAGTCGGCACCACTAGACTAAAGGATCTAGTCAGACGGTCGAACACTTTGTGAGATTAGGTCGCATTGAGTATTCTAAGGTACGACCAGACGCCAGGTCTGGTCGGGCAACCTTACTACTCAACAACGAGTAGTCTAAGGCAGGATCAGATGACAGGTCTGGTTAGGCGACCTTACTACTCAACAACGAGTAGTCTAAGACAGGACCAGACGACAGGTCTGGTTGGGCGACCTTACTACTTGGGTTCGAGTAATCTAAGGCACGACCAGACGACAGGTCTGGTTGGGCGACCTTATTACTTAGGTACGAGTAGTCTAAGGCACGATCAAACGCCAGGATTGGTCGGTCTACCTTATTCCTCAAAAAAGTACGCGGAGGCATAACGCACGAACATGTATACAAGGAGTCAATGAGCAGACGTAGAAATGGTAAGAAGACCCCAAACGTCTGTAACCGCCACGTTGGTACTTAATGTCCACTACCAGCAGAACGTGGGTAATTAAGGGACAACGTAAGGTCGACCGACCAGTCCTAGCACCACACCTTACGTCGTCCCTTAATTACTCACGTTCTGCTGGTAATGGGCATTAAGTACCAACGTGGTGGTTACATATGTTTGGGGTCTTCTGACCATTTCTACGTCTGCATATTGTCTCCTTATATACCTATTCGTGCGTAATGCCTCCACGTACTTTTCGAGGAGTAAGGTCGACCGACCAATTCTGGCATCTGGTTGTGCCTTAGACTACTCATACCTGAGTAATAAGGTCGTACAACCAGACCTGTCATCTGGTCGTGCCTTAGATTTATTAGGCCTGTGTCATTTAGAGTCGTAATTTCGATCGGAGTTGCTAAAATTTTAGTTTTTAGCTACCTGTTGGGGTTTGAGGACTCTGATTGACTATATAACTGCATATAATGGGTCCTGATACTGTTTAATACTGCCCATAAAATTTTCATTTAATTCCGATAATGTTTTTGGAATTATGCAGTTTCGGATTGGTATTCAAATTTGATTTTGTTAAAATCCAAGATGAAGAGGTAAAAATCTGATATTATCACGAGATGTTCAGTTTTGAGATAGCTTCCATATAGAAGTGTAATTGGATCAACTGGATTCGTATATCAAAACTTATGGGTATTTTTCCGAGTATACCCCGAAGATGAGAAATCCAGGCAGCACCCTGTACGATGTTTAGGCAGATTTTGAAATATCTGAAAGGGTTATTTGATCTAGATATAAACATAAAAGCTGTAGATAATCGTCTTGGCTTTCTAATGGCTTTGGAATCATGCAATTCGGAGCTGTATTGAAGAAGTTATGGCCGTTTAAGTGAAGGCTATTTAGGGTTTTAAGTCCGAGGACAGCTCGGTCTTTCAGCCCGACCTTTGCCTATTTAATCTCCCCCAATGTTACGACCTCCTCTTGTTCCAGCCCTTGTGTGTGATTGGAGGAGAAGGAGAAGGTGGAGGAGAAGGAGGTGGAGGAGAGGATGAATAGTGCATGGGGGAAAGACCAAGTGAAGGTGAGTTTGTGTTTGTGGTTAAGTTAGTGATTGTTGTTGTTGTTGCTGTTTGTCTCCCTCTCTAAATCAGCCTCCCCCCCATGTCTTTATTTATATGCACCAATGAGTAAGGAGTGCATAGAAGCATGAAGAAGAGCACCCAAGTTGAGGTGGTGGCAGCGGTGGTGGCGGTCGAGGTTGTTGCGGGCGTGTGGATGAGCCCCCACACCTCCCCCTTCCCTTCCCCTCTCTTTTGGTGAGTTTCCCTCTTCTTTTATTGGTTTATATGCATGTATAGGTGCTTGGGAGGACATGCATGGGTGGTATTTGTGTTTGGGTGCAAGTGTGGGCTTGGGGGAGGGTTGGAGGGTGCTGGGCGCGTGCGCGGGTCTGTCCGCGCGCGTGCGTGTGCAGGTGCGCACGCAATCGGGCGCGTGCACGCAGAGCTGTCGGTATCATCGGGAAGGCGTCCGAGGCTGTGTGTCGGTGTTGTCGGAAAGGATCCCGGCGGTGCACGGGTGCGCGCGTGCGTGTGTGGGGGTTCTTCGGGGATTCGGATCGGATGCGTGCCCTGGCAGGCCCGGTCGGATCGTCTTCTCGGAAGGGTGAGGGCTGTCGTTCCTGGTTGAGGCGCCCGATAGCGGCTCAAGAGGATTCCAGGGTTTGTGTGATCGCCACCTACTTTTTCTAAAAGCAGGAAAAGGGTCGGGTTGGATTTGATCGCCTACGTGGGGAGTTTGTGGGGTCTCCGCTCTGAGACACGGATATACCGTACACAGAGGTGAAAAACAGGTAATCATATTCTGCTTTCGGGGCTTGACTAAAGGAGTCTAGGGACATAGGGGTGCAAATGGGGTGTGTATAGGGGGCGGCTAGTGGGATCAAGCCATCTGGTCAGGGGCGGCTAATAGGGTTTAGCCGTCCGGGGCCTGGTCTGGTTTGGGCAGAACTTCGGTAGGAAATGGGTTTGGTTTTGGACAGGGGCTAAGCTAGGTTTAGCCCGGGTTTCTGGAGGGTGGAATGAGAGGGTATTTTATGTAGGGAAATGAGTATTTCTCTCACAAAAGGGGCTCTCTCTCTCTCTCTCTCTCCGTCTCTTGGGATTTCTAGTGGGGAAAGGGAATGTGAATTGTGGGTTGTGGATTGTTGATGTGAATTGGTGATGGGTTTAAAGGCTTGGGACCTCCTCTATTTATAGTAAAAGAGAGGCAGGGAAATGTCCAGGGGGTAGTAGAGTGGCTTGGCTAATAGTGTGTGTGATTAGACCCCTCATTAATTCTCTGGTTCTTCTGTCAGGACTAGGTGAAGGGCGGCTAGTGCTAACTAGCCGCCCAGGATGGGGCGGCTACTTCCTAGTAGCCGCCCCTATCATAACCTGCCAAACGTCCCATCTCTGACAGGCGGTGGCTTGGGTTGATCAGGCCAAGATAGGGCGGCTAAAGACCATCACCCGCCGCAATGATCAGCATTTAATACTGCTTTATGTCCCATCCAGGGGACTGGTCCAAAGTCGGCCAGGGGGGCGGCTAGTGCTAACTAGCCGCCTGGTATGGGGCGGCTAGTTAGGTCTAGCCTCCCCTAGCCAGGGACTTAGGTTTTTTTTGGGTTTAGGTTTTCTGGTTTTTAGCTTAGGGCTAGGGTTAGGGTTTCCGGTTTAGGGTTAGGGTTAGGGTTTCTGGATTCCTAAACTTTGGTTATCTATTTAGATGTCCAAATGTGGGATATTTCCGGGTGTTACTTGAAGTATTTTTGTCTCTCTGGACGGTCAAAATTGGGGTATCTACAATTATCCCTCATCGGACGGAGTCTTTGTGCGAAGCAGGAAAGACTTCGACCGATGATAAGGAAAGAGACCCCTATTTTGGCCGGCCCGACCTTCAAGAAGTTATGCCGACACGAACAGTACTATTCGGGGAGTTGATTTAGACTGTCAGAGGCTAGGTCTTGACTTAGAATTTTTAGCCGAAAGGATGATCCAGGTGGAAGGCAGGGAAAAGTAAATGGTGAGTGATCCAACCCGCGGTCGGGGTTCTTAGCTATCGTGCGCGGAGCAGCGCAGCATCAGTTTCCTCGTGCCTCCCGTTCCCGTGCTTAGGAAAACTCAGCAAGGTGGGGATATCGCCGACAGAAAGCAGGTAAAAGTTTGATTTGGTGAATTGGATCATCCTTCGAATTTGAACTCTAGAAAAGAACCAGAACTGAAGAAATTCGAATTTGAACGGTACTGAAAGTGTGGCAAAACTTCGGGAAAGTCGTGTTTGATCAAGTAGTGTCTGGAAATAAGCCAATACATGGCTGCTTCGTATGAAAAACCTTGAAACTTAGGGCTGAAAAGAGATTGGTAAGGGGTTTTAAGTGAAAGTAGAAAACTGGGAGGGGCGGCTAGTTCTAACTAGCCGCCCGAGAGGGGGCGGCTACTCGTGAGTAGCCGCCTCTCGACTAGGTCCCTTATAACCGAAAAGGGACCCTCTCTCTTCCCACTTTTTCAAAAACGGTTTCTCTCCCTCTTCTACTTCTTCTCTTCGGTTTTAAAACCCAAAAACCCTGATTTATTTGCCTTCTCTTCCTCCATTTCGTCCTTAATCCTCTCTCTTTTCTCTTGATTTCGAAACCATAGTTTGGGTTCTCCTTTTTCTTTTTCAAACCGAGGAGATGACGAGGTCGAAGGCGATTGCTTCGAGGGGGAAACGACCTCGGTGGCTCGTGGAGAGCGTAACCCGAGCTCTTCATCATCGGAGAGCGATAGGCCGGAGGTTGAGGTCGTGGGGGAAGTTATGGGTGTGGCGGAGGTGCCGCCGGTGGATATCGGCACGGGTGAGGTTGGAGACTTTCCTTTGGGGACTGCCCCGGAGGTTGGGAGTAGCATGATAGGGTATACACGCAAGAGCAGGCGTGGGGATCGACCGGCGGTGGCCGAGGAGGTGGTTTCGGTGGTCGGGGGATCGGTTGTGGGTGCAATTGAGGGGGCAAGGGGCTGAGGGGGTTAGTGAGGATGTGAGGGCGTCGTTGGATGCCCTTGTTGGGATGTTGGACAGGGAGGCCACAGAGGCCAGGGCTGAGGAGGAGGAAAGTAGGGCTATGGGGGCTTTTGCGGAGTTTATCTCCGGCGCGGGGAGAGTAGAGGGGACAGGAGAGGTTAGGGGTGAGGCCGAGGAGGCCGAGGGTACGGGCACCGGGGCTACATAGGCCTGTGTGGGCGTGGAGGCTGAGGCCGAGGAGGCCGTGTTTGAGGAGGATGAAGAGGAGGGGGATGACGACGGGATGGGCGATCCCGACGAGGCCGACGTGGACGCTCCTGGGTCCATACTGTCTGGTATCGTCGGGAAGGCCTCCGAAGGCTGCGTGTTGTTGGTGCTTTCGGAAGGGGTCCCGGCGGTGCGCGGTGTGCGCGTGCGTGTGTGGGGGTTCTTCGGGGATTCGGATCGGATGCGTGCCCTGGCAGGCTCGGTCGGATCGTCTTCTCAGAAGGGTGAGGGGTGTCGTTCCTGGTAGAGGCGCCCGATAGCGTCTCAAGAGGATTCAGGGGTTTGTGTGATCGCCACCTGCTTTTCTAAAAAAAGCAGGAAAATGTTGGGTTGGATTTGATCGCCTACGTGGGGAGTTTGTGGGGTCTCCGCTCTGAGACACGGATATACCGTACACAGAGGTGAAAAAACAGATAATCCTATTCTGCTTCCAGGGCTTGACTAAAGGAGTTATGGGACATAGGGGGTGTAAGTGGGGTGTGTGTGTAAAAAGGGAGTGTGAGGGGCGGCTAGTGTGTTTGAGCCGTCTGGTCAGGGGCGGCTAATAGGGTTTAGCCGTCCAAGGCCTAGTCTGGTTTGGGCAGAACTTCGGTAGGAAATAGGTTTGGTTTTGGACAGGGGCTAAGCTAGGTTTAGCCCGGGGTTTCTGGAGGGTGGGATGAGAGGGTATTTTATGTAGGGAAATGGGTATTTCTCTCACAAAAGGGGGGGGGCTCTCTCTCTCTCTTGAGATTTCTAGTGGGGAAAGGGAATGTGAATTGTGTTGTGAATTGTGGGATGTTGGTGTTGAATGGTTCTTGATGGATGTTTAAGGGCTTGGGACCTCCTCTATTTATAGTAAAGAGAGGCAGGGGAAGATCCGGGGGGTAATGGAGTGGGTTGGCTTCTATTGGACCCCTCATTAATTCTCTGGTTCTTCTGTCAGAGACCAGGTGAAGGGCGGCTAGTGCTAACTAGCCGCCCGGGATGGGGCGGCTACTTCCTGGTAGCCGCCCCTATCATAATCTGCCAAACGTCCCATCTCTGACAGGCGGTGGCTTGGGTTGGTTACTTGGATTGATCCGGCCAAGAGGGGGCGGCTAAAGGTCATGACCCACCGCAATGATCAGCATTTAATACTGCTATATGTCCCATCCAGGGGACTGGTCCAAAGTCGGCCAGAGGGGCGGCCAGGGGGGCGGCTAGTGTAAACTAGCCGCCTGGTGTGGGGCGGCTAGTTAGGGCTAGCCGCCCCTTGCCAGGGACTTAGGGTTCTAGGGTTTTGGGTTTTTAGAGTTAGGGTTAGGGTTTCCGATTTAGGTTTAGGTTTAGGTTTAGGTCTAGGTCAGGGCTAGGGTTAGGGTTTAGGGCTAGGGTTGGGGTTTCCGGTTTAGGTTTAGGTCAAGGCTAGGTTTAGGGTTTCCAGTTTTGGGTCAAGGCTAGGGTTTAGGGTTTCCGGTTTTAGGTTAAGGCTAGGGTTTAGGGTTTCCGGTTTACCGAACCTTTGGTTCTTTATTTGATGTCCAACTGTGGGATATTTCCGTGTGTTACTTAAAGTATTTCTGTCTCTCTGGACGGTCAAAATTGGGGTATCTACAATTGTCCCTCATCGGACGGAGTCTTTGTGCGAAGCAGGAAAGACTTCGACCGATGATAAGGAAAGAGACCCCTATTTTGGCTGGCCCGACCTTCATGAAGTTATGCCGATACGAACAGTACTATTCGGGGAGTTGATTTAGACTGTCAGAGGCTAGGTCTTGACTTAAAATTTTAGCCTAAAGGATGATCCAGGTGGAAGGCAGGGAAAAGTAAATGGTGAGTGATCCAACCCGCGGTCGGGGTTCTTAGCTATCGTGCGCGGAGCAGCCCAGCGTCAGTTTCCTCATGCCTACCGTTCCCGTGCTTGGGAAAAACTCAGCAAGGAGGGGATATCACTGACAGAAAGCAGGTAAAAGTTTGATTTGGTGAATTGGATCATCCGAAGGATAAGAACTCTGGAAAAGAACCAGAACTGAAGAAATTTGAATTTGAACGGTACTGAAAGTGTGGCAAAACTTCGGGAAAGTCTTGTTTGATCAAGTAATGTCTCGAAATAAGCCAATACATAGCTGTTTGGTATGGAGAACCTTGAAATTTAGGGCTGAAAAGATTCGAAAGGGGTTTTTAAATGAAAGAGAAAAACTGGGAGGGGCGGCTACTCGTGGGTAGCCGCCCGTGGACTGGGTCCCTTATAACAGAAACGACCCTCTCTCTCTCCATACGTTTCAAAACGGTTTCTTCCCTCTTCTCTTCTTTTTAAACCGAGAAACCTTGATTCCTTTGCCTTTCTTTCCTCTATTTCGACCTCAATCTTTCTCTCTTTCTCTTGATTTTGAAGCCCTAAGTTTGGGTTCTCCTTTTTCTTTTCACACCGAGGAAGATGACGAGGTCGAAGGCGATTGTTTCGAGGGGAAAGCGACCGCGGGTGGCTCGTGGAGAGCGTAGCCCGAGCTCTTCATCATCGGAGAGCGATAGGCCGGAGGTCGAGGCCATGGGGGAGGGTATGGGTACGACGGAGGTGCCGCCGGTGGATATCGGCGCGGGTGAGGTTGGAGACTTGCCCTTGGGGACTACCCCGGATGTTGGGAGTAGTATGATTGGCTACACACGCAAGAGGCGGCGTGGGGATCGACCGGCGGTGGTCGAGGAGGTGGTCTTGGGGGTCGGGGGATCAGTTGAGGGTAGAATTGAGGGGGCCGGGGCTGTGGGGTTACCGAGGATGTGAGGGCGTCGTTGGGATAGGGAGGCCACAGAGGCCTCGTTGGGATGTTGGATAGGGAGGCCACAGAGGCCAGGGCTGAGGAGGAGGAAAGTAGGGCTATGAGGGCTTTTGCGGAGTTTATCTCCGGCGTGGGGAGGGTGGAGGGGATAGGAGAGGCTGGGGATGGGGCCGGGGAGGCCGAGGGTATGGGCTTCTCGAGCTGAGGAGGAGACGGACTGGCTGAGGTCCATGATGGCCTCGAGAGAGGAGGGTTTCATTACCCTAGGCCATGAGAAGGACTCCCTCCAGATGAGGGTGTCGGAGTTGGAGGCTTCAGCGGGCGTTCCCGGAGGTTTGATGGGGGACTTGGTTCGTTCTCTCCAGGCGGCCGGGGATAGGGATCGAGAGGCGCTCAGGGCGTCAGAGGCGAGGGCACGGGAGTTGGAGGAGAGGATGAGGGCTGCAGAGGATCGGGCCAGGGCGACAGAGAGTCGCCTCCGACAGAGATTGGAGAGGAGAGACAGAGATATGCAGCAGGTCCACCTCTGGGAGGCGACTATGAGGGGGAAATTGGTTGGAGGGGGTTCCATGATCGAGGCGGACCTTGACCTTCTTCCGCTTGAGCCTGACCATTCTCTCTCAGCTTCCTTGGCCACTGGGGCTACCTTCAGCCGGGCTTCTCATCCTTCAGCATCTCAGAATCGTGGGATATACGCGAGGGCTGCGTCTTCGGTTCGAGAGACTCCTGCTGCTCCTGACGCTCCAGAGGTTCAGTCTTCTCATCAACCACCGCTCCATTCTCAGCCAAGCCAGGATGTTCCTCCCACTCAACCTCCAGCGGATGACGATATGCCGAGGTATAGCTTCTTTGTCTTGGTTTTAGGTAGAAGAATGGTATATATGCAAGGAATCCATGCTTTTCTTCTTTTCTTTTTGATTCAGGTGATTTATTTTGGTGAAGTATAGCTCAAGACTTCGGAGTTTTGAAGCTCTCGGTGGAAAAGATTCTTTTTTTATGCACTTTCTTAGTTTTTAGAAGAACAATCTATGTTTATGGTTTTGGTGGGACAATTTAATTTCTTGTTTTGTATGCATGGTTTAGAGTAGTTTAGCGTGGATTTTTTTTTATGGATACGTATGTGCGTGTAGGTGAATCTTGGCTTTATAGGTTTGATTCATGGATGAATGTAGGGTTTTGATATATAATTGTTTTAGCATGGTATCTATACATGTTTTGTGTATGAATATGTGTGTGAAATGTGTACATGCAGGTTTTGAAAAGAATTGATCTCTATAGGTAAAGAAGTGTTGAAGAGTTGATTGGATATGGACTGACATAGCTTAAATGGATGCAGGCAAGGGTCGGCTAGTGCGGCTAGTTAGATTTAGCCGCCCCCTGCCTGGGACATGCTCACCTGAGACAAAGGGCAGGGGCGGCTAGGGGGTCTAGCCGCCCCCTACCTGGGGCAATCTGGTTCTGCTGCTCCTGTCTGCTGCTACTACCGAAAGCCTTTGTGACCGTTTCAACCTTCGAGACCTATAAAAACATCCCTTCCATGGACCAAGTGTTAAATTTGTCCAGATTGCGCCCCTGCACTGACTTTCGAGCCCTTCTTGCTTGAATTGTCAAGGGCTACAATCCATCTTAAGGTGAAATGGAAAAAGATAATGCGAGAAAGTAAAGTGCGGGAGACCATGCTTTAGTATGCAAGGAAGGGATTCCAAGTGCGTGAGAAAAACTCTTAAGTGTGTGTAAAGGTGGGACAACTTCTTCTCAGGCATGTGCGGCAAGGGCACGAAATGAGTGGGGACAGTTTTAATATTTAGGTATGGGGGGTCAACTTCAATATTCCAAGAAAATCAGACGCCAAGGTGTTTTGGAAAAGGAAAATGCAAGCTTATGCATAAGTATAGTTGGCATAAGGGGGCATTTTAGTTCTTCAATGGTTTCTTACGTGAGAGGGTACTGTTCTCGACTTTCTGAAGTAAAAGATGCCATCAAGTCCCTGTGGAGGAGCCCTTGTGGTCACCCATGTCCAAACCAGAATTGTATTTGAACGGTATAAGCCTCAGGTGTCGATTTTTCTAGGTTCATGGGTTTCAAATGCTTAATCGTATTATTCTAAACATGCTGAAAAATCCATGAGTGTACCAAGAGTCGAGTCAAATAAGCTTCCCTTGGATAAGCAAGTTTCTAAGTGAACTCATGTGAGTGTGTGTAATTTGTAAACCTGGACATGATCTACCTTTGGTCAAAATTTCACCTTTCCCGGCAGACATAGTTCAACTTTGAATCCCATTGCGAAAATAAAAGGGGGGGGGATGGGGTAGGAGAAATATCTTCCTTTCGGGCAATATTTTAGAATTGTCTCAGTCTAGCATATGTCTTACTTTCTAGGTCCCTCTGGCTTTCTTCTTTTTACCACTTCTTTATTTTGGGTGGAAAGTACAGTCCGTTGTTTGGATGTGTACTTGTATAGCTGTTGTCTAGCGTATACCGTGCGTAAAGGCGTGAAAGCCTGCTAAAATAGAGAGTTTAACCCGTTCACTTGGGTGTTATTTTTCTTTTGTTGGCCTCTCATTGCCTGATTTTTTTTTTTTGATTTGCGGGGGGGGGGGGCTCTTCTGTTTTTCACCCCGATTCTTTTCATGCTTCCCCTCTAGAAGTGTTTGTATAGTGCCAAAGCCAGTTTTGGGACATATGCCAGGTCTAGGTAACTCCTCATTTTGACTTAGGGTTAATACGAGTGGGGCGGAAATAAGGGATGTTTTGCTTTGGGGTTTTAAATTGTCCCAGTCTACGGGGTAGGCAATTTCTCTTCTTTCAGGTGAATCTAGTCCAGTTATATGTGTGTGAAGGAAACGACATGATTTGGCGGAGATGTGTTCAAATAGATACGAGTTTATCTTTGAGAGTATTATAAGTCTATCGTCAAGTACTAAACGCTAGAAATTGCAGGAAGGAAGAATAATAGTTCTTAAGTATTGAAAGCTATTCATGCATGGAATTTCTTTAGATAAAGTGCATTCCACAAACCTGGAACCTCGACTCCTTCGGCATCTACCAGGCGGTAGGCATTCCCGGAATAGGCATGCGTGATCACATAGGGTCCCACCCATGTGGGTTGCAACTTTCCTCTTGGGTGAGGTTTTCTTGATGGCATGATTTGCTTAAGTACTAACTCCCCGATTTCAAATTTTCTTTTTATTACCTTCTTTTCAAATGCCCTTGCCACCCTTCTTTGGTAGGCCTGGGCATGGTCTGCCGCTCTTAATCTTTTTTCGTCTAGCAGTTCGCTCTTTTTGGTATATTTTTTTTATGTTTTCGAAAGTGTGAAGACAGATACATGCTTATGGTTTTGAAAAGGGGCCTATGTTGGCGAATAGATGTGTTTTTTTTTTTTTTTTTTTTTTTTTTGAAAGGGAGTGGGGATAAAGTTTGGAGAACGGTTTTGTTTTTAGAAGGGAAGTATGGAAAGACAGTTTGTAAAAAATGTTTTTGGCGGGAAATCATGGAAGTATGGTTTTGTTAAAACATTTTGTTTTGAAGATGAATGTGGAAGTACAGCTTTGGAAAACATTTTCGTTGGAAATGCGGCTTGTAAATATTTTCATTGTTTTGGAAAATTTCTTTGGCAGTACGGAAATACGGTTTTTTTTTGTAAAAAGAAACTTTTGTTTTGAAGGAGAGTGTGGAAAACATTTTTTGTAAAAGCATTTTTTATTTTTTAAAGAAGAGTGGAAATAAAGCTGGAAACAAGTATGTTCAGGGTTGGGGAATGAAAGCTGATTAGCATGCATTTTTGGATTTTAGTTCCTTTTCAGGAAAGCGTGTAAATAGATATGTACAGGGTGATAAAAGCGAAAGCTGATAAACAAATACTTTGTTGTTTTTTTGTTTTTTTAGAAAAAGTTGTAAACAAATATGTACAGGGTGATAAAGGTTTACCCAGGGGGATCGGTACCGGTTCTTGGATTCGTATTGTTTCCTCGAGTCGGCTTCGCCTGGTCGGCCGGCTGATGTCCGGTGGGGGTCCCCTATTCCCGAATTCTTCTTCCCTGAGTCTCTTCAAGGGCCTTCCTTGATGGAGCAGTTCTTCATCGGTGGAGCCTGGTTGCCAACATGCGAGCACCTCTAGCCGGATGCGCATGGCACAGACGCTCCAATTCCGAGCCCGTGTCTCGTTAAAGCGTGCTTCTCCCCATATGGATACTACTTTCCCGCGGTACGGGAAGCGAAGACATTGGTGTCGGGTGGATGAGACAGCTTCGATGCTGTTGAGCCATGTCCTCCCAACAATCAGAGGGTGGGGTGATTGAATGTTCATCACCATGCAGTTGACGATGGTGGAGACCGGGCCGATCTTTAGTGGGTGTGTGACCAATCCGCAAGCGTTCTTGCGCGTGCTGTCGAAGGCGTAAATGTATTCGTCCGAGGGCTCCAATCTGGGAACCCGGCCTTCTAGCTTCTGGTAGGCGGAATATGTAAGAACGTTAGTTTCTGCTCCCGTGTCGATGAGAATGTGCCGGAATTCCCTCCCTCCAAGTATGGCAGTGATTGCGAGGGGTGCGGAGCGTGCTCCGGCTTTTGCGACTTCATGGAGGAGGAAGGTGATCGAGTTGGGCTCCGTAAGATCGCTTGGTGGATGCAGGGTCCTGACTGTTTCTTCTGAAGGATAGTTGTTGTAAGGGGACCCAGGTGGACTACCACTTTCATCCTCGCTCCCCGGTCGTAGGGCTAGTGTGGACATATTATGTATCGCCCAGTTGTTCTCGTTCTCTTACTGGAGGCGCGCCTCTCCCCAGATTGTCAGAATATGACTCAAGAAGGGCAGTCGAAGGTATTGGTGCCGAGGGGAACAGATAGCTTGGATGCTGTCTAACCATGGTCGCCCTAACATCAATGGGTACCTTGTGTCGATGTCGGCCACGAAGCAGGCTACTTCACAGATAAGAGGGCCGACAGACAACTCGAATGTTCCGGGGCCGCGGAGAGTCTTCCTGATATGGTTGAAAGCTTGAATAGTATGGTAGGCCGGTTGAACGGGAGGACGGCCTAGTTCGGGTATCTTTTGGTAGGTGGAAAACGTCATTATGTTCATTCCTGACCCTGGATCCACGAAGATGTTGTTTAGCCACAACATTTGAAGTCGTCCGCGGATGTGTAGGGGGTAGACTCGCAGTCTAGGATCCGGGAGGTCTTGGTCAGTGAACGAAATGGTCATTGGGCGGCGGGGGCCGTCGACAGTGTCGGTACTCTTGGAGGACCCGTTGTCGTCCGGATGCAGATCATCCGACGTACATCCCCCTCCTTCGGGTCCTTCGCTAGCTCCTTTGGGGATCTCCTCGAATGGCTCTTCTTCTTTGTCTCCTCCCGGGTTTTCTAGTCCGCTTTCGTCGGACTCCATATTGATGATTGCGGGAAGGGCGAGAACTGCATCTTCTTCTTCGCCATAGAGTATGGCAAGGTCATGATTTGAGGTTCAGCTGGAAGGGCTCGTTCTGCTCTTCCTCCTTGGATTCTTCGGACAGACTGTCGTCAGTGACGTCTTCCAAACTGCTTGGTTGTGGCGATGGTTGTCTCCCCCTTCTGACCATGTTTACCATGTGGACTCCAGATGTGGATGCTTGGTTGTGACCTGGCAATGGGTCAGTAAAAATGCCAAGTGGCTTGGAGGCTCGAGAATTGCCCTGGTTTAAGTGGCTTTTGATCATGGCTCAATCAAGGCGCCTGTCTCATTTAAATCATAGATAAAATCCCGAAAAATAATGCATTGTTCTACGGTATGACCATGTTGTTGGCGGTATTGATAGTAACGCAGTCTGCTGGCCCCGGGGAGTGGAGGTTTAGCAGCTGGGAGGGAGATGCTATTTGTGTCCATTAGTACCCTAAAAATCCTAGTTAGTGTTTCTGGGAGGGGAGGGTAAGAGTCCCTCTTTCCCATTCGTCTCTGATCATAGGATGTCAGAGGGGAGACCTCATTATAAGTATTTTGGGAGGGCTGCCTAGGACTTAGGTTCTGACTTCTTAAGAAGCCGGAATAAAAAGGCGTCCTAGGCTGGCCTTGTCTTGACATTACAGGGCTTTGGACCGGGGAACTTTGGATTACCAGGTGTTGTTGTGTCGGCACGGGGACGGGTACTGATCGAGTAGTGAAGTTTTGGTTGATTGGCCGAGGCGGCGCATACCCGGATGAACTGGACGTGTACTGTTTCAGAGCCATTCCTCAATCAGGAACTCGTGCTCCGTTCGGGTAGAGTGCCGATACTTGTTAAATCTGAAATAGAGGGGGTTCTAATCACTACAAGAAATTCGAGCATTAGCTACGAATCTTTAGCTGCGAAATCAAATTTCGTAGCTAAAAGTGACTTTTCGTAAGAAATATTTATTTGCAGGAATTAGTTTTAATTTTCTCTATGAAATATTATTTCGTAGCAAATTGCGTACCCTTTAGCTGCGAATTCTGTTTTTCGTAGGAATAACTATAACATTTAGCTATGAAAAATAACTTGGCAGCAAAATATTTGATTTTGTAGCTACGATATGACATTTTATAGCAATACATATGATGTTTTGCTGCGAAATATATTTTCGTAGCAAAAAAGCACCCCTTTGGCTACGAAATTGAGTTTTGTAGCAAAATATATACTTTTCAGCTACGAAATATGTTGTTGTAGCAAAAGATAGACTTTTGGCTGCGAAAAATTGACCTTTTGCTGCGAAATTGATTTTGTTGCAAAATATTTAAGAATTTTCAAAAGATTTAATTTGTTATGAAATCAAAATACACTGCATCACTATTGGACTGAAATCCTTTTGACTATAAATTCTTTCTATAATTTCGTTTCAAACATAAATAATAAAATTAAAACATTATTTTTTATATTAGACCAAGAATATGGTCATTTTTTCATTTATATTTTTCTTTATTTATGTATGTATAAGCAGAAAGAATGGATAAAAAATAGTACATTTGATGTAGATGTACACTTTATTTTCCATAGTATTCCATCATCAAATTAGATGATTTGATTTATTAATTATGTTTGTAATTAAATATTTGAAAGGACATTTTAATTTGGATCATGCATGTACTTGATGAACTACTTTTCAGATGATATTATGTAATTTATTGAGGTTTGTTGATATCAAAGTTGAGTATATTTATTTTGACATTATTGACATTACATACAATTCGTTTATTCTTGTCTTTAATGAGCTCAATGTCACATTAGATATATTAGTTATCATTATATATATATATATATTGTGTATCTATTAGGAGCAAGCATAAGTAATATATAACAAATATTTATATAAAGCCAAACCCAAAGCCCAAACCAAATTTTTATTTATTTATTGGTAATTGTGATTTGTATTTTTTTAATTGGGGAAATGTACAAAGAATCAAAACAAGCATACTTTATTTAGGAGATTGCACCAAAACAGTAGATAATCAAGACAAACCCATGTTTGTTTTGTGAATAAAAGGGTGAACATGGGAAAAATAAACATCTTATATTAAATTACCTTTCAACGATGGGTGTTTATTCCAAACAAATAAACATCGATCGTTGAGCTGATCAATGTTTTGTTATGAAATTTATATTAAATTACCTTTCAGAGGAAAAGGTGTACTTCAAGGGGTTAGGTTTTCATGATAATTCATGTAATTTTATTACTGTAAAATGTGCTTTTCTGATTTGGACATGAAAGTCATGATCTAGACTTTTTATTAAAATCTTAATGACAATACTATCACATGTCAACAATATACCTTAGAAGAAAATTCATATGCAATGAATCAGTAGACAAACAACACATCATTAATTTATTAAAATAGACTATAGAAAGCCACACAACTTTAATAATACAAGAAAATTATGTTCCGAGCTAGGGCGGACCCTCTTAAGGGCTAGTGGGGGCCATGGCACCCACTGAGAGTTTAATAACAGTTAGGCGATGGCACCCATTGTTATATGACCTTGACATTTGTTAGGGGTTGGTGAAAATCATTATGGAATATGTTGTTTAATTTGTGAATCAGATTTTTTTCTTTATTAAAATGTAATATTGGACAAATTATTTCTCATTCTTTTCTTTGAATGATCGTAACAATGCACTAACCAAGAACTGTTCCTTTCAATTCCACTCAGGAAATTGATTATGTTCCTTTTCAGAGAGGATATCAGAGAATTTTTGCATTCAATAATTTTACTAATCTCTTATATGATTATAGAAATATATAACTAATATAAGCAAATGTCACACCATTCAATTAGGAGCATTTCTTGTTTTAACTGCTAATTTCATTGGATTATCTTAATAGAGACGAAGTCTAGAAGTTGAAAGGGAATAAATATTTTTTAAGTATATATGAGGGAACATATATTTTTTAAGTGTATATGTATGTACGTATGCATTGGTGGACCCAAAGAAAAAATAAAAATGCAATGCGTAACAATGAAAAACTGAAGGAACTTGTAGAAAATAACAGAGACAATTATATAAAATTTTGTAGTTTCGTACGTAATATTTTCTAAAATTTTATTCTGTGGTATTTAAATTTATATTTGATTGTTGTTACAGTCTTTTTTTGAGCTCCTATTCTAGTCACATATACCTTGTTTGTGTCATACACCCATGTTAACGAGATATACCTCGATAGAATTTGTCACATTTTCTATAAATAAATACATACAATTCATTGAAGTACATCTTTTATTTTTTTTATAAAAATATTTACCTTACTAGATGGGGTACAATATTTTAAAAAAATTAAAACATGTGCAAATTGCAATTGGGGCTGAAAAATTGACTGTACATAACATTATCTTTTATGTTTATTTATAAGTGATAGCCCCCACTAGGAAAAAATCCTGGGTCCACCACTGGTTTTAAGATTTCAGTATTGATTAGTAGAGCGATGGAAAGGTCGTATTATAGCATATGCTCATGTTAATAAAATATATGTTACGAGATAATTTTTTTACATTTTTTATAAATACATTCATACAATTTATTTTTTTATAAATATACCTCATTATATTATGTATATTATTTTAAAAAATTTAAAACACATATAAATTAGAATTGACAATCAAATTGAAGTCATACAAACAAAAAATGACAGACCCAATCGACTAGAAGCCTTATAAATCCAAACAACTGAGAGAGCTATTGAGTTTGAAATCCCACGTGTAAAAATAATAAAACCCAACCTACGTGTCTAAAATAAAACCCAAATGGATAGCTATTTGGGTTGTCTAAAATAAAAAAAAACCGAGAGCTATTGAGTTTGAAATCCCTACAAATCCCTAAAACCCAAATAACCCACCCTAAAACCCAAATAACCCGCCACACACTCTCGGTGATTGCCTCTCCAAACAACCTTCATCCAAAATACGAGAGCACGCAAAAACCACATCAAGTGGAGGCACGCCGATCATCATCGTCTCAGCCTCGCCTCCTCCTCGGGCTCTCTGCCTTGCCGCCTCCATTCCTTTGCCTCACCACCTTCGCCAAACAACCTCTCTGCGGGGACTATTAGAAAGAACAGTTACTTTGAAAGGTCTCTCTCTCTCTCTCTCTCTCTCTCTCTCTCTCTCGATCTATATCTACTTCTCTTCCTTGATTGTGCTTTTGATATGAGGTTTTTTGGATCTATTGTGTTTTTTTAGTGTTTTTTATATCTGAGTTTATTTTTAGGGTTTGGTTATTGATCTGAAGTTTTTTTTTGTGTTTGTTGGTCTGATTTTTTTTTTTAGGGTTTGATCTCGAATTTTAGGGGGTTTATAGCAAGAACTTAGAACAAAGTATTAAAAAATACATCTGGATTGATGATTGAATGTATGTTTTAGGCTTTGGTTGGGGTAGCTATGGGGAGAGGGATTTCTGTACTGATTGAATAAGTTTGATTGAAATTTAGATTTTTTTTTTCAATATAAAAGTGGTGGAGTTGAAACACAAGGGTATTGGATGTTAGTATCTAACATACTTACAAAACAGTTTGAGTAATCAGACATGTGATTTCTGCCTTCTTTCTCTATGTAGCTTAGTTTTAATGGACATGATGATATTGGGATGGACCAACTATTCTTGGTAATAGAAGGGTTCAGGTGATTATTATGAATTATTATTATACCGCGGATGCAACTAGGTTTGGGGCTTCTTCTATTTTTTATTTTGGAGTTGTATTGCATTGATATCTCGATCAAGAAGGTTTTTTTATATTATTGTTTGTCGATGGATTGAAGATGGTTTAGGTTCTTCTCGTCTGATGTACTTATATTTGGTATAGTGATTGTTTTTATTAGATTGTTCAGTTGGTGAAGAGCAACCCAAGTTTTTCCTGTTTATAGAATTTGAAATTTTATTTTTCTTTGAGGCTTTGGATTTAGAGGGAAGCTTGCTTTGATGATCACTTTATTTTTCAAGGGGGTTTCTTTGACATGAATCTTTAACATAGAGTTATTTTTGCGATAGGACTTGAATTAGTAATACAAAATAGTACTTTATATTATTGTAATATTTTCATGATTCCAATAGAGATCTATATATATGTTGTTGTGTTGATTAATTATTTCAAATGATTTGCCCCTTGGGGAGTTTTAGTTTGTTCAAAGATTTCTTTGGTGTTTAATAAATTCCGTGAGGTGTTTTTTTAATGATTTGTATTATTTTTATATTTCTTTGGCTTATATTAAATTCATGAGGTTTGTTTTTATGGATTTGTTGTATTTTTTATGGATCAAAGGCCTTTGTGATGCACCAAAAGTGGTAAAAATATTTTTATGTCCACTTACATTTTTTTGTAAGTTATTGTACTCAATTTAAGGTTAATTCATTTGGTTATAAATATTGCTTGAGCAACTACAGGGGCCAGTGGACTTCTTCAAGGACACCCACTTCAGCGAGAGTAAGGGGTGGATTAGCGATGAGGCAGCTGCCAAACATGTATGAACTTAATCCCTTTCTTGGATATTAGATTAATCAATACATCACCTCCTCTGAATGTAGCCATGTAGGGTACAATATGTGATTCAGACACATTTGATAGACCTGGGTTAGTATTGCCTCCATTATTATTTCCAGTTCATCTTTAATCACTACATGAAATGTGGGCATTAGCTGCGAAATAAGTCGTAGCAAAAACTTGTATTTTCGTAGCAAAAGGGCTTTTAGAACGAAATAATTTCGTTGCTATATTGGTTGCAACTGCCTCGTATTAGATAACCTTTTGCTACGAATATTGTTTTTCTTAGCAAACGATGACCTTTTGCGACGAAAATCATTTCGTAGGAAAAGGTGGCCTTTCGCGACGACAATAATTTCGTAGCAAAATATCAACATTTGCTGCGAAATAGTTTCGTAGCTAAAGGTCACCTTTTGCTATGAAACGAAGTTTCGTTGCAAAAGGTGATCTTTAGCTACGATACTATTTCGCAGCAAAAAAAATACAACTACAAGAGACTCAATCTATATCTGGAAGAGTCAGATGATCTTGATTCAATTCCTGGCTGCTGAGGAACACGAGACAGAACAACTTCCTCCTTTATTCCCTCAACAAAAGTTGCCTATAATGCAGAAATCTGTGACCAATGTAACATGTAGACATGAAGAACCAGTTTTAAGATGAAATGAAAATAATTTTAAAAAAGGAAATTTCTTAGCAATAACAGAAAGTATAACCTGATAATCCTCTCTAACTCTATGATTTTGGCGATTTAATTATCTGAAATGGGAGACTTGGAAAAATGAGTAAATAAGTAGATGGTACAAACAATCACAATTCTTTCAAAGATAAACCATGAAAAGGTTGACAAGAGAACATTGGGTTTTAATTAAATATAAAATGGGAATTAAATTATGTCCTAACATATCGTAAGAATAGTTTGAACACTTACATAATGTGAAACTAAGAGAAAGAAACTAATACTCCACACTTTAGTAAAAAAAAACAAACTCTATAAATGGCACAAAAACATTGAGCAATGCAATATACCTTGACATGGATTATGAATTTATGTTGGATAATATCCCTCTACATTCAAAATACATATGAGGCAACATAAATGATTTATCTCATACTAAAAAAAAAAAAAAAAAAGTATCCTGCATCTGCAAGGTTAAAATTGAAAATGGGACAAAGGCATAAGTTCAGTCTTCATCTGAACACCTAGGAAGCCCTTAAAAGTCCCGGCATAGTACAGCAAAATCCTCTCATCATTACAGTTGAATAACCCCTATATCAGTCTTAAGATTGATGGGCAGAAACAAAATATGAAATATTAAAAGAAAATATTGGTAATCAAAATTCCAGGTTTTAAGTTTGATCAATGTTGTAACACCATTGCTCAGCCTTGCAGTTGATGAATTTGATTGCAAGTTCGGAAAAAAAGAGCCAATCAGAGAGAAACTATAACATTAGAAGACTTGGTCCATTGCACCACAAATATTGACAACACAAAAGGAAAATTGACAGTGTGTTGTTTCAAAAAAAGTGAAAGAACAATGTACTTGCATCGTATGAGTCTTCCCACTACTTCACAGTTCACACCATAAGCAAAGATTGTCCCTACAAAAGTGTAATATCATATTAGCTACATGATTCTATAAAATAAAGTAAAAAAAATGACATGTAACCAAAAATGCTACATGGTAAGAGAAAAAATAAAGAGGAAATCTAGAGATTTAAATTCCTAGTAGTTTAATATATCATGGTAGATTTGTCCACCCTTTTTCAAATATTATTTTTCCTGTTCATTTGTTTGTTAAACAAACTTGTGGTCGTGATTTATATAAGGTGATTCTATAAACCCAATTAACCATTCTAGTCTTAACATATAAGTATCGAAAAAACTTAATGTAATCACTGCTTCTCCATCACCATATTTCAAAAAAAAAAAATCACATTTTCACCATATTTTTTAAAACAAAACTTTCTAATAGATAAATGTGCATGGTTTATATGATGATTGACCATTGTAAATGACAATACTATCACGATGCCTCATTTATTCAAAATTGCATTATTACAGAAACACCTCAAATAAGGAAAATTATTACATGTACTTAAATGACATCAATTGCTATGAATACACACAATGCCCTCAATCAATTTGTTTAACTGCTCCAAGTTCAAGTTCTCTGACTCAGCGAATATCAATTTCAACCCCATTTTAAGAACAACTATATCACAAGATAAAAAAAATTGTAACCTAACTCAACCTGTCAATAGTTGCTCATATTTCTTGATAAAGAATATGAGCTGTATGATCAGAATATTTACCGAATTATTACTCACAATAAATTGAGCAAATGGTGTAGGTGGCTTCAATAACTAGAAATCCAATATTAAGAATCATGAACATAAGGTGATTCTTCTGACCTGCGAACGAGAAACTCATGATCTATAGAGCCTATAGTTATATCTGAAACAACATAAATGTAGCTGATGGTTTTCGCCAATCACAATACAGTTTTCAAAAGCAGGATAGTGATTATCAAATCCTAAAACATTTGCATTGCAGCTGTTGCAAACCCATACTGGCTTAATTGAAAGAACATTCTACTTTTTAAAAAAAGAAGACATAATTGTTATACTATGATTTATTTATACATTGTGAAAATCAACTATAAAAGTAGATTGTAAGAAAACAGTTATGCAATGTTCAATCTTGAAAAATGTTCTCGCCAACAACAAATTTCTCAGTTCCATAATCAGGAGCCCTAAGCATAATTGAATTAAAACTAAATTGAGTCACAGAATAAAATAAAATTTGCCTGAAATGAAAAGGCACACATGACAAACAGTACTTGTTTTTTCTTTGAGATAGATAGAGAGAGTGGTGGAATCTAGGGCTCAAATCCGGTCAGTGCTCGACTACGGTCAGTTCGGTCAGTACCAAACTGCACTACGTGCAAATCGAACTGCACCACTTATAAATCAAATTGCACAACCAATTGTTGGGTATATTTTTTTACTCTCTTATTGGATTCAATCAACTATTGGAGAAAATATGAATTCGTAAGTATCATCAGTATCCAATAAGAGAGTAAAAAATATACCCAACAATTTGTTGTGCAGTTCGATTTGAACGTGGTGCAGTTCGATTTGAACGTGGTGCAGTTCGGTACTGACCGAACTGACCGTAGTCGGCACTGACCAGATCCGGACTCTGGAATCTATGTCATAGAATATGATGAAGCTTACATAGTGCAAAAAGACAAAGAAAAAGAATAACATTCCATGGCGATTGGCGACTAGAAACTATATGAGGAGCAATTAGACATTTGGGATTTCGTAATTCAAAATTTAACGCATCTATAAAATTAATGAGATCATTAACACACTCACAGAGGAAATAGCTATAATATATTATTTAGACAACCTCAGAAACTGCAGATTGATCCATGTTTCCTGAATGAGAAGAGGTTCATGAAACCATTTCAGGATCGCTTGAAAGAACACTGCCAAAAATAAGAAGAAACACATAACATTTTCACAAGTGCCTCTCTGATTTACTATGCAAAAATACTTCATCCAATGATTCAATTGGCAGTACATGGTGTAAATAAAAATTAATTAAAATTTGCTTGTCTATATGTACAATCAGCAAACAACACTCAAATAGAGAGTAGGTGATGCCTTCTAATTACATCTAAGGAGACAAAGGCAAGAGGAACGCTCAAAGACAAAGAATGAATGTATACA
This sequence comes from Acorus calamus, assembly GCA_030737845.1. Lineage (NCBI taxonomy): Eukaryota > Viridiplantae > Streptophyta > Magnoliopsida > Acorales > Acoraceae > Acorus > Acorus calamus. Next base: position 21,340,125 of record CM060866.1, on the reverse strand, counting down.
TGATCTACACCTGTTTAGCCTATTTTTATTAATTGAGAGCAAGACATCAGAAAGATTGTCCTAAAAGCAGATACATGGTATAAAGATTCCAAATAACCTGAATATAACTGGTTGAACTAAATAACTAATTCAATAGCAGTAACCAGGTGCCAAAGGTAACCATCTAAGTATAGTTAGCTCTATATAAGCATGGATATCAACCTGTCAAGGCCAATAAGAAGATCATAAAAAGATCATACAAGCATGGTTGAGCACGGGCTCGGGTTAGACCCTAAAAAGATCATAAAAAATATTTAATAAACACCACAACAAACTCTAATTAATTAAACATACATTCATCACAATTTTTTTAATACAGAAACTAGATCTATGAATCTCAAATCAATAACTTAACAAAATAATAGATACCCAACAACAATCAAATAACATATTCACAACAACAAATGGACAGAGGTGATGGTTTGATGGACTGTCAGCCGGTGGTCGGAGAGGGTCAACGATGGCTGAGGATTGGTGAAAGTCGGCGAGGTCTGAGGGTCAGCGAGGGTCGAAGAGGATCGGCGAAATCTGAAGATCGGTGAGGATCGGCGAGGGCTGAGGGTCGATGAGGATCGGCGAGGGCTGAGGGTCGGTGAGGATCGGCGAGGGCTGAGGGTCGGTGAGGATCGTCGAGGGCTGAGGGTCGACGAGGATCGGAGAGGGCTGAAGATCGATAGTGAGGAGATCAAGAGAGGATTTTGTGTGTGTGTGTGTGTGTGTGTGTGTGTGTTTGTTTTGTGACGGTGAGGGAAGTTTGAAGAGAGTCACCTAGGGTTAGGTTCCATGAATGGCTGAGATTTTATTTTATATGATTGGATGGTCTAGATTAAGTCGTAGTTTTGGCTATGAAATACAATTGCGTAGCTAAAAGTCACATATATTGCTACGAAATACAATTTTGTAGCTAAAAGTCATATCTTTTGGTACGAAATTGTAATTTCGTAGGAAAGAGTTATACGTTTTGCAATAGCACTTGGTTTCGTAGAAAAATGTTAAACTATTCCCTACAAATTATTTTTTCGCAGCTAAAAGTCTCGTCTTCTCGGAAGGGTGAGGGGTGTCGTTCTTGGTCGAGGCGCCCGATATCGTCTCAAGCGGATACAGGGGTTTGTGTGATCACCACCTGCTTTTCTAAAAAAAGCAGGAAAAGGTTGGGTTGGATTTGATCGCCTACGTGGGGAGTTTGTGGGGTCTCCGCTCTGAGACACGGATATACCGTACACAGAGGTGAAAAAACAGATAATCCTATTATGCTTCCGGGGCTTGACTAAAGGAGTTATGGGACATAGGGGGTGTAAGTGGGGTGTGTGTGTAAAAAGGGGGGGGTGAGGGGCGGCTAGTGTGTTTGAGCCATCTGGTCAGGGGCGGCTAATAGGGTTTAGCCGTCCAGGGCCTGGTCTGGTTTGGGCAAAAATTAGGTAGGAAATGGGTTTGGTTTTGGACAGGGGCTAAGCTAGGTTTAGCCCGGGTTTCTGGAGGGTGGGATGAGAGGGTATTTTATGTAGGGAAATGGGTATTTCTCTCACAAAAAGGGGGGGGGGCTCTCTCTCTCTCTCTTGGGATTTCTAGTGGGGAAAGGGAATGTGAATTGTGTTGTGAATTGTGGGATGTTGGTGTTGAATGGTTCTTGATGGATGTTTAAGGGCTTGGGACCTCCTCTATTTATAGTAAAAGAGAGGCAGGGGAAGATCCGAGGGGTAATGGAGTGGGTTGGCTTCGATTGGACCCCTCATTAATTCTATGGTTCTTCTGTCAGAGAACAGGTGAAGGGCGGCTACTTCCTGGTAGCCGCCCCTATCATAACCTGCCAAATGTCCCATCTCTGACAGGCGGTGGCTTGGGTCAGTTACTTGGATTGATCCGGCCAAGAGGGGGCGGCTAAAGGTCATGACCAGCCGCAATGATCAGCATTTAATACTGCTTTATGTCCCATCCAGGGGACTGGTCCAAAGTCGGCCAGAGGGACGGCCAGGGGGGCGGCTAGTGTAAACTAGCCGCCTGGTGTGGGGCGGCTAGTTAGGGCTAGCCGCCCCTTGCCAGGGACTTGGGGTTCTAGGTTTTGGGTTTTTAGAGTTAGGGTTAGGGTTTCCGATTTAGGTTTAGGTTTAGGTTTAGGTCAGGGCTAGGGTTAGGGTTTAGGGCTAGGGTTGGGGTTTCCGGTTTAGGTTTAGGTCAAGGCTAGGTTTAGGGTTTCCGGTTTACCGAACCTTTGGTTCTCTATTTGATGTCCAACTGTGGGATATTTCCGTGTGTTACTTGAAGTATTTCTGTCTCTCTGGACGGTCAAAATTGGGGTATCTACACATACGGGCCGTGGTATGTTCCTAACCTTTTTGTCTTAACCTTTTTATTTTTGGTGTATATGCATGTGTTTTGGTGGTATGAACAGGTGACTAGCGTATAATACTTTGTATATGCGTGTTTTGACAGGCATGCTTGTGCATAAGTTTAATCATGGTGGGATGTGTAAGCATGCTGTATGTTGACATGGGTTTGTTTTTTTAGGAAGTGGGACAATTTTTCATACGTATATCCAATTTTGTTATATGCCTATATAGGAAAGGAAAGGGTACGGCTTAGTATGCTAGTATGTGTGGTTTTGCATGTATACAATCTTCGAAGTATATTTTTATACGTATTTGGACCACGGTGGAGTAAGAGTGAATATGAAAGGGTGTGCATGCATTTTTATGGGTCTAAGTTCCTTCATATGCTTAGTTCATGGAAATTATATATAAGCATGATAAGCGGTATTTTGAAAATGAAGCATACGAGTAATGACCACGGTGGGATAAGAGGGTAAAGCATGTGATCTTATAGGTATGTTTTGCAAATAAAGAAGGGTAAATTTTTGTATGAAGTCTCATATCTCATGCCCTTTTTGTCCTTTTAGATTTTAATGTGTAGGAGTTTTATTGTGCTAAGCATGGTTTCTAGAAAATGAGTTCGTTTAGACTTGGATCCTTACCTCTCGATCACTTTGGACTAACCCATTTTCGTTTGTTTTGTAGCGGCCGAATCGCTTCCGGGCCCTTTGGCGTGGGACGAAGCGGTGGTATGACGCTTTGGGGCAGGAGGAGAGGAGTTTAGTGGACGGAGCAGGCTTCTGTTCCTTCTTTCTGATTGAGCCGTTCTACGTCCATCGCCCATATGTGGAGGCATTGGCGGAGAGATGGGACCCGGAGAGTTGCATGTTCATCCTCCCTACTGGCGCCGTTATGCCGACCCTTGAGGACGTCCATCGGATCACTGGCCTTCCGGTCTTGGGGGAAGCGGTGATTGCGGCCACCCTTGCGGATTATAGAGGGCTGTTTCGAGAGTTGATTGGGGAATGGGAGTTCGTAGAGCGGGGGCGAACGCTGAACTGGATTCCTTTAGTGTTAAGCCTGTGTCATTTAGAGTCCTATTTTCGATCGGAGTCGCTAAAATTTTGGTTTTTAGCTACCTGCTGGGACTGGAGGACTCTAATTGAAGATATAACTGCATATTATGGGTCTTGGTACAGTTTAATACTGCCCATAAAATTTTCGTTTAATTCCGATAACGTTTTTGGAATTATACACTTTCGGATTGATATTTGGATTTGATTTTGTTAAAATCCAAGACGAAGAGATAAAAATCCGATATTATTATGAGATGTTAAGTTTGGTGATAGCTTCCATATAGAAGTGGAATTGGATCAACTGGATTCGTATATTAAAAGTTATGGGTATTTTTCCGAGTATACCCCGAAGTTGAGAAATCCAGGCAGCAGCCCTGTAAGATGTTTAGCCTAGATTTTGGAATAGCTGGAGAGGTTATTTGATCTGGGTGTAAACATGAAAGTTGTAGATAATCGTCTTATCTTTCAAATGCCACTGGAATCGTGCAATTCTGAGCTGTATTGAGGAAGTTATGGCCGTTTAAGTGAAGGCTGCGCAGAGGTTTTAAGTCCGAGGATGACTTGGTCATTTACTCGACCTTTGCTTATTTAATCCCCAAATGTGCACGACTTTGGGTCTCTCCTCCTCTCTTTTCTGGTCCAGCCCCCCTTTTGTAGGTGTTTTGGGTGGAGGAGGTGATGGTGGTGGAGAAGAAGATCAAAAAGGAGTGGAAAAGGTGTGTTTATGTTGTTGTTGTGCTTTGTTATCCTCCCTTCTTAATCCATCTTCCTCAAGCTCCCCCTCATTGTTTTCCCCTCCCCTTTGGACAGCAGCCCCCCATGTGTTTGTTGTAATGCCACATTGAAGAAGAAGAGCAAGGAAGAGGTGGTGGTTGCGGTTGGGGTGGCCGAGGGTGCGCTTGCGAGCCCCTACGCCCCCCTTTCCTTTCCTTTTCCCCCCTCTCCTTTGGTGAGTTTTCCCTCTTCTTTTTGTGGTTCTTATGCATATAAGGAGTGCTTGGTTGTTGGTGGAGGTGGTGATGAAGTCTCCTCTTCCAATGTATTTGAAGGTGTGTTGTTTGTAAGGAGGTGCGGGGCGTCGGGGGTGTTGGCGGTGGAGCAGCGGTGTGCGGGCATGCCGGAGCCGCGTATGGACCTTCCGCTCTCCTCGGTTGGGTTCAGCCATCTCTTTTGTAGCTGGTGTGCATGCCACATGTTTGTGGGGGTGCTCGCATGCGTGCGGAGTGCGCGGGAAGCATGCATAAGGTGCTCGCATGCGTGCGGAGTGCGCGGGAAGCATGCATAAGGTGCTCGCATGCGTGCGGAGTGCGCGGGAAGCGTGCATAAGGTGCTCGCATGCGTGCGGAGTGCGCGGGAAGCGTGCATGAGGTGCTCGCATGCGTGCGGAGTGCGCGGGAAGCGTGCATGAGGTGCTCGAGGGTGTGCTTGACGTTGTTCGATGCGTGCGGAGTGTGCGGGCAGCGTGCACGAGGTGCTCAAGGGCGTGCTTGGCCTTGCCCGATGCGTGCGGAGTGCGTGGGAAGCATGCACGAGGTGCTCGAGGACGTGCTTGACGTTGTTTGATGCGTGCAGGGTGCATGGGCAGCGTGCACGGGGTACTCGAGGGCGTGCTTGCGGTGCTCAGACGCGTTCGGAGTGCTTCGTGGTGTTGAGCAGCTTGTTATAGCCAAATGCAACCATGGATGATCCTTGGCGGATTGATTTCAGGCTTCGGATTCAACTCGTCGCTCTCTTGCGTTTCGCGAGCCGTGCGCTCGTTAGGTGAGTGGTTCGATCCAACACTTTGGGATGCGCTCGATGCACGCCGCCGTGCATTGTGCATCCTTGGGACATCTCGACCCCTAAATATGCTAGATATTTGCATGTTAGGGTTGTATAGCTCGTATATTGTGTAGAACCCCTATTCTACCCTATACTTGCTTATATATGCATTCATGTTTGAATAAATGTGTTTTCATGTGCCCCTTGTGTTTTGGGCATATATTTTCGAATGAGTGTATGGATGTATAGAATATGCATGCCTTAGGTAGTATTGTAATACTCCTCCCCTATATGAGTAATATCCAGCATGTCAAACCTTGGGTTAATAACCGAATGCGTGCTAATATTTTCCCTTATGATTAGACTGGAGGAATGGTGTAGTTGTTGCACCCATCTGTTGGGGCAAAACTATGACCAGCCTTTCCGGAGAGGATGAGACTTTCCCTCTCTCTCGCCCTCCCTCTTTACGCAAACTGAGTAAGTAGATGTAGTTCCTACTAGACTCAGGTGCGCTTGAGAAAATTAGTATGCACCGATTAGTGCGCGAGATCGCGCTTGACCCTTTCCTCTCAAGTTGGTGATAACCAACGAATGCTATGATATATTTTGTGTGATTGTATGATTATGGCCTTATAAGCATGTTTAAGTGGGTCATACCTTGTATGCATATTGTATGATTTGTTGTTTATGATGTAAATCCATGTTAGGGAGTACCCCTATAGTTATATATATATATTATTGTGCATGTGGCACATATTATCATGTTATGATTCTCCTTATATATATATATATATATGTGCATGTTAACTAATTTGGCCTATTCGTAATAGGCGAGGGTATGACCCGCGGTCGGGTCGTACCCTATTAGTTAAAGCGCTAGCGATGTAATCACCCTTGCATCCGAGTGATGCATTCGTATCGAATTCTGAAGAATTCATCGAGGCATCGGTTTTGTTAAACCGATAGCTACGGTAGTAACTTGGGCCTACCCGTGCCAGGCGTGTGTCTGAACCGCCTATTGGGTTATGCCCCTGGCTTTTCTACACGAGTGTAGAGATAGTCCTCGCGTTCGAGTGACGCCTCCGTGTGGGAATACAAGAGTATTCGATATCATCGATATATGTGTGTAAGTACCAAGGGTAGTTGGCTTTCCCATAGGGTTCGCATTGCGAACGCAAGGTGCTTCCTCCTGACATCGTCATGAGTCGAAGCTACCCGACATAGAAGCTGTCCTGTAGGGTGCCACCACTTGTAGGTGCTACCGATGCGTACCGCGGTACACATCTAGGGAATGTACTGATCGTGGAAGGCCGACAGGTAGAGGCTGCACGGGAGAGAGCTACCAAGTGATATTTCGGGCTTCAAGTCGTTCTCCCCTTCGTCGGATCCGTGTTGAAGCTGCCCGGCTCGTAGTTGTCCTGTGGGGTGCTCCCAGACGTATTTATGACACCTATTGGTGCGCCCATATGGTAGAGATAGCGGTCATGGAGAGGCTACCAGGTAGAGGCTCCCCGGGAGAGGGCTACCGGATGACGATGGGTGTAGAGCAACTGAGTTCGTTTCAAAAGTCCCTAGTCACCCCTCCGGGGGCTAGGGTGAGGATGAGTTGTTGTCACGTCGCCACGTGACCCAAATACCCATCGAGTATACTCTGGGTTTGTTACTTCTGACGCTTGAGGTATCGAAGTATATCTCTACCTCGTAGCAGATGGATGCGTTGTGTCTCGTTAACCAGTAACACGTGGTGTTATGGTTAACCCTCGTTTGTCCCCGGGTCTCTTTGGAGCTCCCCTTCAGGGTCGGGGCGATGAATGTGTTAAGTCACGTCGCTACGTGACCCATTGGTTTGTTCACCCGTTCCCATATTGGTTGGGTCTGGTTAAGTATCGATGTTGAGAGATATCGATAACAACTATCTCTATGTAGATGATCACAATAGTGTTGTTTAGACCAGTAATTCCGCGTCTCCTTGACAAACGGTATGGTCTCTCCCCAAGAGTCCCAAGAGTCTCCCTTCGGGAGTGAGGGTGTGGGTGAGACGGGTTGCACCGCCGTGTGACCCTATTATCCATTGGGTTTCAACCCATGTCTTTCCTTGAAAGGAAATTGCCTTAACATTAAATTGTTATAGTGGTGTTCGGTTTCTGACCACTCACTGAGCTTGTAGCTCACCCCTCGCGTACTGTTTCTTTTATAGGGGCGTTGTTGGGCGTGGAGCTGGAGTTTTCCTGGCGTGGTCTTGCGTGCGTGAAAACGTTCTGTCCGGCGGATTGGCGAGTGCGAGGCTGTCAGCAGTCCTAGAGTCTTGTGTATTGGTAATTCGTGCGTGTGGCACTTGTTGTATTTTATTGGCTAGACTTGGCTCTCACAGGACAGTGATTGTGTATTCGAGTCTGTAATAATATTTTCGGTTTACAGACTTATTGATAGTTTATACTTCCGCTTTTCAGTTGTATTATTAGTTGTCATTGCTTCATTAGCCTTGTGTATTGTTTATTGGAGTCATTGTTGACCTCTTGTTTATGATAGCTGATATTATATTATTGCCACGTCTCGGGGACGGCCGCCCTGGGGCGTGACATTTAGGGAGGCTTTCGGGGCAGTATGGCCTCGGTTCTCTTACGGAGCGTCAGAAGGGCGAAGCTGCAGCTAGCTTCGAGAGGAGTCGGGCGATGATCGAGGCGAGAGAGGCGGCCGTGTGCCCACAGAGGGCACGGAGGGAGTTGAGGGCGTTCTTTCTTTACTTCTTCGGCCGGGTCCTCTTCTCGACGGCCTCTGATAAGGTTTCCTTTCACTCTCTTTTGCTGATGAGGGACCTGGAAGGCATGGGACGCTATGCTTGGGGAGCGACGATGCTCGCCCATCTCTTTGCGGAGCTCTCGAAGAAAGTCAAGAGGGCCGGGGGAAAGAATCTTGGTGGTTTCGCGCCATTTCTTCAGGTATGTGTAAGTGGTAAATGTTTTTTTCTTGGTTTAGCTCACTTTGATCATGATAATTTCCCTCTTGCTTTGCTAGATCTTCGGGTATGAGCACTTCACCATCGATCGCCCAACTTTGGCTCCGTTTGATCATACCTTCCCTTGGGCTATGAGATGGGAACCCCGGGGATCTTCCCACTTGCACCGCCTCGCCCAATCCCGAGAGGCCTTCCGCGTCTTGTCGGAGGAAGAGGTATAAGTTTTCTTCGAATTTCTTTGGCATGTATTTGGTTTTCTTTTGGCTAAGCACTCTACCTATCTTTTGATGCCTTTTTTAGATGACGTGGAGGCCTTACTCAGAGGAGGTTCCCGAGGCTCTGGCGCGCGACGTCTAGGTGATCTACTTCAACGAGGTCGTGTTTCATGCGATCAGCCAGGTTGTCCGCCAGCTTGGCTATCATCAGTGGGTGCCCGATCCTCTGCCGCGGCGTCCCTCAATTCCGGTGGCTGGAATTCCTCGGGACACGAACCTCCGGAGGTATTACGCTACGTATGTGGCGGGATGGATGGGCCGAGGCGTCTTGGTGGAGCGTCGTCCTGAGGTGACTTCGAGTGACGAATACTTGGCTTGGTATCGTCAGGAGTATGCGGGTATCCTCGGGACGATAGAGGAGGAGATCCCGGACGCTTATGTAAGTTGAAAATCCTTTTTCCTTTCCTCGTTCTCCCTTGCTTGAATATTTTCTGAATGGTATTTGTTTTTGTAGGTTGAGTTGAATGAGATGGAGAAGAGGCTCAAGGCCGTCAATGAGCACCTCCAAGAGCGGGCCAGGCAGATAGCGGCGTTGCGGATGCAGCGGAGACGCTTGCAGGACCAGGTCCAGGTCCTCGAGGCTCAGATGGATGCTCTGTCGAGAGCGAGGGCTGATGGCGCTTCTTCTTCTTCCGCCCCTCCTCCTTCCATGGCTTCCGAGCGAGAGCTCGAGCTGACAAGGGAGCTAGATGCGGCCCGGAGTGAATTGATGGCCACACGGATGGAGCTGGGCCAGGTGAGGGGTAGGGCTTCTCGAGCTGAGGAGGAGACGGACCGGCTGAGGTCCATGATGGCTTTGAGAGAGGAGGGGTTCATCACCCTAGGCCGTGAGAGGGACTCCCTCCAGATGAGGGTGTCAGAGTTGGTGGTTTCAGCGGGCGTCCCTGGAGGTTTGATGGGGGACTTGGTTCGTTCTCTCCAGGCGGTCGGGGATAGGGATCGGGAGGCGCTCAGGGTATCAGAGGCGAGGGCACGGGATTTGGAGGAGAGGTTGAGGGCTGTCGAGGATCGGGCCAGGGGGACAGAGAGTCGCCTCCGACAGAGATTGGAGAGGAGAGACAGAGATATGCAGCAAGTCCATCTCTGGGAAGCGACTATGAGGGGGAAATTGGTTGGAGGGGGCTCCATGATCGAAGCAGACCTTGACCTTCTTCCGCTTGAGCCTGACCATTCTCTCTCAGCTTCCTTGGCTACTGGGACCACCTTCAGCCGTGCTTCTCGTCCTTCGGCGTCTCGGAGTCGTGGGATATATGCGAGGGCCGCGTCTTCAGTTCGAGAGACTCCTGCCGTTCCTGATGCTCCAGAGGTTCAATCCTCTCCTCAGCCACCGCTCCCTTCTCAGCCAAGCCAAGATGTTCCTCCTACTCAGCCTCCAGGGGATGACGATACGCCGAGGTATAGCTTCTTTGTGTCTTGGTTTTAGGTAGAAGAATGGTATATATGCGAGGATTTCATGCTTTTCTCCTTTTGTTTTGACTCAGGTGATATTCTAGTGGAGTATAGCTCAAGACTTCGGAGTTTTGAAGCTCTCGGTGGACCCTATCTCTTCCTTACTCTTTCATAAAGATTTTCTTTTATGCACTCTTTTAGATTTAGAAGAACAATCTACATTTTTGGTGGGACAATTTTATAATTCTCCTTTGTACGCATGGTTTGGAGTAGCTAGCATGGATGTTTGGGTATTTGAAGAGATCCCTTTATTTAGAAAAATGCGTATTTCGTGGATGGGTGAATTTGATGTTTTTGTACGTTTAATTCATGGATGTGCGTAGGGTTTTGATATGTAATTGTTTTAGCATGGTATCTATACATGTTTTGTGTATGAATATGTGCATGAAATGTGTACATGCAGGTTTTGAAAAGAACTGATCTTAATAGGTAAAGAAGTGTTGAAGAGTTGATTGGATATGGACTGACATAGCTGAAATAGGTCCAGGCAAGGGTCGGCTAGTGTAAACTAGCCGCCCAGTGAGGGGTGACTAGTTGTGTTTAGCCGCCCCCTGCCTGGGGCATGCTTACCTGAAACAAAGGGCAGGGGCGGCTAGCGTAAACTAGCCGTCCAAAGGGAGGCGGCTAGTCGGGTCTAGCCGCCCCCTACCTGGGGCAGTCTGGTTCTGCTGCTCCTGTCTGCTGCTGCTGCCGAAAGCCTTTGTGACCGTTTCAACCTTCGAGACCTATAAAAACATCCCTTCCATGGACCAAGTGTTAAATCTGTCCGGATTGCGCCCCTGTACTGACTTTCGAGCCCTTCTTGCTTGAATTGTCAAGGGCTACAATCCAATTTAAGGTAAAATGAAAAATCGAATGCGAGAAAGTAAAGTGCGGGAAACCATGCTTTAGTATAAGGAAGGGATTCCAAGTGCATGAGTGAAAAACTTTTAAGTGCGTGTGAAAGTGGGACAATTATCTCTCAAGCATGTGCGGAAGGACGTAGAATGAAGGTAGGTGGGGGTAATCTTATCAATTTTAACATTTCAAGAAAATCGAATGCCTACGTGCTTTGGAAAAGAAAAATATGAACTTATGCGTAAGTATTGTGGCATAAGTGGGCATTTTAATTCTTCAATGGCTTTTTGCGTGAGTGGGTAATGTTTTCGACTTTTTAAAGTAAAAGATACCATCAAGTCCCCGTGGAGGAGCCCTTGTGGTCACCTATGTCCAAACCAGGGTTGTATTTGAAAGGTATAGGCCTTAGGTGCCGGTTTTTCTAGGTTCATGGTTCTCAAATGCTTGATCTTATTATTCTAAACATGCTGAAAAATCCATGAATGTACCAGCAGTCAAGTTAGATAAGCTTCCTTTGGATAGGCAAGTTTCTAAGTGATCTCACGTGAGTGTGTGTAATTTGTAAACCTGGAAATGATCTACCCTTGGTCGAAATTTCGCCTTTCCCGGTAGAAATAGTCCAATTTTGAATCCCATTGTGAAAAAAATAAAAGGGGGGGGGGGGGAGAATGGGGTAAGAGTAATATCTTCCTTTTGGGCAATATTTTAGAATTGTCCCAGTCTAGCATATGTCCTACTTTCTAGGTCCCTCTGGCTTTCTTCTTTTTATCACTTCTTTATTTTGGGTGGAAAATACAGTCCGTTGTTTGGATCTGTACTGGTATAGCTGTTGTCTAGCGTATACCGTGCGTAAAGGCGTGAAAGCCTGCTAAAATAGAGAGTTTAACCCGTTCACTTGGGTGTTATTTTTCTTTTGTTGGCCTCTCATTGCCTGATTTTTTTTATTTTAGGGGGGGAGGCTTTTCTGTTTTTCACCCCGATTCATTTCGTGCTTCCTCTCTAGAAGTGTTTGTATAGTGCCAGAGCTAGGTTTGGGACATATGCTAGGTCTAGGTAACTCCTCATTTTGACCTAGGGTTAATACGAGTGGGCGGAAATAAGGGAGGTTTTGCTTTGGGGGTTTTAAATTGTCCCAGTCTACGGGGTAGGCAATTTCTCTTCCATCAGGTAAATCGATCGTCCAGTTATACGTGTGTGAATGAAGAGGCATGATTTGGCGGAGATGTGTTCAAATAGATACGAATTTATCTTTAGGAGTCTTATAGTTCTATCATCTAGTACTAAACGCTGGAAATTGCAGGAAGAAAGAATAATCGTTCTCAAGTATTGAAAGCTACTCATGCATGGAATTTCTTTAGATAAAGTGCATTCCACAAACCTGAAACCTCGACTCCTTCGGCATCTACCAAGCGGTAGGCATTCCCGGAATAGACATGGGTGATCACATAGGGTCCCTCCCATGCGGGTTGCAACTTCCCTCTTGGGTGAGGCTGTCTTGATGGCATGATTTGCTTAAGTACTAATTCCCTGATTTCAAATTTTTTTTTATTACCTTCTTTTCAAATGCCCTTGCCACCCTTCTTTGGTAGGCCTGGGCATGATATGCCGCTCTTAATCTTTTCTCGTCCAGTAGTTCGAGGCGTAGTAGGAGTGCCTCTCTCCTTTCCTCAATTTGGAGGTCTTCTTCTAGTACTATTTTTAAGGATGGGACAAGGATTTTGTAGGGCACTACTGCTTCGGCTCCAAACGTGAGTGAATAGGGGGTTTGACCAGTGGGTGTCCTAATGGAGGTTCGGTATGCCCAGAGGACGTCTACCAATTTATCAGGCCAATCGGTAGCCTTATGGGTTTCTACCGTTTCCTTTATAATTTTGAGCAAGGTTTTGTTGGTGGCCTCTGCTTGTTCGTTCCCCTGTTGATAATATGGCATGGAATGATGAAGTTCTATATGATGTTTATTGCATAGGTCTTGGAATTCTTGGGAGATGAACTGGGGATCATTGTCAGTTATAATCGCTTTGGGGGTGCCGAACCATGCAAGGATGTGAGTGAGGACAAAACGAGCCAGGGTAGAGCTCTTAATTACTACATAGGACTCGGCTTCAGTCTATTTGGTAAAGTATTCCGTAGCGGTGAGGATGAAGGCTTTATGGGTGGTGTTTTCTATAGTGTCCCGGAATAGTCCTATCACATCTAATGCCCACATAGAGAAGGGCCATGGTGAAGTCATGGGATGTAAAGAAGATGCTGGTGCATGTATTTTATTGGCATGAGTTTGACATTGGATACAACGCTTAACGTATTTGTTGCAATCCCCTTCAAGCGTGGGCCAATAGTAGCCCATTCTTAGTACCTTTTTTGCTAGCATCTGGGCGTTGACGTGTCCTCCGCATACTCCAGAGTGAGCTTCTTCTACAATGGCATATGCTTCTTTGTCGTCCAAATACCTGAGTAGTTCCCCATTGAAGGAGGCTCGGAAGAGTATCCCCCTCGGAGGCAGTATTTGACTGCCACCCTTTTAACTATTTTCTGGTCGTTGCTAGTAGCGTAGCATGGGAACGAACCATTTTCAAGGTAATTTTTGATGTCAAAGTACCAGGGATTTCCGTCGTCCATATCTCCTAGTTCAAGGGCTAGGATTTCCGTGGTACTAGCATTTTTGTTGGTTTGGTTCTTTTTAGGAGATCTCGAGTTTTATAGTCGCAGAGTTTGGTGGCAGGTGCTTCCAGTCTTTGGATAGTGACTGTTTCTGATGTTCTAGATAAGGGGAAGGTGAGCGATGAGGCTAAAGAGGCTAGAGAATCTGCAAGAATATTGCCGGTCTGGGGTATGAAAATCTGAGTAACCTCACGGAATTGTTTTAGCAGGACTATGGCTAGTTCTCTGTACGACTTCAGTTTTGGGTCTCTAGTATGATATTTTTTAAGAGTTTGGCGGATCACTAAGAGGGAGTCCCCAATGATGTCTAAGTTTTTGGCTCCTAGGGCTAGGGCTGCCTTCAAACCTGCTATCAGGGCCTCGTATTCGGCAATATTGTTGGTGGCTTTAAACGTAAGCTGAAACGCTCGTGGGATAATGACGCCTTCGGGGGAGATTAGTGCTATTCCTATTCCCTTTCCCTTTTAGTTGACCGCTCAGTCGAAGTATAGCGTCCACGTCTCTCTATTCTTTTCATCAATAAGCGCAAATATTTCTTTGTCCTGGAAGTTAGTTTTTACTGGTTCGTAATCTGGGAGGGGTAGTTGAGCAAGGTGGTCAGCAATAGCCTGCCCTTTGATGGATTTTTGAATGGCGTACGTGATGTCAAACTCGTTTAACTGTACTTGCCATCGGGCTAAGCGTCCAGTTAATACGGCTTTCTCGAATAGGAACCTTACTGGGTCCATTTTGGCAAAGTATTTGACTTTGTGGGCAAGAAAGTAATGTCGCAACTTTTGGGAAGCCCATACTAATGCTAGACAAGTTTTTTCTGTAGGAGGGTAGGCTTTTTCGTATTCAATCAGGGTTTTACTTAGGTAGTAAATGGCCTTTTCCTTTCTTCCCGTGTCATCGTGTTGTGCAAGCACTGCACCAATGGCTTCCTTAGTTGTAGCTATATAGAGGAGCAGGGGTCGTTTGGGCACTGGGGCCGAAAGGACTGGGGGATTAAGAAGGTACTTTTTTAAATTATCAAAGGCCTTTTGGCATTCACTATCCCAATTAAACCTGACTCCCCCTTTTAACAGTTTGTAAAAGGGGCGACATCTTTCAGCATGTTGCGAAATAAATCTCCTAATAAATTGCAACCTTCCTACGAGCCCCCTCAATTCTTTTAGGTTCTTAGGTGGGGGCATTTGGGCGATGGCTTTTGCCTTGGTCGGATCTATTTCTATCCCCTGCTTACTTACCATGAATCCTAAAAGTTTCCCAGAGGAGACCCCAAAGCGACATTTCTTTGGATTCATTTTAAGTGAATACTCCCTGCATCTCTGTAGTACTTGCCTGAGTATGTCTACGTGTCCTACTCGAGTCCTAGATTTAACTAAGATGTCATCCACATATACTTCTACTAGTTTGTGCATCATATCATGGAATATTGAGGTCATAGCCCTTTGATATGTTGCACCTGCATTTTTGAGCCCGAAAGGCATCACTATGTAGCAGTAAGTTCCCCAAGGTTTGGTAAAAGAAGTCTTTTCTTGGTCTTTTTCTGCCAGCCGGATCTGGTTGTATCCAGAAAATACATCCATGAACGAGTGCATCTCATACCCTGCCGTGTTGTCGACAGGGAGGTCAATATGTGGGAGTGGGAAGTCATCCTTTGGGCACGCTCGATTGAGGTTCCTGAAGTCGATGCATATCTGGATCTTCCCATCCTTCTTGGACACTGGAACGATATTTGCTACCCACTTTGGGTATAAGACTACCCAGATAAATTTAGCCTGGTGGAGTTTGTCTACCTCATGTTTGATTTTTAAAGCCACCTCGGGATGAAGGTGTCTCAGTTTTTGTTTTACTGGTTTTGCGTTTGGTTCTAAGATTAACTGATGTTCGACTAACAAGGTATTGAGTCAAGGCATGTCCTTGTAAGACCATGCAAAGACGTCTTTATACTCATGTAATATTTTAACCAGGCCCTTTCTCTCATCGTGATTTAGTCCTGCACTAATTGAAATGATTTTGGGGTCAGCCTTTGTCCCCAGGTTTAGCTCCTCTATCTTCTTGTCTGCTTCTTCTGTCTTTTCATCGAACCTTTGAAGGCTCTGCTTGAATTCTTTAGATAGGTCTTCTTTTTCTTCATCGTCCTCATCGCAGATTTCGAAGACCCCTAGACCGTCATCTAGGTTCTCTGTGTTATCTAGGTCTGGTTCTTCTATAACTGCTATTGATTCAAATTTTTCTAAACCTAATATGGTCCTGCTATACCCCTCTAAACTGCTAATGATCTGGTCAGGAATTTGACTCCTAGTAGGTTTGACTGTTTTGGTCGAGGCACTAGGGTCGGGACTTTTAGCTTGACTGGCTAGATGATGTAGTTTATTCAGGAGATCAGAGTCATCGCTAAAAGGGTGCCATACCGGAGTGAAGTCATCATTGTCGAACAGGGATCCTAGGGTTTTGGTTTCCATTTTTTTTTTGAACAGAAAAGACACTTATTATTTACAACCTACTGGATTGATCGAAGTGTTTCAACCGACTTTCCTCTAGCAGCTGGCGCTCCTTTGTTGCGATGCTTGAGCACTGCGAGAAAAGGAGGCTGGGTCAGCTGGAGTTTTATCGTCTGCCGGTGAGTGTGTGTGTAGGTGTTTATCAGGGTGTGGGAATAACCATTCTAGGGAGCCAGAGAGATAGACTGGCTCTCTTTCCTGGATAGGGTCCAGGGGGTAGGGGCGTATGACCTCTTCGGCGGGCTCTACGATTATCCCTTTTACGAAATGTTCATACAACCTCCAATTGTATCTTTCCTTTAGTTTAGGGCGATGCTTGGATGAGCCGATGCCCCTTTTATCTAGCCATGCCGGGAGTTCGATGGGGTCCAAGATCCCATTTTCTTGTCCCAAAGGTTTCCCCGGGAAGGTAACCCATGGTCCCCATTATATGCCAGCCAGGGTTCTCAAGTCTAGGGTGGCTTGTCTCTGTGGTAACGGAGAGAGTGTTTCGGGGATTTAGCCAATTGGCTGGGAAATCTAAGATGTGGATGGTGGCTTCTATGGGTTTTGAGTTACCGGTTTTTACAGCGATGGTTTCATTATCGGCGAACCCCGATTTAGGTCCTTTGATCGCATCCCCTTGTATTTTGATTATCCGACCTCCCAAGGGGAATTTCAAACATTGGTGTAGGGGATAGGAGACCCCTTTTATGGATGCTAGCCATTTGCGTCCTAGAATCATATTATAATCCGAATCCATTTCTAGGACGTAAGATTTAGTGCTAGTTTCTAGTGGCCCTACTTTTAATCGAAAGTCTTTAAAGCCTAGAACCGGACGAGCCGTTTTGTCATAGGCGAATATACGGGTGTCTGTTTCGAAGAGTGTAGTTATGCGTCCGTCAATGTGCTCGAAGGTTTGTAGTGATATGAGGTTTACCCCTGCTCCGGTGTCAATTAGAACTTTATCTATCGAGTATCCTTCGAGGTTAATTGTTATGCATAGGGTTGAGGTGCTAATGACCTTGTCATGAAACTCTTCTTTAGGTCTAAAGGCTATGATGGGCCCTAGTCCTGCGGTGGCTAGAGCTATTGGTACGCCTAGGGTAGAGATTTGTGGGTCGACTTGGATTCTTTCTAGGAACATTCTTAGAGCTTGCTGGTGGTGTTCTGAGGTTTCGATTAGCTCTAAAATGGAAATCTTTGCGGGGATTTTTGGAGTTGGTCTAGGATGTCAATCTTATCTATGGTGCGGGGCTCCTCAGTTTCTGTTTCAGGCAGGGGGTGTCTATAAGAGGGGACAGCGTTGAAAATTCTGCCTGCTCTAGTGGTATGATGGTTCAGAGCGTCAATGGTGGTTCGGGGGCTTTGCTTCGATAGGTATAGGCCTTCGTTAACTGGTGAGAGGGATAATGGTTGGAGTTTTTTAGGGAGGGGGAGCTTTGTGTGTCTGGGGAGAATGAGGGAGGGGGCTGGTAGGACGGGGGAAGAGGCTGGTAGGATTAAGCCGCCTGGGAGGATTCTGGGTGGCTCTTCGTGGTCAGCGGTTTTTATGGTGTAGACGCTTTCATAGCTTAGGCTCTCTAGTTCTTCCAAGGAAGCCCTCGTGGCTGGCCTTGGGTCTTCAGTTGTGGCTTCTATAGGGCTGGGGGTTTCCGGGGCCAGCTTGACTTCTAGGGACTTTGTAACTAGGTTGCTTTTGAGTCCCCTGATGGTGGCCCAGTCTAAGCGCCTCTCTTCATCAAGGTTGTAGACAATGTCTCAAAACGAGGAGCATTGTTCGATGGTGTGGCCGTGATGTCGATGATACTGACAAAAACGGGTGGGGTCAGCACCGATAGGCGAAGGTCTAGCCATGGGTAAGGAAATGCCATTGACCTTCAATATGGCTCTGAAGATGTTCCCTAGGGTTTCTAGAAGGGGAGGATAGCTAACTCTTCTGTTTGACCATCTTGGGGTGTAGAAGGAGGAAGGTGCAGCCTTATCATGGGGGATGCGCGCGGGTTCTCCAGGGGTTATGCCTTGCGTTCTTGGGGGGATAGGATAGAAGGGTCTCCTGTTTTGGTCCTGGTTTCGGATTGAGGAGGCCTGGATTGGGGAATCATTGGTTGCGGGGTTTTGTTGTATCGGCACGGGGACAAGTACTGATCGAGTAGTGAAGTTTTGGTTGATTGGCCGAGGCGACGCATATCCGGATGAACCGGACGTGTACTGTCTCAGAGCCGTTCCTCGATCAGAAACTCGTGCTCCGTTCGGGTAGCATGCCGATACTTGTGTAATAATCCCCTCTACCGTGGGGGTTTGTGCCTTACGAGGTGGTTGTCCAACCCTATGGCTGATAGGTGGGGACTGGGTTTGGACTACTGGGGCTGCACAACGGGAAAACATGTTGTGGCGGTCAATTAGAAGCTGATACGTGGTACAGTCTCCATACGAAAGGCTCGTACGAAGCTCTGGACTCAGGCTCTGTAACAACATGTCAATTTATTGACATTCTGTGAGCTGCAGGCCGGTTCGGTGGACAAGTGTGCGCCACCGAGACACGTATTGTTCGAATTCCTCCCTAGGCCTCATTCTCTCTACGGTTAAATCTGAAATAGAGGGGCTTACAAAGTAGTAAATGATGCTGTGATGTGAATTAGAGGAGGAACTGATTCGAGGGGTGGGAAACTCTAACCTTCCTAGAGGGTTGATAGCATTCTAGTCAAGCTTGTAAAAGGGGGCAGAAGAGGATTACCTTTTGTTGTTTTTCAAGAGGGATGTCCCACCGTGATCGCCAGATTTGTCGGTATCGTCGGGAAGGCCTCCGAGGCTGTGTGTCGGTGCTGTCGGAAAGGATCCCGGCGGTGCGCGGGTGCGCGTGCGTGTGTGGGGGTTTTTCGGGAATTCGGATCGGATGCGTGTCATAGCGGGCTCGGTCGGATCATCTTCTCGGAAGGGTGAGGGGTGTCGTTCCTAGTTGAGGCGCCCGATAGCGGCTCAAGAGGATTCCAGGGTATGTGTGATCGCCACCTACTTTTTCTAAAAGCAGGAAAAGGGTCGGGTTGGATTTGATCGCCTACGTGGGGAGTTTGTGGGGTCTCCGCTCTTAGACACGGATATACCGTACACAAAGGTGAAAAACAGGTAATCCTATTCTACTTTCGGGGCTTGACTAAAGGAGTCTTGGGACATAGGGATGCAAATGGGGTGTGTATAAGGGGCGGCTAGTGGGATCAAGCCATCTGGTCAGGGGCGGTTAATAGGGTTTAGCCGTCCGGGGCCTGGTCTGGTTTGGGCAGAACTTCGGTAGGAAATGGGTTTGGTTTTGGACAGGGGCTAAGCTAGGTTTAGCCCGGGTTTCTGGAGGGTGGAATGAGAGGGTATTTTATGTAGGGAAATGGGTATTTCTCTCCCAAAAGGGGCTCTCTCTCTCTCTCCCTCTCTTGGGATTTCTAGTGGGGAAAGGGAATGTGAATTGTGGGTTGTGGATTGTTGATGTGAATTGGTGATGGGTTTAAAGGCTTCGGACCTCCTCTATTTATAGTAAAAGAGAGGCGGGGGAATGTCCAGGGGGTAGTAGAGTGGCTTGGCTAATAGTGTGTGTGATTAGACCCCTCATTAATTCTCTGGTTCTTCTATCAGGACTAGGTGAAGGGCAGCTAGTGCTAACTAGCCGCCCAGGATGGGGCGGCTACTTCCTGGTAGCCGCCCCTATCCTAACCTGCCAAAAGTCCCATCTCTGACAGGCGATGGCTTGGGTCGGTTACTTGGGTTGATCCAGCCAAGATAGGGCGGCTAAAGACCATCACCCGCCGCAATAATCTGCATTTAATACTGCTTTATGTCTCATCCAGGGGACTGGTCCAAAGTCAACCAGGGAGGCGGCTAGTGCTAACTAGCCGCCTGGTATGGGGCGGCTAGTTAGGTCTAGCCGCCCCTAGCCAGGGACTTAGGTTTTTTTTGGGTTTCGGTTTTCTTCTTTTTAGCTTAGGGCTAGGGTTAGGGTTTCCGGTTTAGGGTTAGGGTTAGGGTTTCCGATTTCCTGAACTTTGGTTCTCTATATAGATGTCCAAATGTTGGATATTTCCGGGTGTTACTTGAAGTATTTCTGTCTCTCTAGACGGTCAAAATTGGGGTATCTACAGGAGCGTGCGTGCTGGTGCCCGCGGAACGATCAAATGTGCGCGCCCGGGTCCGCGCGCGTCTGCGCGCGGACTGCGCGCGGTGAGAGCGGGGCGATCGGTCTGGGCGCCTGGGGCTGCGCCCGGGGGCTCCCGGGGGTGTGTGCTGGGCTGCCCGAGGCCGGGTTTGGGCGTGCTGAGGGTCGGCACCCTCGGGTGGGTGCCTGGGGGGCTCAGGCACGCGTGCGTGCGTTCACGCTTGCATGCATTCGAGCCCGTATGCATGGATGTCAAATCTTAGGCATCCCTAATTGATTTTATATGTTTGTATGATTGTTGTACTCTTCATTTTGATACACTTGACTTACAGATCTCGTCGGATGGGATGCGTGTCAATCCGGGTATCGGTGAGTGGTTTGATTTCAACCCTTCCGGGAGCGCTCGATGGATGTAGTCGTGCTTCGCGCTTCCATGTGGCTTTAATTGCACCCTAAATATGCTAGATATCATGCATGCTAGGTTTTATAGCTCGTATATTGTGTAGAACCCCTATTCTACCATGTACTTGCCTATGTATTGTATAGAATATGGCATGACTTAGGTAGTTTTATTTGAAATACTACCCCTATTTATGAAGCATGTTTAACTTGGGTTAATAACGGGGTGTATGCGTAATATTCCTCTGATTTAGGACTCGAGGGTGTGGTATAGTGGTTGCACCCATCTGTTGGGGCAAAACTATGACCACCTCGAAAGAGGATGAGGCATTCCCTCTCTTTCGCCCTCCCTCTTTTCGCGAGCTGAGTAAGTAGATATAGTTCTTACTTGATTCAGGATTGCTTGGAATTATTGGCATGCACCTGTTATTTCACATATCGCGTTTAACCCTTTGCTTCTAGGTTGGTGTCATCCAACGTATGTTAGATTATAATTTCTGTATTTGCCCGTTTGACTTCATGTATGCATGTTAAGTAAGCCACCCTTGGGTATTGATTGCATATTATGTATATGCCTATTGGGCCATGAGCCTTGTCTAATGAGATTAGACAAGTGTATGACCTCCTATGGGGTCATACCATGGCTTTGACACTTAGAATAAAATGGCTTTCCCGCATCTGAGTTATGCGCCCTGGAGGGAATTCATGAGAATTCGTTGCGCTTAATCGGTGTTTGATGACCGATGACGACGGATCCAAGAGGATCGTATTCGTGAGCATAGATTGTTTTTCCCCTTCGTTGGATCCGTGTAGGAACTTCCCGGCGTCGAAAACGCTGTCCTGGTACCGGACTCCCATCTGTAGGTACCATCGTTGCGGTCGACTGTGTACTGATCGTGGGAGTATGTCAGGTAGAGGCTACCCAGGGAAAGGGCTACCGGTGGACCTAGGGCTTAGAAACGATCTAATCTCTTCCCAGGAGCCTGGGTCACCCCTTTGGGGGTGAAGGTAAGGGATTGGTACAGTTACACCCAACAACCTAGGTCACCCTTCGGAGGTGAGGGTGTTGGCGTGAGTATGGTGGGCTCGAGTTGATACTCGACCCACCAGCTTGTGTTGATGATTTTCCCAGAGGGTTCACGCTGCGAACAAGTAGTGGTTCCTCCCATATCGTCATATGTCGTGGCCTCGACGTTGAAGCTGCTTGGTCAGAAGGCTCCCACTTGTAGGTACTCCCGATGCATTCGCTGATGTACTGATCATGGGAGCATACCAGGTAGAGATTGCATGACGGTGGGCAATCGGATGATATTGCGAGCATGAATCGTTCTCCCCTTCGTTGGATCCGTGTGGGAAATTCCCAGAATTGAAAACGTTTTCCTGGCTCCGGGCTCCCATCCGTAGGTATTACTGATGGATTCGGGACGTACTGATCGTGGGAGTATGTCAGGTAGAGGCTACCCGGGGAAAGGGCTACCGGTGGACCAAGGGTGTAGAACAACAAATTTTATCCTCTAAGTCCCTAGGATTACCCTTGTGGGGGCTAGGGTGAGGGCGAGCGTGAGTTGAGGTCACGTCTTCACGTGACTTTCAAACCCATCGAGTATACTCTGGGTATACTTCCTAACGCTTGAGGTATCGAAGTATATCTTTACCTCGTAGCGGATGGACTCTTAATAATTGTTACCCAATGACACGAAGTGTTATAGTTAACAGTTGTTCTTCCCTGTGAGTCCCAAAAGCCTCCCTCTTGGGAGTGAGGACGAGGTTGGGGTATGGTCGCGCCGCTGTGTGACCTTATTACCCGTTGGGTTTCTACCCATGCCTTCCCTTGATAGGAAATTGCCTTAGTGTTGAATTGTTATGTTGGTGTTTGGTTTCTAATCACTCACTGAGCTTGTAGATCACCCCTCGCTTATGTTTTTCTCCAGTTGATGCTGAGTCAGATCCAAGAGAAGAGCTCCCCTTGGCGCAGTACGAGTAGGGGACCCGCGTTCGCGTTGGATGTCTTGCGAGTGAGAGGCCATCAGCATTCCCTTTTCCTTGTATGTATTATACTTGTGCTTGTGCACGGTATGTGGACTGTTGATGTCTTTTGTTGTGTATATTGGCTCTCACAGGACAGTTGATTGTGTACTCTAGTCTGTAAATATGTCTTTGAATTACAGACTTAGTCGTTTGAGCTTCCGCTATTTATATTTATTTGATGTCAGTTATTTGGTTATTGCTTTATTGCATTTGATGTTGTGGAGTCCTTATTTGATCTCGGGTATGGATTGCTGATATCATATATATATTTGCCATGTCTCGGGGACGGCTTCCATGGGGCGTGACAAAAGTTGGTATCAGAGCCATGTCCTGTCAGTGCCAATTGTTTTCTTAGAGATGAGTCCTAGGATTTCTATATGAGTATTCTGATCTTATTGCTGGTTCCTTAGTTTGCTGATATGCTTCCTCGGAGACGGGTGCGTGGACGTGGTCACCCTCGGGCTTCAGAGGTTTGCGAACCTACCGGAGGAGAGGAGTCTACTACAGAGTCCTCGGCTGTTGGGCCAGGACCTGCGCAGGAGCCTCCAGCATGGGCGCGTGCTTATGGTCGGATGGCGGATCTTCTTGAGACTCAGACTAGAGCACCGGAGGCCAAGACTGGAGCGTTGGCTGGGCAGGCGCGAGAGATTCGGGAGCTACGGGAGGCCCGCAAGGTGGTCCCGTAGATACCCTTAGCGGCAGATCCACCAGTGGTGCCAAAGATACCCCCCCTGTACCGGTTGGAGACCGTATTCTCCTCCGTTCTGTTTATCGAGGGTGTACCATGGAGTTTGCGTGCGGCACCGGTTTCAAGTGTTGAGGATGTGGCGTATTGCTCATTAAGGGGTGATGTCTTCTTCCAATCTTCCTACTCAGGATAAGGGGCCTTGCAGGGTCAGCGTTGAGACTCGGGCTAGGGTACTCCGTGTTCCTTGTTTGGTTGTCGGGATATCCTATATCGGGACCTCATGGAGCTCTTCCAAGGTTCTTTTCCCAGTCAAGGAATAACTTTGAAGCATCAAATTGATGATGGATTTTTCATCACTTAGAAGGTGCGATAGCGGGTGGTGATGCATACGATCGGGATTGGGTGCATCCTATTGTAGCTTGGTGGGCGATCGCTTATGGACTAGGGTTCCATAGCCATATCCAGAGTTGCTTCGATATATCATCGTGCGTTGTAGCGGTCTGGTAGAGGCCAGAGTCCTGCGAGGTGCTCCCAGGTACTATCCACGACACTTGTTGGTGTGCCCATATAGCAGAAATAGTTGACTTGGGAGGCTATCAGATAGTGGCCACACCGGAAGAGTGCTACTGGATGACGTCGAGAGCTTGGACTCCCCGTGATGAATCTGCCCATTGAGTGCATGATGCTGGAGTTCCAATGGTTATAGTTGGACGGCCAATTGGTGGTTGCATGGAAGCACAGTTTGCGGTACTGTCGCGTTTTGCCTCCACATGGGTCGTAAATGAGGAGACACGACGCTAAGCGTTCGTGATGGGACTCAACCGCCATATCATGTAGATGACGTCGCTTAGGCATTGTCAGGAATTGACGACCTCCTATTGCATGTCTTACGGATTAAGTGCGGTCGAGCGGCTTACCCAGCGTGTAAGAGTCATCATGACCGTCAGCCGTGCTCAAGGAGCTGAATTTGAACTTAATCGTCCCAGGAATTATTTTGATCTCCCCATAGGGGTTGAAGAACAAGTACCCCACGAATTGATGATCTGTTTTGACCAGTTTTGGGAGCCAGTGTCTTTCGGTTGATTGATCTTCGCGCAAGGTACCCTATTTGGAGATCCGGGAGTTGGGCATTCTTTAGTTGGCCTTTCATGACCGTTTTGGGCACTACGAATTTTGGGTACTGCCGTCGGGGTAGACGAATGCGCCAGATGCCTACAAGGATCTCAAATGTTTTATTGGACCTTCGTGCGCTGTTCTGAGGTAGCCTTCATTGAGGATGTTGGTTGGCATGCCCTCAGGCGAAGTTGTGGATCGTCGCGTTGGAATGAATTCGTCCGTCGAGAATCCTCAATGGATGTGGGAGTGAGTTATCTTGGATTTCATTGTGGGCTCGCAAAAGTCACGTTTGGGGTCATGACGCCGTCTGGGTGATCATTGACCGATTGACTAAGTCCGCACTTTCCTCCCTATCCAGCTGACTGATTCTCTGGACGCTTCGACGCGGGTTTGAGCCTTCGCGATTGTCCATCCTCATGGTACTCCAGTCAGCGCTAATTCGGATTGAGACGCGTGTGTTACTTTGAAGTGCTTGCACAGCCTTTGGTAGGCTTTGGCGCGAGCCTTCATTTAAGTATAGCATTTCATTGCTGATGGACAGCCATGCAAGAGGACGATTTAGGCCTTGGGGGACATGTTATTTGCCTGCGTGCTCGACTTGGGGCAGTTGGATGAGGCACCACCCTTTGGGTAGGGGTCTGCCTGTGAGATGACTGCCATTTGAGCACCCAGATGAAATGGAAAAGGCACTCTACGGGTGCAGTTTTATACCTCCCTTGAGTGGCCGCAAGTTATTTAATTGACCTTGCGGTGACCGAGATGGTTCGTGCGTGCCTCTGCACCACCCAGAACTGTCGGAAGGGCTATGTAGGTCATCGTCGCCAGGAGCCTACCTTCGGGTTCGGCGACCATGTTGGCATGAGGTGGCTCGGTTTAAGGGCATCCTCTATTTCGACGTTCGGGGCGAGTTGAGTCGACCTTCCATTGGACGGTTTTCATCCTTGAGTGGATTAGGGGAGGTGGCTGTCATGAAGCCTTGCCCCCGTAGCTGACTCATGCCCGTGACGTCACCCATGTCTCATAGCTGAGGCATTATGTCCACGATCCTGCTCATGTCATTCCGTTCGAGTCGCTCACTCTCGAGTAGTATTTGTCGTTCGTGGAGCAGTTGATCGAGACCATGGACCAATGAGAGAAGAGTCCGTCCCAAGACCGTTTCTTCGGTTAAAGTGCGTCGGTCACACCAGTTTGTTGCCCGGACCACTTGGGAGCCAAGGGACTCTATGGGTGACACTTCTACGTTTGGTCTTCCCTTTAGGTTTCCTTAAATCTCGAGGACTAAAGTTCCTAAGGGGGGCGAGAATGTTAGAACTGTGTCATTTAGAGTGCTAATTTCGATCGGAGTCGCTAAAATTTTTCTTTTGAGCCTACCAAGGGGGTTTGAGGACTCTGATTGAAATATAACTGCATATTATGAGTCCTGGTATTGTTTAGTACTACCCATAAAATTTTCATTTAATTCCGATAAAGTTTTTGGAATTATGCAGTTTTAGATTTGGTATTCGGATTTGATTTTGTTAAAATCCAAGATGAAGTGCTAAAAATTCGATATTATCACGAGATGTTCAGTTTTGAGATAGCTTCCATATAGAAGTGGAATTGAATCAACTGAATTCGTATATCAAAAGTTATGGGTATTTTTCCGAGTATACCCCGAAGAAGAGAAATCCAGGCAGCAGCCCTGTACGATCTTTAGCCTAGATTTCGAAATAGCTGGAGGGGTTATTTGATCTGGGTGTAAACATGAAAGCTGTAGATAATCTTCTTGGCTTTCCAAAGGCTTTAGAATCACGCAATTCGGAGCTGTATTGAGGACGTTATGGCCGTTTAAGTGAAGGCTGTTAAGGGTTTTAAGTCCGAGGATAGGTCGGTCTTTCAGCCCGACCTTTTCTTATTTAATCTCCCCCAATGTTAAAACCTCCTCTTGTTCCAGCCCTTGTGTGTGATTGGAGGAGAAGGAGAAGGTGGAGGAGAAGGAGGAGGTGGAGGAGAAGATGAATAGTGCATGGGGGAAAGACCAAGTGAAGGTGAGTTTGTAGGTGTGGTTATGTTAGTGATCGTTGTTGTTGTTGTTGTTTGTCTCCCTCTCTAAATCAGCCTCCCCCCACCATGTGTTTGTTTATATGCACCAATGAGTAAGGAGTGCATAGAAGCATGAAGAAGAGCACCCAAGTTGAGGTGGTGGAACGGTGGTGGCGGTCGAGGTGGCTGCGGGCGTGCGGATGAGCCCCCACACCTCCCCCTTCCCTTCCCCTCTCTTTTGGTGAGTTTCCCTCTTCTTTTATTGGTTTATATGCATGTATAGGTGCTTGGGAGGGCATGCATGGGTGGTATTTGTGTTTGGGTGCAAAGTGGGCTTGGGGGAGGGCTGGAGGGTGCTGGGCGCGCGCGCGGGTCTGTCCGCGCGCGTGCGTGTGCGTGGATGTCCAATCTTAGGCATACCTAATTGATTTTATATGTTTGTATGATTGTTGTACTCATCATTTTGATACCCTTGACTTACAGATATCGTCGGATGGGATGCGCGTCATTCCGGGTATCGGTGAGTGGTTTGATTCCAACCCTTATGGGAGCGCTCGATGCACGTAGTCATGCTTCGTGCTTTCATGGGGCTTTAATTGCACCTTAAATATGCTAGATATCATGCATGCTAGGTTGTATAGCTCGTATATTGTGTAAAACCCCTATTCTACCTTGTACTTGCCTATGTATTGTATAGAATATGGCATGACTTAGGTAGTTTGTTTTGAAATACTACCCCTATTTATCAAGCATGTTTAACTTGGGTTAATAACGGGGTGTATGCGTAATATTCCTCTGATTTAGGACTCGAGGGTTCCACCCATCTATGACCAGCTCGAGAGAGGATCAGGCATTCCCTCTCTCTCGCCCTCCCTCTTTTCGCAAGCTGAGTAAGTAGATGTAGTTCCTACTTGACTCAGGCTTGCTTGGAATTATTGGCATGCAACTGTTGTTGCGCAGATCGCGTTTAACCCTTCCCTTTTATGTTGGTGTCATCCAACGTATGTTAGGTTGTAATTTGTGTATTTGCCTGTTTGACTTCATTTATGCATGTTAAGTAAGCCACCCTTGGGTATTGATTGCATATTATGTATATGCCTATTGGGCCATGAGCCTTGTCTAATGAGATTAGACAAGTGTATGACCTCCTATGGGGTCATACCATGGCTTTGACACTTAGAATAAAATGTCTTCCCCGCATCTGAGTTATGCGCCCTGGAGGGAATTCATGAGAATTCGTTGCGCTTAATCGGTGTTTGATGACCGATGATGACGGATCCAAGAGGATCGTATTCGCTAGCGTAGATTGTGTTTCCCATTCGTTGGATCCGTGTAGGAACATCCTGGCGTCCAAAACGCTGTCCTAGCACCGGGCTCCCATCTGTAGGTACCGTCGATGCGGTCGACAGTGTACTGATCGTGGGAGTATGTTAGGTAGAGGCTACCCGGGGAAAGGGCAACCGGTGGACCAAGGGCTTAAAAGCGATCTAGTCTCTTCCCAAGAGCCTGGGTCACCCATTTGGGGGTGAAGGTGAGGGATTGGTACAGTTACTTCCAACAACCTAGGTCACCCTTCACATGTTGATGATTGTGGTGGGCTCGAGTTGATACTCGACCCCCCAACTTGTGTTGATGATTTTCCCAGAGGGTTCGCGCTGCAAATAAGTAGTGGTTCCTCCCAATATCGTCATATGTCGTGGCCTCGACGTTGAAGCTACTTGGTAAGAAGGCTCCCACTTGTAGGTACTCCCGATGCATTCGGCTGATGTACTGATCATGGGAGCATACCAGGTAGAGATTGCATGACGGTGGGCAACCGGACGATATTGCGAGCATGAATCGTTCTCCCCTTCGTTGGATCCGTGTGGGAACTTCCCGGCATTGAAAACGCTGTCCTGGCACCGGGCTCCCATCCGTAGGTATTACCGATGCATTCGGGACGTACTGATCGTGAGAGTATGTCAGGTAGAGGCTACCCTGGGAAAGGGCTACGGTGGACCAAGGGTGTAGAACAACAAATTTTATCCTCTAAGTCCCTAGGTTTACCCCTGTGGGGGCTAGGGTGAGGGCGAGCGTGAGTTGAGGTTACGTCTTCACGTGACTTTCATACCCATCGAGGATACTCGGGGTATACTTCCTAACGCTTGAGGTATCGAAGTATATCTTTACCTCGTAGTGGATGGACTCTTAATAATTGTTACCCAATGACACGAAGTGTTATAGTTAACAGTTGTTCTTCCCTGTGAGTCCCAAAAGCCTCCCTCTTGGGAGTGAGGACGAGGTTGGGGTATGGTCGCGCCGCTGTGTGACCTTATTACCCGTTGGGTTTCTACCCATGCCTTCCCTTGATAGGAAATTGCCTTAGTGTTGAATTGTTATGTTGGTGTTTGGTTTCTAATCACTCACTGAGCTTGTAGATCACCCCTCGCTTATGTTTTTCTCCAGTTGACGCTGAGTCAGATCCAAGAGAAGAGCTCCCCTTGGCGCAGTACGAGTAGGGGACCCGCGTTCGCGTTGGATGTCTTGCGAGTGAGAGGCCATCAGCATTCCCTTTTCCTTGTATGTATTATACTTGTGCTTGTGCACGGTATGTGAATTGTTGATGTCTTTTATTGTGTATATTGGCTCCCATATGACAGTTGATTGTGTACTCTAGTCTATAAATATGTCTTTGAATTACAGACTTAGTCGTTTGAGCTTCCGCTATTTATATATATTTGATGTCAGTTACTTGGTTATTGCTTTATTGCCTTTGATGTTGTGGAGTCCTTATTTGATCTCGTGTATGGATTGTTCATATCATATATATATTTGCCATGTCTCGAGGACGGCCGCCCTGGGGCGTGACAAGATTACTCGAACCCGAGTAGTAGGGTCGCCCAACCAGACCTGTCATCTGGTCGTTCTTTAAATTACTCGTTGTTGAGTAGTATGGTTGCCCGATAAGACCTGGCGTCTGGTCGTGCCTTAGAATATTCAATGTACCTTATCTCACAAAGTGTTCGACCGTCCGACTAAATCCTTTAGTCTGGTCGTGCCGACTCACTAGATGATGTCCTCATAATGTCACCTTTTGTGGACCGGGCCTAGTGGGCCTTACGCCAAATGGTCCATGTCCTGCCTTATCATGACACGTGTCCTAGTGTAAATTTGCTTGGGGTGGGGTTCTAGGGTTCTAGGGTGTAACTCTAAATATTTATTCGGGGGAAAGTGATACCATCAACCCTTATTACAGTCTCAGTTGCAGTCCATATCGTTTTTTTTTTAAATCATACACTTTTCCATTGAAGTGTTATTATATGAAACAACATATATACTGTGATACAATAACATTATTTTTTTTCATTTTGTGATAGAACCTCATACACTTTCATTTTGTGATATGAACGCCATATACTGTGATAGAACCTTATACACTGTGATAACGTAGTATATCCTATCTATAATAGTGTATGAGCAGGGGCGGAGCTAGGGGGGGCGGGCTGGGGCCCGGGCCCCCCCAAGCCCATGGTTCCTAATGAATGGGTAGTGTGATTTTAATGTCTTTTATGCATTTAAGCCCCTCAAAAAAATATTATTATTCATATATCCTTTTTAAAATTCTATTGCCATCCACAAAAATATTTAAATTTTGCATGAATGCCCTTTTGAGGGTATTTTACACAATTTTTTTTAAGTTTTACAAAGAAATACCTTTCAAAATGGCATTCGTGCACAATTTAAACCCTTTTGAGCTTTGAGGGTTACACATGCAAAAACCCCTAATTCAAGGAGTGTTTAAAATTCAAAAATGTTACGTGTAGTCCCATTTGCATCAAGTTAACATGTATACTTGACATCAAACATGATTTTTTACTTGACATCAAACATGATGTCAAACATGATTTATTATATAAAATCTAATTTTTTATTAAATTTAATCTTTTTATAAATATTAATCATAATTTCTATAGACAAAAAAAAAATTAGACAGACGAATCAATCTGTAGTAGGTTCTCAAACATCATTGTTGATCAACTGATATGTTGATCAGCATTTTTTAATATTTTATACTATCAAGTTTTGATGGTAAATCGAACCAGGATTTTAATAACGATCCCACCTCTTCAACCACTCACATTGAATCGGGGCTTATAATATTAGAAGTAACAGTTCCCAGACAAATATGGGGAATTAACAGTTCCCAGATAAATTAAAATAGGAGCATAAAACGAGGTATCTATGTATTTATTTATTTTTTTTATTGGTAATCAAATATTGTATTGCTTTATATCAGTAGCTTTACAAATACACAATTGTCGGTATCGTCGGGAAGGCCTCCGAATGGGCCGAGTGGTGTTGGTGCTTTCGGAAGGGGTCCCGGCGGTGCGCGGGTGCGCGTGCGTGTGTGGGGGTTCTTCGGGGATTCAGATCGGATGCGTGCCCTGGCGAGCTCGGTCGGATCGTCTTCTCGGAAGGGTGAGGGGTGTCGTTCCTGGTTGAGGCGCCCGATAGCGTCTCAAGAGGATTCAGGGGTTTGTGTGATCGCCACCTGCTTTTTCTAAAAGAAGGAAAAGGTTGGGTCGGAATTGATCGCCTACATGGGGAGTTTGTGGGGTCTCCGCTCTGGGATACGGATATACCGTACACAGAGGTGAAAAATAGGTAATCCTATTCTGCTTCCGTGGCTTGACTAAAGGAGTCTTGGGACATAGGGGGTGTAAGTGGGGTGTGTATATGGGGGGCGGCTAGTAGGTTTGAGCCGTCTGGTCAGGGGCGGCTAGTAGGGTTTAGCCGTCCGGGGCCTGGTCTGGTTTGGGCAGGACTTTGGTAGGAAATGGGTTTGGTTTTGGATAGGGGCTAAGCTAGGTTTAGCCCGGGTTTCTGGAGGGTGGGATGAGAGGGTATTTTATGTAGGGAAATGGGTGTTT
The DNA here is from genome assembly GCA_030737845.1 of Acorus calamus. NCBI lineage: Eukaryota > Viridiplantae > Streptophyta > Magnoliopsida > Acorales > Acoraceae > Acorus > Acorus calamus. The sequence goes on along the minus strand of CM060866.1, from coordinate 21,308,996 downwards.
CTCTCACAAAAGGGTCTCTCTCTCTCTCTCTCTCTCACTTGGGATTTCTAGTGGGGAAAGGGAATGTGGATTGTGGGATGTTGGTGTTGAATGGTTGTTATGAGTTGGTGATGGATTGATGGATGTTGGGATTGTTGTATTTGGGCTTGGGACCCCTCTATTTATAGTAAAAGAGAGGCAGGGAAATATCCCAGGGGTAATGGAGTGGGTTGGCTTCGATTAGGCCCCTCATTAATTCTCTGGTTCTTCTGTCAGGACCTGGTGAAGGGCGGCTAGTTCTATCTAGCCGCCCAGGATGGGGCGGCTACTTTCTGGTAGCCGCCCCTATCATGACCTTCCAAACGTCCCATCTCTGACAAGCGGTGGCTTGGGTCGGTCACTTGGATTGATCCGGCCAAGAGGGGGCGGCTACAGGTCACAACCCGCCGCAATGATCAGCATTTAATGCTGCTTTATGTCCCATCCAGGGAACTGGTCCAAAGTCGGCCAGGGGGCGGTTAGGGGGCGGCTAGTTGAAACTAGCCGCATGGTATGGGGCGGCTAGTTATGTCTAGCCGCCCATTTTCCAGGGACTTGTTTTTTTTTTGGGTTTTTTTAGGGTTTCTCTAGGTGGGGTTCTGGGGTTTAGGGTTTCTGGCTAGGTTTAGTTTAGGGCTAGGGTTAGGGTTTCTGGCTAGGTTTAGTTTAGGGCTAGGGTTAGGGTTTCTGGCTAGGTTTAGTTTAGGGCTAGGGTTAGGGTTTCCGGTTTCCTGAATTTTGGTTCTCTACTGGATGTCCAAAAGTGGGATATTTCCGGGTGTTACTTGAAGTATTTCTGTCTTTCTGGACGGTCAAAATTGGGGTATCTACAATTGTCCCTCATCGGACGGAGTCTTTGTGCGAAGCATGAAAGACTTCGACCGATGATAAGGAAAGAGACCCCTATTTTGGCCGGCCCGACCTTCAAGAAGTTATGCCAACACGAACAACATTATTCGGGGAGTCGATTTAGACCGTCAGAGGCTAGGTCTTGACTCAGAATTTTTAACCGAGGGGATGATCCAGGTGGAAGGTGGAAAAAGTAAATGGTGAGTGATCCAACCCGCGGCCGGGGTTCTTAGCTATCGTGCGCGGAGCAGCCCAGCGTCAGTTTCCTCGTGCCTACCGTTCCCGTGCTTGGGAAAACTCAGCAAGGAGGGGATATCACCGACAGAAAGCAGGTAAAAGTTGATTTGGTGAATTGGATCATCCGAAGGATAAGAACTCTGGAAAAGAACTAGAACTGGAGAAATTCGATTTTGAACGGTACTGAAAGTGTGGCAAAACTTCGAGCAAGTCGTGTTTGGTCAAGTAATGTCTGGAAATAGGCCAATACATGGCTGTTTGGTGTGGAGAATCTTGGAATTTAGGGCTGAAAAGAGATTGGAAAGGGGTTTCGAATGAAAACAGAGAAACTGGGAGGGGCGGCTAGTTGTAACTAGCCGCCCGAGAGGGGGCGGCTACTCGCGGGTAGCCGCCCCATGACTGGGTCCCTTATAACCGAAAAGACCCTCTCTCTCTCTCTCCATACGTTTTAAAACGGTTCCTCTTCCCTCCTTTCTTCTTCTTCTTCGTTCCAAACCGGAAAAAACTTGCCTTGAATCCTTTGTTTTCGTCCTTCATCATCCCTTTCTTCTTGATTTCGAAGCCCTAGGTTTTCTTTAGGTTTTTCTTTGTGCGAAATCGGAGGAGATGACGAAGGAGAAGAAGACAACTTCGATGATGAAGCGCCTCAGGTCTTCCCGAGAGCAGAGAGGGGCTGTCTCGGGGTCTAGTTCATCGGGGAGTGATCGGGTGGAGGAGGAGGTCGTGAGGGAGGTCGTGGGTGCGGCGGAGGTGCCGTTAGTGGATACCGGTGCGGCTAGGGGCACGGGTACGTCTTCGGGGGCTGTCCCGGAGGTTGGGGGTGTTATGATAGGCTACTCACGCAAGAGGAGGCGTGGGGACCGACCGGCAGTGGTCGAGGAGGCGGCTTCGGGGGTCGGGGGATTGGTTGAGGGTGCAACGGAGGGAAGGGCCGAGGCCGAGGGGGTAAGTGAGAGTGAGAGGGCGTCATTGGACGCCATTATTGGGATGTTGGATAGGGAGGCCATAGAGGCCAGGGCAGCAGAGGAGGAGAGAAGGGCTATGGGTGTTTTTGAGGGTTTAGCCTCCGGTGCGGCGGGCACGGAGGAGGTCGGAGGGGCTGATGTTGGGGAGGAGGCCGGGGAGGCCGAGGGTATGGACATGGGGGCCGCGGAGGCCGGTGTTGGCGCTGAGGCCGAGGAGGCCGTGTTTGAGGAGGATGAGGAGGGGGATGACGATGGGATGGACGATCCCGACGAGGCCGAGGTGGACGCTCCTGGGTCCACACGGGCCGTGGTATGTTCCTAACTTTAGTCTTAGCCTTTTATTTGTATGTGTATGTCTTTCGTGGTATGAATAGGTAATAGTGGGTGATATGTGTGTCTAATATGCATGAGTAGATAATAGTGGGTGATATGTGTGTCTAATATGCATGCTTGTATGTATAGTTTTGATCATGGTGGGATAATAAGCATGTGAATATGGGTCCGTGTTGGAAAAGAAGGGGGCAATTTTCATATGTACATCCATGCTTGTTGTATATAAAAGAAAGAGAAGTGGTACGGCTTAGTATGCTTGCATGCGATACTTTTCTACGTGTATGTGACTTCGTACGTGTTTGATCGTGGTAGAGCATGAGGGAGTGTATGCATGCATTTCATGGGTCCAAGTTCTATATTGCTTAGGTGCGTTTAGGGAAGGTATAAGCATGATAGGGCGTGATGTAAGAAAGCATGTGAGTGGTGACCACGGTGGGATGTGCTGATGTTTGTCTAGCATGCGTGATCATATGGGGAGTGTAGCTTCTTACTTTCATGCTTTTGTTTCTGTATTTAGCATATGGAAGTGTCATTTTGCTAAGCATGGTTTTAAAATAATTTCGTAGAGTTGAACCCTTACCTCTCGATTGCTTTTTAAACTAACCCATGTTCCCTTCGTTCGTCTTGTAGAGACCGAACCGCATTCGGGCTCTGTGGCATGGGACGAAGAGGTGGTACGATGCCTTGGGGCAGGAGGAGAGGAGTTTGGTGGATGGAGCGGGCTTCCGTTCCTTCTTCTTGATCGAGCCGTTCCACGTCCACCGTCCTTACGTGGAGGCTTTGGCGGAGAGGTGGGATCCGGAGAGTTGCGCTTTCATTCTCCCCACCGGTGCTGTCATGCCGACCCTCGAGGATGTTTATCGGATTACCGGTCTTCCGGTGTCAGGGGAGGCAGTGATCGCGGCCACCCTCGCCGACTATAAGGCACTCTTCCTGGAGTTGATTGGAGAATGGGACTACGTGGAGCGCGTGAGGACGCTGAACCGGATCCCCCTTGGGCAGTTGTCGAGGCAATACGGCCTCGGCTCCTTTACAGAGCGTCAGAAGGGCGAAGCTGCAGCTAGCTTCGAGAGGCGGTGGGCGATGATCGAGGCGAGAGAGGCGGCCGCGTGCCCACAGAGGGCACGGAGGGAGTTGAGGGCGTTCTTTTTATACTTCTTCGGCCGGGTCCTCTTCTCGACGGCCTCCGACAAGGTTTCCTCACATTCTCTTCTGTTGATGAGGGACCTAGAGGGCATGGGGCGATACGCTTGGGGAGCGGCGATGCTGGCCCATCTATTTGCGGAGCTCTCGAAGAAGGTCAAGAGGGCTGGGGGAAAGAACCTTGGTGGTTTTGCGCCCTTTCTCCAGGTATGTGTGAGTAGAGGGTGCTTTCTTTTGGGTTTAGCTCACTTTGATCATGATAATTTTCCTCTCGCTTTGCCAGATTTTTGGGTACGAGCACTTCGCCATCGATTGCCTTTTGATCATGTCCTCCCCTGGGCCATGAGATGGGCGCCCCGGGGATCCTCGCGCTTGCATCGCCTCGCTCAGTTCCGGGAGGCCTTCCGTGTCTTGACGGAGGAAGAGGTATAAATTTTTCTTCGAGTTTTCTTTGGCTTGTATTTGGTTTTCTTTGACTAAGCTCTCTTCCTATCTTTTGATGCTTCACAGATGACGTGGAGGCCCTACACGGAGGAGGAGGTCCCTGCGGAGTTGTCGCGGGATGTCTGGCTGATCTATTTTAATGAGGTCGTGTTCCATGCGATCAGCCGGGTTGTCCGCCAGCTTGGGTACCATCAGTGGGTGCCCGATCCCCTGCCGAAGCGCCCCTCGATCCCGGTGGTTGGGATTCCTCGGGACACGAATCTCCCGAGGAACTACGCGACGTACGTGGCGGGATGGATGAGCCGAGGCGCCTTGGTGGAGCGCCGTCCCGAGGTGGCTAGCAGTGAGGAGTATATGGCTTGGTACCGCCAGGAATATGCCAGCATCCTTGGGATTATGGAGGAGGAGGTCCCGGACGCCTATGTAAGTCTTTCTCCTCTTCTTTTCTTTTCTCTTCTTCTCTTCTCCTCGAGTATTTTGCTGACTGATGTTTTTTTTTTTGTAGGTCGAGTTAAATGAGATGGAGAAGAGGCTCAAGACTGCTAGTGAGCACCTCCAAACGCGGGTCCGGCAGATAGAGGCCTTGCGGGCACAGAGAGGGCGCTTGCAGGACCAGGTCCGGGTCCTCGAGGCTCAGGTGGATGCTCTGTCGAGAGCGAGGGCCGACGGCGCTTCTTCTTCTTCCGCTCCTCCTCCTTCCATGGTGTCCGAGCGAGAGCTCGAATTGACGAGGGAGTTGGATGTGGCCCGGAATGAGTTGACGGCCACAAGGATGGAGTTGGGCCAGGCGAGGGGCAGGGCTTCTCGGGCTGAGGAGGAGGTGGACCGGCTGAGGTCCATGGTAGCCTTGAGAGAGGAGGGGTTCATCACCCTAGGCCGCGAGAGGGACTCCCTCCAGGCGAGGGTGTCAGAGTTGGAGGCCTCGGTGGGAGTTCCCGGGGGTTTGATGGGGGATTTGCTTCGTTCTCTCCAGGCGGCCGGGGATAGAGATCGGGAGGCACTTCGATCGAGCGAGGACAGGCTCCGGGCTGCTGAGGCGAGATCACGGGAGCTCGAGGAGAGGTTGAGAGCAGTGGAGACGCGTCTTCGAGGGAGGTTGGAACGTAGAGATAGAGATATTCAGCAGGTCCTCCTCTGGGAGGCGACTATGAGGGGGAAATTGGTTGGCGGGGGCTCGATGACCGAGGCGGACCTCGACCTTCTTCCACTTGAGCCTGACCATTCTCTCTCGGCTTCCTTGGCTACCGGGCTACCTTCAGCCGTGCTTCTCGTCCTTCGGCGTCTCGGAGTCGTGGGATATACGCAAGGGCTGCGTCTTCGGTTCGAGAGACTCCCGCCGCTCCCGATGCTCCAGAGGTTCAGTCTTCCCCTCAGCCGCCACTTCCTTCAGGCCAGGACGCTCCTCCTTCGATTCGGCCTCCCGGGGATGATGATACGCCGAGGTAAAGCTCCTTTGTGTCTTGGTTTTAGGCAGAAGAATAGTATATATGCGATGAATTCATGCTTTTCTTCTTTTTTGTTTTTGTTTTAGGTGATATTTCGATGATGCACGACTCAAGGCTTTGGATTTGAAGTATTTGGTGGACCTACCACTTCCTTACCTTCTATATTTTAAATGTTTAGCAGACAATTTACGCTTATGGTTTTGGTGGGACAATTTAATTTCTGGTTTTGTATGCATGGTTTAGAGTAGCCTTAACATGGATGTTTAGTGTCTTAGAAAGCCTTCTTAGTCTATAGGGATGTGTATGCGTGTGTAAATGAATGAACTTGGTGCTTATAAGTTTTGATTTTATGGATGGATGCAGAGTTCTAACATATAATCATTATAGCATGGTATTGATACAGGTTTTGTGTATAAATATGTCTAAAATGTGTGTATGCATGTTTGGGAAAAGAATGCTTCGACAGGTATTCAAAGGAGTTGAAGAGTTGATTGAGACTGGGACTGACAGGGCAGATGGGGCAGCAGGTGAGGGGCGGCTACTCGCGTTTAGCCGCCCAGTGAGGGACGGCTACTTGTATTTAGCCGCCCCTTGCCTGGGTTTTTTACCTGGACAAGAAGGGCAGGGAGCAGGGGCGGCTAGTATAAACTAGCCGTCTCCAGGGGGGCGGCTAGTCGGGTTTAGCCGCCCCCTGCCTGGGACAATTTTCTGGTTTTGCTTCTTGTCTGCTGCTGCTGAAAGTCCTCCTGAGTGCTTTAACCTTCGAGACCTATAAAAACATTCTTTCCATGGACCAAGTGTTAAATCTGTCCAGATTGCGCCCCTGCACTGACTTTCGAGCCCTTCTTGCTTGAATCGTCAAGGGCTACAATCCATCTTAAGGTGGAATGGAAATATAATGCGAGAAAATAACGTGCGGGAGACCATGCCTTAGTGTGCAAGGAAGGGATTCCAAGTGCGTGAGCGAAGAAAAACTTTTAGGTATGTAAAAGGTGGGACAATTTCTTCTAACGTATGTGCGGAAGGGCATGAAGTGAGTGGGGACAATTCTCATATGAGTGGGGACGATTCTAAATTTTGTGGGGACAATTCTCATATGAGTGGGGACAATTTTAATATTCGGGGGGGGGGGGGGTTAACTTTAATATTTCAAGAAAATCGGATGCCAAAGTGTTTTGGAAAAGGAAAATGCAAGCTTATGCGTAAGTATAAGTGGCATAAAGGGGCATTTTAGTTCTTCAATGACTTTTTATGTGAGAGGGCAATGTTCTTGATTTTCATAAGTAAAAGACACCATCAAGTCCCCGTGGAGGAGCCCTTGCGGTCACTCATGTCCTAACCAGGATTGTATTTGAGAGGTATAAGCCTTAGGTGTCGATTTTCCTAGGTTCATGGTTTTCAAATGCTTAATCGTATTATTCTAAACATGCTGAAAAATCCATGAATGTACCAAGAGTCAAGTCAAATAAGCTTCCTTTGGATAGGCAAGTTTCTAAGTGAACTCATGTGAGTGTGTGTGTAGGTGTAAACCTGGACGTGATCTACCCTTGGTCAAAATTTCGCTTTTCCCGGTGGACATAGCTCAATTTTGAACCCCCATTGCGAAAAATAAAAGGGGAGGGGGTGAATGAGGTAAGAGTAATATCTTCCTTTCGGGCAATATTTTAGAATTGTCCCAGTCTAGCACATGTCTTACTTCCTAGGTCCCTCTGGCTTTCTTCTTTTTACCACTTCTTTATTTTTGGGTGGAAAGTACAATCCGTTGTTTGGATCTGTACTGGTACAGCCGTTGTCTAGCGTATACCGTGCGTAAAGGCGTGAAAGCCTGCTAAATAGAGAGTTTAACCCGTTCACTTGGGTGTTTGGCCTCTCCTTGCCTGATTTTCTTTTTTTTTTTTTTTTTTTTTTGTTTGTTTTGATTTGAGGGGGGGGGGCTCTTCTGTTTTTCACCCCGATTCTTTTCATGCTTCCCTCTAGAAGTGTTTATATAGTGCCAGAGCCAGTTTTTGGGACATATGCTAGGTCCGGGTAACTCCTCATTTTGACCTAGGGTTAATACGAGCGGGGCGGAAATAAGGGATATTTTGCTTTGGGGAGTTTTAAATTGTCCCAGTCCACGGGGTAGGCAATTTTTCTTCTATCAGGCAAATCTAGTCCAGTTATACGTGTGTGAAGGGAATGACATGATTTGGCGGAAATGTGTTCAAATAGATACGAGTTTATCTTTGAGAGTCTTATAATTCTATCATCAAGTACTAAACGCTGGAAATTGCAGGAAGGAAGAATAATAGTTCTTAAGTATTGAAAGCTTTTCATGCATGGAATTTCTTTAGATAAAGTGCATTCCACGAACCTGGAACCTCGACTCCTTCGGCATCTACCAGGCGGTAGGCATTCCCGGAATAGGCATGGGTGATCACATAGGGTCCCTCCCATGTGGGTTGCAGCTTTCCTCTCGGGTGAGGCTGTCTTGATGGCATGATTTGCTTAAGTACTAATTCCCCGATTTCGAATTTTCTTTTTATCACCTTCTTTTCAAATGCCCTTGCCACCCTTCTTTGGTAGGCCTGGGCATGGTCTGCCGCTCTTAATCTCTTCTCGTCTTTTTTTTTGGGTTTTGAAGGAAAACATGAGAAAACATTTTGAAAAACATTTTTTTTTTTTTGGTTTTGGAGGAAGTATGAAAACTTTGGAAAACATTTTTGTTTTGAAGGAAAGCATGGAAAGAACTTTGGAGAATATATTTCTGTTTTGAAGGAAAGCATGGAAAGAACTTTGGAAAATATATTTTTGTTTTGAAGGAAAGCATGGAAAGAACTTTGGAAAATATATTTTTGTTTTGAAGGAAAGCATGGAAAGAACTTTGGAAAATATATTTTTGTTTTGAAGGAAAGCATGGAAAAAATTTTGGAAGCAAAACTTTTAGTTTTTGAATAACATGGAAGTAAAGTTGCATAGGATGCCAAAACTGATGGATAAATATTTCGGAAAGCTTAACACAGATATGTATAGAATGATGAAAGCGAAAGCTGGTAAACAAATATTTGATTTTTCGTTTGTTGTGATAAAAGCAGGAAACAAATATGTACAGGGTTTGAGTTGGAAGTGAAAGCTGATAAACAAATATTTTGAGTTTTTTTTTTGGTTTTTAGGAAAGCTGTAAACTATGTACAGGATTTGAAAACTTACCCGGCAGGATCGGTACCTGGTTCTTGAATTTGTATTGCCTCCTCGGGTTGGCTTCTTTTTGATGGCCGGCAGATGTCTGGTGGGGGTCCCCTGTTCCCAAATTCTCCCTCCCTGAGTCTCTTCAGGGGCCTCCCTTGATGGAGCAGTTCTTCGTCTGTGGCGCCTAGTTGCCAACATGCGAGCACCTCTAGCCGGATGCGCATGGCACAGACGCTCCAATTCCGGGCCTGAGTATTATTAGAGCGCGCCTCTCCCCATATGGATATCACCTCCCCGCGGTATGGGAAGCGAAGACACTGGTGTCGGGTGGATGAGACGGCTTCGATGCTGTTGAGCCATGTCCTCCCAATGATCAGAGGGTGGGGTGATCGGATGTTCATCACCATGCAGTTGACAATGGTGGAGACCGGGCCGACTTTTAGCGGGAGCGTGATTAGTCCGCAGGCGTTCTTGCGCGTGTTGTCGAAGGCGTAAATGTATTCGTCCGAGGGCTCCAATCTGGGAACCCTGCCTTCTAACTTTTGGTAGGCGGAATACGTAAGGACGTTGGTTTCCGCTCCCGTGTCAACGAGGATATGTCGGAATTCCCTCCCTCCAAGTATGGCAGTGATTGCGAGGGGTGCGGAGCGTGCTCCGTCTTTTGCGACTTCGTGGGGGAGGAAGGTGATCGAGTGAGGCTCCGGAAAGTTGCTCGGTGGATGCGGGGCCCTAGCTGCTTCCTCCGAGGGATAGCTGTCGTTAGGAGGGGACCCAGGCGGGCTACCACCTCTATCCTCATTCCCCGGTCGTAAGGCCAGTGTGAACATGTTGTGTATCGCCCAGTTGTTCTCGTTCTCGTACTGGAGGCGTGCTTCTCCCCAGATCGTCAGTACATGACTTAAGAAGGGCAACCGGAGCCATTGGTGCCGGGGGGAACAGATAGCCTGGATGCTGTCTAACCATGGCCGCCCCAGCATCAATGGGTACCTCGTGTCGATGTCGGCTACGAAGCAGGCTACTTCGCAGCGGAGGGGGCCGACAGATAGCTCGAATGTCCCGGGGCCGCGAAGGGTCTTCCCGGTATGATTGAAAACCTGGATAGTATGGTGGGCCGGTTGGACGGGAGGACGGCCTAGCCCGGGTATCCTCTGATAAGTGGAGCACGTCATTATGTTCATGCCCGACCCTGGGTCTACAAAGATGTTGTTCAGCCACAACATCTGAAGTCGTCCGCGGATATGTAGGGGGTAGACCCGTAGCCTGGGATCTGGGAGGTCCTGGTCGGTAAATGATATGGTCATTGGTCGGTGGGGGCCATCGACAGTGTCGGTACTCTTGGAGGACCCGTTGTCGTTCGGATGCAGATCATCCGACGTACATTCCCCTCCTTCGGGTCCTTCGCTGGCTCCTTCGGGGATCTCCTCAAACGGCTCTTCTTCTTCGTCTTCTCCCGGGTTCTCTAGTCCGCTTTCGTCGGACTCGATGTCGATGACCGCGGGCAGGGCGAGAACTGCGTCTTCTTCTTCGCCATAGAGTATGGCGAGATCATGGTCGTCGAGGTTCAGCTGGAAGGGCTCGTTCTGCTCTTCCTCCTCGGACTCTTCGGATAGGCTGCCATCAGTAGCATCTTCCGAGCTGCTTGGTTCTGGCGATGGTTGTCTCCCTCTCCTGATCATGTTGACCGCGTGGGCTCTAGATGTGGAGGCTTGGGTGTGACCTGGCAAGGGGTCAATTAATATGCCAAGTGGCTTGGGTGCTTGGGGATTTCCCTGGCTCAGATGGCCTTTGATCATGGCCCAGTCAAGGCGCCTGTCATCATTAAGATCATAAACAAAGTCCCGAAAAACAATGCATTGTTCTACGGTATGGCCATATTGTTGATGATATTGACAGTAACGCGCCGTGCTGGCCCCGGGTAGTGAAGGCCTGGCGTCGGGGAGGGAGATACTATTTGTGTCCAACATCACCCTAAAGATCCTAGTTAAAGTTTCTGGGAGGGGAGGGTAAGAGTCCCTCTTTCCCATTCGTCTTTGGTCGTAGGATGCGGGAGGTCTAACCTCGTTATAAGAGCTTCGTATGGGCTGCCTAGGGGTTGGATTTTGTGCTCTTGTGGGAGCAGAGTAAAAGGGAGCCCGAGTTTGAGTTTGGCTCTGGATTATAGGGCTCTGGAGTGGGAAATTTTGGACTGTGGGGTTCTGTCGTGTCGGCACGGGGACGAGTACTGATCGAGGGGTAAAATTTTGATTCGCTTGCCGAGGCGGCGCATATCCGGATGAACCGGGCGTGTACTGTCTCGGAGCTGTTCCTCGGTCAGGAACTCGCGCTCCGTTCGGGTAGAGTGCCGATACTTGGCTAATGATCCCCTCTACCGTGGGGGTTTGCACCTTACGAGGCGGTTGTCCAACCCTATGGCTGATAGGTGGGGACTGGGTTTGGACTACTGGGGCTGCACAACGGGAAATCCTGTTGTGGCGGTCAATCAGAAGCTGATACGTAGTGCAGTCTCCGTACGAAAGGCTCGTACGGAGCTCTGGACTCAGGCTCTGCAACATCATGTCAATTTCTTGACATTCTGTGAGTTGCAGGCCGGTTCGGTGGACAAGGGTGCGCCACCGAGACACGTATTGTTCGAATTCCTCCCTAGGCCTCATTTTCTCTACGGTTAGGTCGGAAATAGAGGGGGTTCTGATCCTCTGGTAACCGTAGCGGCCCAAGAACTTCTTGCTTACAGCCGAGAAGTTTGATAAGTGATCTACAGGGAGGGTGGAGAACCATTGTAGTGCCTCTCCTTCCAATGATTTCTGGAAGAGGAAGACTAGCAGGGGTTGATTATCTAGAAAGGGGCGAGCATCTAGATAAAATGCAGTTAAATGGATATCTGGGTCTCCACGACCGTTGTACCGGCGGAATTTGGGGACTTTGAATCCCTCCGGTAGGTGGACTGACAGGATTTGTCTCAGGTTATGTAGAGACATGTGCTTGGGGGCGGAGGGACCAGTCTCGGAGAGGATTCTCCGGATGGTTTCATCCAGCGTTTCTCCCCTAGGAGGGCTGTTTGCCAGTCCCGGGTTGGAGGTGGCCTGGTAAGGGCCTGGGATGGAAACAACAAGGAATTTTGGATTCACGGGGGAAAGGGGGGCGAATGAAAAAATGCTCGGATTGACCGAGCAGCTAGGTGTGGATGGGGCTTTGGGAGTGGATTTGGGGGTTTCGACAGGGGTTTCCTGTCTCAAGGTCTTGGCATGACGGTAGTCAGCGAGGTCATGAAACATGTCCTCTACCGTTTGATACCCTAGACTAGCCATCCTTTCCTCTAGATGGGTCAGGAACTGTGTGGCCTGACACTCTTGGTGATTCCTTTCCTCTAATATATCCTTTTCTATGTGGGATTCCATGACGTGGGGTGGGGATGAATGCAGATTGAAAGCAGTAAATAAAGCAGTAAAGGATTGCGCAGCTGTGTGCGACTTACGAAAGCAGTAAAGGATTGCGCAGCTGTGTGCGACTTACGAAAGCAGTAAAGGATTGCGTAGCTGTGTGCGGCTTACAAAGCAATAAAGGATGTTATAATGCACAGTAGAGGAGGATTTAATTCAAGGAGTGAGAAACTCTAACCTTCCTAGAGGGTTGATAGCATTCTAGTCAAGCTTGTAAAAGGGGGCAGAAGAGGATTACTTTTTGTTGTTTTTCACGAGGGAGGTCCCACCGTGATCGCCAGATTTGTCGGTATCGTCGGGAAGGCCTCCGAATGGGCCGCGTGGTGTTGGTGCTTTCGGAAGGGGTCCCGGTGGTGCGCGGGTGCGCGTGCGTGTGTGGGGGTTCTTCGGGGATTCAGATCGAATGCGTGCCCTGGCGGGCTCAGTCACATAGCGTCTCAAGAGGATTCAGGGGTTTGTGTGATCACCACCTGCTTTTTCTAAAAGCAGGAAAAGGTTGGGTCGGAATTGATCGCCTACGTGGGGAGTTTGTGGGGTCTCCGCTCTGGGATACGGATATACCGTACACAGAGGTGAAAAATAGGTAATCCTATTCTGCTTCCGTGGCTTGACTAAAGGAGTCTTGGGACATAGGGGGTGTAAGTGGGGTGTGTATATGGGGGGCGGCTAGTAGGTTTGAGCCGTCTGGTCAGGGGCGGCTAGCAGGGTTTAGCCGTCCGGGGCCTGGTCAGGTTTGGGCAGGACTTTGGTAGGAAATGGGTTTGGTTTTGGACAGGGGCTAAGCTAGGTTTAGCCCGGGTTTCTGGAGGGTGGGATGAGAGGGTATTTTATGTAGGGAAATGGGTGTTTCTCTCACAAAAGGGTCTCTCTCTCTCTCTCTCTCTCTTGGGATTTCTAGTGGGGAAAGGGAATGTGGATTGTGGGATGTTGGTGTTGAATGGTTGTTATGAGTTGGTGATGGATTGATGGATGTTGGGATTGTTGTATTTGGGCTTGGGACCCCTCTATTTATAGTAAAAGAGAGGCAGGGAAATATCCCGGGGGTAATGGAGTGGGTTGGCTTCGATTAGACCCCTCATTAATTCTCTGGTTCTTCTGTCAGGACCAGGTGAAGGGCGGCTAGTTCTATCTAGCCGCCCAGGATGGGGCGGCTACTTTCTGGTAGCCGCCCCTATCATGACCTGTCAAACGTCCCATCTCTGACAAGCGGTGGCTTGGGTCGGTCACTTGGATTGATCCGGCCAAGAGGGGGCGGCTACAGGTCACAACCCGCCGCAATGATCAGCATTTAATGCTGCTTTATGTCCCATCCAGGGAACTGGTCCAAAGTCGGCCAGGGGGCGGTTAGGGGGGCGGCTAGTTGAAACTAGCCGCCTGGTATGGGGCGGCTAGTTATGTCTAGCCGCCCATTTTCCAGGGACTTGATTTTTTTTTTTGGGTTTTTTTAGGGTTTCTCTAGGTGGGGTTCTGGGGTTTAGGGTTTCTGGCTAGGTTTAGTTAAGGGCTAGGGTTAGGGTTTCTGGCTAGGTTTAGTTTAGGGCTAGGGCTAGGGTTTCTGGCTAGGTTTAGTTTAGAGCTAGGGTTAGGATTTCTGGTTTCCTGAATTTTGGTTCTCTACTGGATGTCCAAAAGTGGGATATTTCCGGGTGTTACTTGAAGTATTTTTTTCTTTCTGGACGGTCAAAATTGGGGTATCTACAACAATGCTTTTACAAAATCATGAAAAGGGAACCAAAACAAGAATGAGGAGACAAAGAGTGGCCATCATCCCCTGTTTTGTATCCTTCTCTGGGTGGCTAGTTACATATAAAGTAGCCTATGTTGTTCGCTTGTATCCATTCATTGCCCTATCTTGTTCAATTGCATGCATGATTTCCTCCCACAACTGCTCAGGTAGTACCTCGATTTCTCCACGGATTGATTGGTAGGAAGCAAGAATATCAGCAGGTGAGTTCCCCTCTCTATGGATGTGTGTCGCCCTCCATCCTTGGAAGTGTGCCAATCCTTGTTGAGTGTTTCGAAGTGATCTTATAGCAGTCCATGGGAGCGTCCCTCTTCCATTCAGCCAAGCCAAGGCTGTTGTGGAGTCGGACTCAATCCAGATATTTGTTTCTACCATACTATCAGCCATGGAGACTCCTCGTTCAATCGCCTTGAGCTCCAAAAGATTTATTGATGGAAGATCAAGTCTCCCTGCTAGACCGAGGAGGAAATCCCCATTGTTGTTTCGAAGTAAAGCACCATATCCACCTCTGTCATCAGTCAAGGAACCATCAATGTTCAACTTGAGCCAGCCCATAGGAGGAGGTTCCCAAGTGACAGTGGTGGAAACAGATTCTCTGATTTGTGTTTGTAGACCGAAGAGGTCCGCAATACGTGTAACTTCTGGAGAGACAGGGACTTGAAATATCTTTGAGAGGGCTCGAACTTTAATACTCTCTTTTATCTTCTGCAACACAGTAAGCTTATGTTGTTTCTTCCCTTGAAAAACACAACAGTTACGCTCTGTCCACAAAAACCAAAATGTTGTAGTGATAATAAGATGTGCAACCACCTTTTTAAAAGGGTCAGTGAGATGAGTGGATAGCCAGTGTGGTAGGACCTCAAGCCTGCAAGGAACAAGAGATCTGATAGACAAGTCTCTAAAGAGTTTAGTCCAGATAAATCTTGAATAAGAGCAGCCCATAAAGAGATGATCTATCTCCTCTACACCAGAGATACATAGAGGGCAAGATATTGATTGAGAGAGCCCCCATCTATGTAGTCTAGTCAGAGTGGGTAAACGGTTTTGAAAAGCTTGCCATGTGCATAAGCTGTGTTTCGGGGTTTGAATTGGCTGCCATAGCCATTTAGCCCAAAGTCTTTCTTCCCCCATTGATCGGACTGCTTTCCAGGCATCAGATAGCCCCAGCTTACCAGATCGACTTGGAGGCCAGATGAGAATATCCTCCCCAAGACCCCGACCTCTAGATTCTGTATTTCCTCCCAAGCCATCCCAATGTCCACCGAGCTTCTTTGTGGTCTATTCCAATAGCCATTTTGTATGAAAGCATTGACAGTGGAATCATTAGGGGGCCCCCAGTCATATGTGACCCGACCAAGAAGATGCGCAAGCCCTCTCCCATTTATCCAAGGGTCAAACCATAAATTTATATTTTTTCCCTCAAAGATCAGATATCTCACCACTGGAGCTATCCATTCTCTAGCTTTAATTATGGCATGCCACGATGTTGAGCATCGTTGAAGAGCCTTTGCACACCAAATGGTTTCTTTAGTGAGGTACCTTGTTTTCATCCACTTCACCCACATGGATTGTTGATTACTCGCAATTTCCCAGTTTTGGACCGCAGAGGCACCAACTAACCAGTCTCTTGTGTTTCTTATACCAAGACCCCCCTCCTCAAAAGGTCTACATATAGACTCCCAGCTAACATGATGTGCTTTATATTCTTGGGAACTACCTTGCCAAAAGAAATCTCGGAGCAATTTAGCAATATCTTTTTGAGTTCTCCTGGGTATTTGGAATGCTGATGACCAGAAGGCTTGAAATGAAGATAGAACCGATCGGATAAGTTCAGCCCTCCCAGCCTTTGAGAGAGAGTGCCCAGTCCAGGAGGATATTTTCCTTCTAATCTTGTCTAAGAGTGGAGAGCAAAGCTGATTTGTGAGGGAACCATGGAAAAGAGGAAGGCCTAAGTAGCGAATAGGCAAAGAGTACAAACCAATATCCATCATTTGCGCAAATTGCTCTGATGGAGGACCTCCACTTGCAAAAATCTGACTTTTTGCTGTATTCAATTGTAGACCAGACAATAATGCAAAAGAATGAAATAAGGAGGAGAGAGTTTGAGCCGACCCAGGAGAAGTGTCAGTGAACACAAGGAGGTCGTCTGCAAAGCCCAGATGGGATATATTCAGCCTTCCGCGAATAAACTGACCTAGAGAACCTTCAGCCACCCTTTGGTTTAGATGAGTAGAAAGGGATTGTATCACCAATGTGAATAAAAGAGGAGACAAGGGATCCCCTTGCCGAATACCACAAGAAGCAGAAAAAAAACCTTCAGGGGAGCCATTGATAAGAATGGAATAACGAGCAGATGTGACACATTCCATGCAGAGATTAACCCAGTGATCATTTAAATTGCAGCTTCGTAAAACTTGAGCAAGATAATCCCATCGAACACTGTCAAAAGCCTTGCGTAGATCCACTTTGATGCAGGCGCGTGACTTTCCCTGTTTGCTAAGATACCTCACCATCTCATGAGCAAGCAAGATATTATGATGAATACTACGCCCTTTGATGAAGGCTGCCTGATGTTCACTGACTAGATGAGGAAGAATTGGTCGCAGTCGCATGGCCATGACCTTAGTGATGATTTTATACAATGTGTTGCACAATGATATAGGTCTGTAGTTGTCAATAGAGTCTGCATTAAGAGATTTTGGAATAAGAGCGATAAAGGAGTGGCTAACCTGTTTGAGAAGGCTACCAGAATAGAAAAAATGTTGAATAGCATCCACCAAATCAGCTGGACAGTGTTCCAAAAGAGCTGGAAAAAGCGAGCAGGAAAACCATCTAGTCCGGGTGAACTTAGAGGCTTTAAACTGAAGAGGGCTTTGCGGATCTCCTCTGAAGTGACCGAGGACAGCAGAGAAGTATTTTCTGTGTCAGAGATAGTGCCAAAGGGGATGAGAGGGGGAATTGACTCTCCACTATCCCTGTTAAGTAAAGTCTCATAGAATTGAACAATGTGACCCTTAATTTGATCTGGATTTGTCAGTTCTTCTCCCATAGAAGACCGGAGCCTGCATATTGTGTTTGAAATGGAACGACTCTTTAAAGAATCATAGAAAAATCTGGTGTTGGAGTCACCTGAGGAGAGCCAGAGTTGTCTGGATTTTTGCCTGAGGAAGCACTCCTCCTGTGCAAGACTTCTTGAATAATTGACACGAGCAGTCTGCTCAAGAGATATAAGGTGCTGGTCTTGAGGGCTGATCTGTAGTATGGCTTGAGCTGTTTCAAGTTCCTCTCGGCAACGCTGAAGTGAGTGATGAACTGGGCCAAAGCAGTGCTTATTCCACAACTTAAGGGCCAGCTTTGTGGTAGAGATTTTCTTGACTAGCCTGTACATAGGAGAGTCACTCACCTCAAAATTCCATGCATTTTCAACAGTTTCTTTGAAAGTGGGGTGATCCTCCCACATTTCAAAATATTTGAAAGGTTTCGGACCTGTAGGATATTCAGGATCAAAAGAGACCTTCAAAGGAGAGTGGTCAGAGATACCCGGAGCTAAATAGTTCACCATAGAGTGTGGGAAAACATTAGTGAAGCTTGAATTAATCAAAATTCTATCAAGGCGACAAAATATTCTGGATTCTTGTCGATTATTCCAGGAGAGAGTATGCCCATAGGCTTTAAGATCTTGAAGTCCAGCTCCTTCAATGCAAGAATTGAATTTTCGCAGTCTCCGCTGATGAACTGGCCTACCACCACTTTTTTCATTACTGAATCTAACCTCATTAAAGTCACCTCCCACAATCCATGGAGAGTCATTGACTAAGGAAGAAAGTGTGTCAATAGTCCTCCACAACATCAACCTTTCGGCATAGATATTGGAGGCATAGATTGAGGTAACAAAATAAATTCTGTTTGTTTTCTTACAACAGACAGTGCAGTGCACATGTTGGAGTGAATGATCATTAATATTCACCTCCATTAGATCACTATTCCAGAGGATACAAATTCTACCTTCGGCAGAGAGAAAGGAAGAGTTGTGATATCCAAGCTTCCTCTTCAAGACCTGGTGACCCAACTCATCAAGCTTTGTTTCCAGAAGGCTCACAAAAGAGAACTTGTGAGTTTTTAAGAATATACTCACTTCCAATTGCTTCGTTGCTCCCTTTAAACCACGAACATTCCAAAAAAGACTATCCATAAAACAGTTGGGAGAGCACACCAAATGGATTACTATTTTTTTTTCTTTCCAATCCCAATGTTAGCATTCCTAACAGTTGGGAGAGAAGAACCTTTGCATTCTTTTAGATCATTTTCATCCGCTAGGTCTTGAAAAAAGTCCTTTATTTGATCATCTCTTTGAGCTTTTCCTTTTTTTGACCCCTGTTTCTTGGTGATAGGCTCTTTTTGCTTCTTAGGAACTCCAGGAGTTTGAGATCCACCTTGCTGAGTAACACCTTTAGCATGAATGGCCTGAGCACTGTTGTCATTAGGAGAGAGATCAATTATGAAATTGCTTTCAGCCGGAGCCTTACTAGTTTCTATAGTAGAACACAAATCCCCCACCATTGTGAGGGCCTTGGTAACATCACACTCCTTTTCCAGCTGTTGCTTTGGCAGATTGGATTCTTCCATGAGAGCTGCTTGGGCTTGGGTTTCCTGATTTGGCTGCTTTGCACCTCGCAATGGAGGCTGTTCTTGTTGCTGTGATGGATCTGATCTTGGTGCATTTTGCCCTTCTTGCAACTGACTCTGCTCTCCTCCTCTAGCATTAGAATCAGTCCCTAACAGGCTGCCATTATAGGTGGATGGCATGACTAGATCCATCTCTCCTAGATCAGTATCTTCTTGGAGAATATTGAACTTGTTTGTTGACGGATTGCCGGACTTCATTGCATCTGACAACAATTTGCTTTTGGTATTGGTAGATGACCTTTTGACCTCCTTCCATTGAACCACTGCCTTTTCCTTTCCTTTTGTATTAGTAGTAGTATTTGCTACCTTATCCCCTTTGTCATTGGGTTTAGCTGTGATGGGCTTCATTACACAACATGCATCATCATGACCAAAGTTATGACAGAATTTGCAAGCTATTGGCTTCCAATCATAGTCCACTTTGAATGATTCTCGTATTCCCGGTGAAACGTCTACAAGAATAAAGTCCGGAAGTATTGTTGTTGCCTGAACCTCCACACAAATGCGAGCATAAGAAGCTCTACTGTAGCGTAGTGTGGCTGAATCGGTGTACAGAGGAACACCAATGAGACTGCCTATTCGACTAAGACAGTCTTCCTCCCATAGATGCAAAGGGAGATTGGGGAGACGAATCCAAATGGGAATGCTGCTCAACCTTTCTTGTTCCATACGCACTGCTGGTGACCATTTTCGGATAATAAAGGGACGATGATCCATTGTCCAGGGGCCCCCTTCAAGGATTTTCTGAACATCCTCAGCTAGATCAAATTTGACTGTGAAGAAACCATTGCCATGTAGTAGTAATTGCAGCTCACCTTTTGGATTCCACAGTTTTTTCAGAAACTGTAAAAATGGAGTGAAAATAGGAATCTTACCAATGATGTAACCCACTATTGCATTGTCCCACTGACGGATATTCTTCGCATAGGTCTCCGGTATAAGTGAAGCCACCGATGAAGATCCATCAATGGTAGGCGCAATGAAACACAGCGAGCCCACTTTGGATAGAGGATTCCCCTGTGTAACAAGGAACCCCAGCTCTTGACCTGTTGGGAGGTGGATGGGGGAGGGACTGAGACTGGCTTTCTCTGTTTTTTATGTTGGGGATTACCTTGACCATGAGCCCCCATGAAAGGAAGTGCAGGGAAATGGTCATTTGTAATTGGGATTGAGGTGTTCAAGGGGGGGGGGGGGGGGTAGAGACAGGACAGTGGGGCGAGTGGTAGAGGCTGAAGGGGGTTTAGTGGAGGAGGAGGGAAGAGATGGAGTGGGTAGCACTGGATTTTGGGTGATATGGAGAGTGAGACTGAGAGAAATGGCAGAGGAAGGGAGAGATCTTTTAGTTGAGTTAGGGATTTGTGGAGAGTTAATGCTGGATTTGACTCCCCCATCTTTCATATGAAAAGCACTAAATATGCTTTCAATGGTTCCTCCTCTAGGGGGAGGAGGCTTGGTTACCTATGGTGCTTTACCTGATGGAGGAGGATCTATAGATGAAGCCCCAGGTGATTCCGGGCTACCACCCGGCGGGGAAGGCACCACCGCCGGTGCCGTTGCCGCCATCAGCGCGGGGGATGTTGATTCCCACCCGAGGAGAGGTACTCTCAGAGGGCCTTGATGAGGAGTTCCACTCTCTACTCTCTGTTTACATGACGTGTTGTTTTGGGTGGTGATGGAGGTGGTTCTTGTGGTGGTGGTGGTGGTTTTTTTGGTCTTCTCTGGTGGTAAGTGTTTTTTTGGTTAAATCTTCTCCTCTAGGTTTTCTCTCCTCTAGGTTTTTGGTCTTCTATGTATTATTTTAGTAACATAGCGTGTACTCTGTTAGGAAAAGGAGATTGCCAGGGGATGTAAACACAGTCCACTTAATTCATACATGTTAAAATCAGAGAGTGAAATAATAATAAGACTCAATTCTATTAGAAAGGGACTCAGAAAACATGATAGTACATGTTAGTATTACACATATAACACAATAATACAATACATGTGTAACATAACAATATGGTTTACAACATTAGAGTAATTTATTTGTGTACAAGCAAACACACTAAACACACACATCCATGCAAACCATAGTTGGTTTCAAGCCCTTTGATGAGGGCGGAGAAAGTAGAGATGAAAAGTTCCAACTATGGTAACGGCCACCAAAGCCCACAACACCAATGACATGACTAAGGGCATCATCATCGTCACCCTGTAAGCAAATCCCACATTCAAAAGCGTCGCTAACAACCATATAAAGTTCTTGAGCCTCTCCCTCTGCTTCGATCCAACCGGAGCTTTCTCGTGGGTGTATATGCTCCAGAACAGGAGGGTGATGTCTATGTCGGCAAAGACGATGAAGGATACGATCCAAATGTCGTTGCGGGAGCGGTGGATGGCCACCATGGATTGGAAGATGAGGAAGGCATTGGAGAGCACAAACCACATACATGAGAGTGAGCGAGTGAAGGCTTGGTGAATGACCTGCTTTGTCTTACGTGATAGGTTGTCTTCACGGTTTTCTGCTTCTGTTTTCAGAAGCCCTTGCTTTGTCTCCTCTGTTGCACTCATTTTTTTTTTCTAAACATCAACCAAGATCTGGTTTCTCTCTCCTTTATAGGCATATTTTTCTGGGTCAAACTTGGAATTATTATTATATATATCAACGTCATTCAGTCGACAGTGCTCGCGTAACGTTGCCACCAATATGAAGAAACAAAGTTTTCTAGGTGTTTCTGGGTACTTGGATGACAAGAGTCCAACGTGGTAGTTGACCGAATGATCCAGATCCAGATTGACTTATGGGCTCGGATACACTGTTTTCTTGGGGAACAGGAAACAGGAAAACCACTCAATAATACTGCATCACATTTGCATTTAAATGGGGCACCAAACAGCGTCAAAAAAAGTGTGCTAAAACTGCTTTGAAGTCTTGGCACACTATAAAAAAAGAGAGTAAAAATTGCATTAAAGTCTTTGCACACTATTAATTAAAAACAATCACACAAGTCACACTAATAAGTATATGAAACTAAACATTGGTATCCGAATTATTTTATTGGTATAAGTAAAAATTGCATTGAAGTCCTTGCACACTAATGTGAAGGTATCAATCCCTTGTTATTGGTTTAAGTTTTGAATTTTAAGTATAAGTTTTTTTCATCTTTGCATTAAGGATATCATGAACTAGAAGGCTAGAATTAATAAATTTACGATAAAGGTGTTTATCTATTTTATTAGTTTTATTTCATATATTGAGATCTTGGAGACTCTTGTGAAGATGTTAATGTTTGAGCTTTTTTCTTTAAATCATTCACAAAATATTATTTTTAACATTCAAAATGTGACTATTTCTATTTCATAATTAAACAATGTCCCCAGGGATGATAAAACAAACAAACCAGATGAGTTAATTATTGACCGTCAAACAAACCCGTTCAGAATAAATAAGTAATTTAGAAATCTATAATACATGCAACTTTCAAATAAAATTTAACGCGTACCCGGTACCCCTTTTATTATAAGGGCATTGATGCAATGTTTACATTTTTTTCTCATGTCGTTTGCTGTCGTGTTTGAAAGCGCACGTTGTGTGCGTTTGTTTGAGACGTCCTTAAATGTTCAGTTTGAGTGCACACGTGGAGATCATTTATTGGTTATAATTCCTGTTTCTTGGTTCCGGTAGAAACAACGGATCCGAGTTCGTGATAACAGTGTGTACGTTCCCGCACACACTACTACAATTTAAACGTTGCTGTACGGTTTTAGTTTTGAAAAATTGAAAAATCAGTACAAGTTCCTGTATCATTAAAAAAAATATTATTCTAGTCTCTATTATCATTCCCACTAATCAGTACATAATTAACGTTAACTATATATTGAAAAAGCCCAGAATAAGCGGTGATGCTATCTTTAACTGTTTCTAAGAAAAAACGGTTAGGAAGGGAAGATAATACTTATCACAATCGAGATTGGACGTGACAGTAATGGGATAGGATGGTTGGGATGCTCATGGAGAAAGAGGGGGGGGGGGGGGGGGTTGTTGTTGAGAATTTCTAATTTCTTTGGGGGGGGGGGGGAGATTCTAGGATATAAGTCCAAATTTTTATTTGGGAGATGAAACATTAAGATTTAAACTTTAGGTTAGGTGGGTTTGCTAATGCGCTAGGAACCAATTTAATAGAGTAAAGGTAACCTATATTTTAACATTGGACCATTCATTGAAGAAAAAATATGACATGTTAAGGAACAGTGGTTCAACAATTGGTTAATCAGATTTAAACCGTCACATAATCATGACATAATAATATATTAATTATTATTACTAAATAAACAAATTTACAAAAAAATATGAAGTGCTTTAACAAAAAATATTAAATACTTTAAAAAAAACATTTGTATAATTTTTAAGACTTAAATATATAGTAGTATTGTTAAGCTTCTACTTGACATCAAACATGATTTATTACATAAAATCTAAATTTTTATGAAATTTAATATTCTTTTAAATAATTAATCATATTTTCTATGACAAAAAACAAATGAATCAACCTGTAATTGGTTCTTAGATGTTGATTGGTTTTTATCATTTATTTATATTGTCGAGTTTTGATAGTAAACCGAACTACAATTTTGATGGTTACGAGCCCACCTCATCAACCACCCTGGTTGGAGCAGGGTTTATAACAGAGGCAGTAATAGCGCCCAGAAAAATATGGGTTTGAAAATAATCACCTAGAATTAATTTCTCTTAAAATAAAGTAGTACGTTACATAAGAAAAAGATAATGGTACCTACAACTCATTTTCCACGGCAAATTTCAGTCTATACGTGTTTTGAATTTTTTAAAAATAGTATATCTCATCTAATGAGATAAATGTTAGTTTTTTTATTAAATAAATAAAACATATACTCCAATGAATTGTATTAATACATTTATTAAAAATATGATAAATTTATATCGAAACATAAACTTCGTTAATGTGAGTATATGCTTCAATGATTTTTTAATCAATATATATGGGTCTGGAAATGGGACTAAAAGATAAAATGTGTAACAACACCAAAAATGGATAATGTATATATGTAATATTTTCATAACGCAGCATCATGTAACAATAAATGTAAACAAAATCCACTTATTCATATGGTTTATAACCGATAGAATAAGAGAGGGAAATAATAATGAAACTTTTTTTTAATAGAGAAGGATTAAAAGCATTTATATAATAGTACATGATAATGTTACATGTGTAACACACTAGTAAATTAATATAATAAACTAATATAATGACAAACTAAAATGTAATATAACACTCCCTTCTAAACTCTGAAAGGTAATACTCTTAAAATTTGCATTAAAATGATAAAGTAAAATCCTAACAAACAATTTCAACTATTAGAATTGAATACCATTAGACTAGAATCACTATAATACCCCTATAATACATATTTAACACCCCCTTACAAACTCTGAATGGTACTTTTCAGTTGTTGTATGTCTTTTGGAATTCTTCACGTTGCTCCCGCTCTTCTTGAGTTTGACGTAGGTGCTTCCTCTCTTCTTCAGTTTGTCGGAATCTTTTCTACTTTTCTTGAATATGTCAGAATAAGTGGTCCACTAGATCAAATCTCATGATGCATTTTTGTAATAGAGAAACGTAACGAAGCATTTTTGCAACATTACAAACACTGATGGTAAAGCATAATGAGATTTTTCTACAACACTGTCAACGCTGATGGTAAAGCATAACCAAGACGGAGAAGAAGAAAAAGAAACGTGATGCGAACAGCACGCGGTGAGAGGGGAGTGGACGGTGAAGAAGAAGAAACGTAACATGAACGACGGTGTGGATGGCGCATGGATGAATAAGAGGAAGAAAAAGAGACGCGATGCGGACGATGCTCGACGAGAGTTGCGTGGATGAAGAAGAAACACAATGCGGACGACACGCGATAAGTGGCGCGTGGATGCTTGCAGAGACGTGCGGAGGCTAGTTGAGGCGAGGCGACATCTAAGTCCATTGAGAATCCAAACACATCCCATCAAGGTGGTTTTTTTTTTGCTGGGTAAAACATTTATATAAATTTTAAAATAGAATCCCATCAAGGTGGTTATGATGCACTAGGCGTACGTGACGCGACCGTTCCGCTGTAAACCCTTCCAAAGCCCTGAATCACAAAGCCCCTTCTCCCGCCACATCACCCTCGCCTCTCACTCCATTTGCAACCCTTTTTTTTTTAATTCCTTCGACGGCTTGCAATCGATCGCCAATTCAAAGCGCGGAGCGTTCCAAGTGAGGTCACGTGATGGGGGCGCTTGCCCCCCTAACACAGTGGATTCCGGAAGACAATGTCCTCCATGTTAAATATTTTGTGGAAGCGTAAACGAATATGATTCGCGCAGAGAGTAAACAACACAACCAAAGAAAAAATATATGGAGACCAAAATTCCTGCCCCGCTCCAATTGAAGACTCCGAATCGGATTGAGTGTAGAAGAAAAAAAGAAAATATTTGTGAATTTATGATTTTTGAGATAGCTCTGATACCATGTTAGTGTTGAGAAGATAATTCGTGGAAGCCAACAACAATCACAAAATTAAACAGAAGAACAAAACACCACATCACACGAAGAACACAAGATATACGTGGTTCAGCTTAAGCCTACATCTACGAGACAAAAAACAGAGAATCTACCTTGATAGTTGAGATATATTAAGAGACTTACAAACTCTCTTTATTCCCAAGCAATCTCTCAATTAATAAACAAATATTGTTCCCAGATTTTAGGAGATATTCACTCTCTTAATTAACAAACAAATATTGTTTCATATTTTAAGTGATTCACATTAAATATTAATTAAGATAAAAATTTTAATTAATATTCTACCAATTAGGTATCTACTCTAATATACTTTCATCATAATCATCCGATGTGATATACCAAATCGAGACATAATCCTAACAGTTAGAATAAGAGAGAGATAATAATAAAACTTTTTTTTATTAGAAAGTGACTAAAATCCTCATATAATAATACATGATAGTATTATATGTGTAACATACTAACAAATTAATATAACAACAAACTAATAGGTAATCTAATACCTTTAACAATAACGTTACATTACATTATTTTCTCAAGCCCTATGATAAGGGCGGAGAAAGTAGAGATGAAAAGTACCCACTGTGGTGATGGCCACCAAAGCCCACAACACCAACGAAAGCACAAAGGGCATCATCATGGTCACCCTGTAAGCAAATCCCACGTTCAATAGTGTAGCTAACAACCATATGAAGATCTTGTGCCTCTCCCTCTGCTTCGATCCAACCGGAGCTTTCTCATGGGCGTAGATGCTCCAGAACAGGAGGCCGATGTCTATGTCGGCACAGACGATAAAAGATACAATCCAAATGTCGTTGCGAGAGCGGTGGATGGCCACCATGGATTGGATGATGAGGAATACAATGGGGAGCACAAACCACATACATGAGAGTGACTTAGTGAACAAGGTTATTATGGCTTTGGGAATGGCCTGCTTTCTTCTCTTATTGTCTTCACGGTTATCAGCTTCTGTTTTCAGGAGCCCCTGCTTTGTATCCTCAGTTGTATTCATTATTTTTTTTCCAAACGTCAACCAAGATGTCGTTGCTGGTCTTTTATAGTTTTTTTTTTTTTTTTTTTTTTTTTGGGTATAACCATGTGTTTTCTTTTGTTGACAAGTGTTGCCTTCCAACCAAGCAAGCAAACAAACAAACAAAGTCTTTGCCTTCCAGATGTCGTTGATGGTCTTTTATAGTTCCGTGGACAACTTCCTTTTTGTTTGTTTTATAGATTGATGTCATAATCAGAAGTCTCTACACGGTGCTTGGTCAACAAGCTTCCTCAAAAATATATTGACAATCAAACCAACCCGCTCAAACTGTTAAGCAACTTTTTTTTTTAGATAAAAAAGAATTTTAGATGAAATTTACAGAGCTGTGCAGAACAGGAGAAAAACAAGATTTCCCTCTTCACCAATACAATAAAAACAAGAGAGAATTCAGAACTAGGCCCGTTTGGCTGGGCGATGTGAGAGGCTGCATTGGATAAATCACCCCGTGTTCCATAAAGCGGTGTTTCAGCGCGTTTTAAAAATTGAAAAAAATAAACAATTCAACGCAAACACTAACTTTTAAACGTTAACGCAGATTTCCCTTCTTTTCCATCGCGGAATCCGCACAAACATGAAGCCAAACGAATTAAGAGAGAGATGACCCTCAAATTGATTTGATTTTGACTAAAAAAACACAATCACATGAATTATACGAGTATAAATTAAAACAACTTTGTTGACCCGGAAGCCAACCTCCTTTAATGACTTTATTTTTCCTTTGCTGTGAAGGAAGTCCTTCGTGTTCTAGATAAGGTCAATCTGGAATCTTCCATGGTATTTTTTTAAGGCATTTTTATTTCAATGCAAAGTATAGAAGCTTCTTCCTTGGTTGACGAGACATTACAAAAGGAACAAAAGCTTCCTAGAATAAGCTTCTTAGAATCTTACCTTTTTCTTGGATAAACATTTAATGTCCTTAATTTAATTTCATATATGGTAATGCATTTCTATTTTATAAATGATAGTTTTTGTTATAGATCTTATATGAATGATAGATGATATAACATTTTGTTCCGTAAATGAGAATTAATGTCATTAAGCATTATATTAGTAGTTTATGTTGTGTTTGTTATGTGAATGATAGTTTCTGTTGTAAGTGGACATTACATTGGTAGTTGCTATGTTGTTGTAGTTATATTGGTATACATTCTGTAATGTTGTAGTTTTTGTTGCATTGTTGTTATAAAAATAATTCTTATAAATAATTGATTTTATTATGTAATTGTTTATAAAATTTCTGTAATTGGTCATTTACATATATGTAAATTGATATTACATTGCTGTAATTAGTCATTACATTTCTATAAAGTTGTAGTCATTTCTGTAATGTTATAATTTATGTAATTGTTAATTACTTCTATGAGAAAATTATAGTTGTTGATATATATGTTTCCGGTTCGAATTCGTGCTAGTATTAATGTTGTTTATATTGCAAGATGAAAATTTGTTTAGATGTTTGACTCATTGTTGCATCTTTAATGTAGCTTAAACAACATGTTCTTCGTTATTGATCAATGCCTAGTTTGAAGACCTTTTAGTGGTTGGATTTCACTCAATAGACAATATCGTAATTCAAACAGTCGATGTATATATTTTAATGATATTTTTAGAATGTATCTATAACTATTTTGTATTTAACTATTTTGTACACATTGAATGCATTTACATATAAATGACAATACTCATTGTTCATAGAACTATTGTACTGACACTTAAGTGTATCTATAATCATTTTGTGTTTAACTATCTTTGTTTACGTTGAATACCCTTTGTAAGTAACTATTAAATATATCTGACTCTATGTATAATTTATATATATATGACATTATATTTATGTATTTATATAACTCTTGTCTATATGAAATAGTTCAGATATTATGAAAAATCAATAACAAAAAAAAAAACAACAATGTAGTAATAAAAAAAATTTCGAGGACAAGAAAATTAGGCCGGTTAGTTCAGGGGTATTTGGGTAATTCTACAAAAAATTTTGTTGACCCAGCTGCCGACCTCTTGTAGATGACTTATTTTCCTTTGCTGTGAAGGAAGTCCTTCGAGTTCTAGATAAGGTGGAGTCTTTCGTGTTCAAGATAAGGTCTCTCTCGAATCTTCTACCATTTTTATTTTATTTTTTATTATTAGGAAAAATCTATAGGCTTTTTTATTTCAATGCAAATTGCAAAGTATAGACGCTTCTTCCATGGTTACAAAAGGATCAGAAGCTCCAAAGAAGTTTACCCCGTTTTTGGAGCAACTCCAATATGGAGTTCTCGAACTCCCATGTGAAGAAACAGCCATCACAAAAACAGAAGACGATCTGCGAAACCAAACCCAATGAACTGCCATGGATGCTGAAGGCCTTCCTATACTTCAACGTCATGATCGCCATCTATAGATCCCCAAAAGATTGGTACATCATCGCCATCAACGTCTTCATCGCCCATCTCTCATCGACCCCTGAAAAAGCTCATCAGGGGCACAAGACGACGTTGACTCTCTCCGTGGCCGGATGCATGGAAGTGATAGCCATGGAGGATCCGGCGAAGCAGTTGCCGCTCGTCGCGTGCGCGATCGCCAATCTAATTGCCTCCAATCTTGTCCTTGTCATGACCGCAAAGTCTCCTCCTGATGATGGCTCCTCATGTGGTTTTAGCAAAAGCATGAGGTGGGTGATTTTTGTCATCGCCAACGTTGCCATCGCTTTATCGGCCCTATCGACTCTCGGATGATCAACAACAACAAACTATTGTTGATGATCTGCCGGAGGAACATTTAGACTGCTCATAACCCACCTTGTCATCTTTAAGTTACATTATGATATATATAGAAGTTGAATTTTTTTTTTTTGGGGGGGGGGGGGGGGGGGAGGGGGATTTGGCGCACAAGCAACGAGGCGGTTTTTGAAAGAGCCTCTGGGTTTACTAGACAAACTTGTGGGACATGTTTCACATGTACACGAGGGTGTGGGATTGTAACGTCGCGTAGGTCGGGGAAATTTTCTTTCATGAAGGGTGCATCAGTGTGACAGTTTGACGATACTCATGAGTTAGATGACTCTTCTAATCGGATTTTGTCAAGCATGTTCCCATTTTCTTATTGTTTTTTTTGTTTTATTGAGAGATTGTAATTCGATCTTCATGAATAAAATGCGGTAATAAATATCTACCTTTAGTTTTAAAACATATTTGATTTGTAATTGTCCATGGTCAATTTTCTTTTTCTGTTTTTTTCTTCTTCTTATTTCTTTGACAAACTTATGATGCGATCTTCTTTGATTCAATCTCTTCTCCATCGATATGTTTGACATCATTGCTTCTCAGCAGCTCTAATTGTCGGCCACTGGTCGTCGTCGTCTTCTGCTACAAGCCCCATACGCTACAAAAAAATATGGCACTTGCGGCTAACCAAAACCGCTGCCAAAGTTTCCCTAAACCGTCGGGAATACTATTGTGACAGTTTTATGGCCCTAAATTATTTGGGATGGCTTTATGTGGCTGCCGTTAATAAATAATGTGTGCGATGGTTTTACTTTTCGTCGCGAAGAAACAGATTTTGCAATTTAATACGTAAAAATAACAATATCAACTATCAAAGAGATCAAGTCAACAATCACTCTTTTATTATCATTTTTGCTGATGGGATAGAATGATAAGGGGGATAGATGTTTCCGCGTCACATGATGAATTGTAATTGTAATTTTTAACAATAAATATTACTTAAAAATGTTTAAATTATACAAAAATATTATTTTGAGGGTTTTATATACAATTTAAAATATTTATATTTATACATCGCTTTCCAAAAGTCATTTATCCACGATTTAACTCATTTGAGAATTATTATACCAATAATAATATATAAAAAAATGTGTTCAGATGTTTGTGGGGACTGTCATGATAACTGAGTGAGTATTAGATGTTCATTTTTAATTTAATAATATAATATAGAATAATCAAGTCCCACACGTTACTTGGCCGACAAGAGTCCTACATGCCAGTTGTCCGATTGATCCGGATCGATTAAGCTTCCTCTGGAAGTTTACTTATTAGTTTACCGTCAAACAAACCCGTTCCGTTAAGAATAATTAAACGATTTGGAAATCTGTAAAATAAATGTAGTTATATTTAAAATATCAAAATGGACAATGATCGGAGTTAAAGAGAAGTTAAAATTGAAAATACAAAAAACAACAAGAAAAATAAGCAACAGGGTAAAAAAGAACTCCCCACAGAATGGATAGAAAAAGTTTCCATCTCATCCCGCCGGAGCCAACCCCGCTACTCAATGAGATGACATG
This sequence comes from Acorus calamus, assembly GCA_030737845.1. Taxonomy (NCBI): domain Eukaryota; kingdom Viridiplantae; phylum Streptophyta; class Magnoliopsida; order Acorales; family Acoraceae; genus Acorus; species Acorus calamus. The sequence continues at coordinate 21,278,592 of CM060866.1, read as the reverse complement.
CATTCTCGCCTATCCAGATCGATTTAACCCCGCACAAATTGACACCCAGTCCTTGACGCATTGGCAAGATCTCTCCCAAAGGTTTTCAAAGTAGAATGTCACCCTTAGAAAACTAGCTACTTTGTTGCATGAGAACCAAATCGCCAACAAACTATATATACATACACCTCTCAAATATAACTTATCGTGTCGCTCTCTTAGAACTGTCACAATGTTAACAATGTTATACATTATAAATCTATACTTAAGTGTGATGGATCAACCTCAGGCTTGACTAGATCTAATAGGATTTTTTTTTTTTTTTTTGGTGAGGAATTGTTTGGATTTCATCCTATTGTCCTCTCATTCTTATTAATTCTGAATGATCGCCTCCTAATACTCCCAACAAAACATCTGACTAAAAACAATCACTTTATTATAAATAAAAAATTCCCAATGCTATATATATTTTAAAATCACATAATTAATTAATATTCCATTATCTCAGTATATATACTATTTTATAAAAAAAATTAATTAATTTAAAAATATGCAAGCATTTAATTTATTAGAGTATGTAAATCATTTAGAAGAGAATGTATTTTATCAATCAAACATATATTTTAAAAAGATCAAAATGTGGGTGCGGATCAAATGTGGAGTTAATTGTAATATTTTTTGGAATCAGATCTCTTATGGTAATGTCACAAGAAAACTCTATGTAGATAAATCATAAGATGCCACGTTGATGGCACAAATTTATAGAGAAAGTGCGTGTGATTTTTATCACAAATTTAATTAAAATAGGGGTATTTTTTTATATGTGTTATGATGTAGAGAATCCGAGCCTCATTTTTAATAGAGAAAACTTATAGGGGTAGTCAATTAGGATTTTCATAGACAAAATGTTCATGTTCATGAATTTATAAATCTTGTATTATTCAATCAAGGCATTAATTTATAGACAAAAAATTCAACGTTACTCGCTTGAGACATTGTTTCGTGAACATAAAGTCTAGTATTATTCAATTTAATTAAACATTATTTCGTGGACAAAAAGTCTAATGTTATTTGATTGAGACATTATTTCGTTGACAAAAAGTCCAGCCTTATCCGATTAAGACATTTTTTTGTAGACAAAAATTTCAGCGTTATTCAATTGAGACTCCTCATAGTAGACATTTTGTCATATGCTATTCAATTTGAATAGGATTTGTGAAGACCTTCTTAAGTAGTGGACTTTTGTGGACTTTAGAGAGATAAATATAAAAGAAAAAGTCATTCCAATATCTCACTCAAATGGGTGGAATCCTCATGGACTTTTATCATAGTAGTGTGAATATCTTCTTTTTTTTCCTTTTAACAAAATTCTTTTCTTTTATGGATGATGGTTATCTAATGCCTTTCATATTTTATTCATTTTTTTTATATATTTTCTCTATCTATCATATTTTTAATGAGTATATAGATGTATGAAATATTGATATTACCTCATATGTTTGATAAATATATGAGAATGGTGATTTGCTTGTGTTGCAATCAATCATTTCATTATTGTACATTATATAATATATACTAGATCATCCACCATTTTTTCTTTGTCAAACTAAAGTATATTGTTCTTGCATTGATATCTATTGTGCATTATACATGTTTATGATGCAAGAAACCCTTAATTATGAAGTTTTCCGCAAGTAGCTAGGTCACATTGTTGAGGAATAAGATTAGATCTTTTGCCCTTCCTTCTTTGGTAGACTTTAAAGTCCACCGTCGGATCGATGTCCCCATCAATTCTCCTCGGCCGAGAAGATTCCACCTCTGGTGGAATATGGCCATGATATCGCTCAAGAATGTCTGGATCTAGTTACTGAAGCTCGTCCTCTGTGATTCATGTATAGTCTGTGGTAGGTCTGTCTCGCCAACGGACCAAGTACCTATGAAGACCTCCATGAGGGGAAGTCATGATCTTCTCATCAACAATATCCTCTATCACTTCACGCCAATGCATCGATGGGGGAGGTTGAGGTGTGGGGAATAAGGGTGGAAAGGAAGGGTAGGTTGGTGCACTCATGGGGATGGGAAGGCTTGTATCTAGTGGAGCTCGTCCGTGAAAAGGTACTAAATCTTCTACATTGAAAATTGGACTGATGCCCATATCTTTAGAGAGATCTATCACATATGCATTGGTTCCAACTCGCTTTAGGACTTGAAATGGTCCAACACTAGAAGAAGAGACCCACGAGCCTGACATTGAAGTGAGAGATGATGAGATTGAGAATGAATAAAAATTTTATATTGTTTTAAGAAATACAATATGAAAAAAAAAAACTAACTACAAGGTGAAGATAGATAACCCAATAAATAAAATAGCATATGAGGAAGTACAAAATATGGAATGAGATCCATTAATATAAAAAAAGTGACCTTTAGATAAGAATCTACAGAGAGAAACATAAATTCACAAAGCCCCCTATTAGCTCTTAAACGGTATTAATAGCTCAGATTTCTAAACTAGCAAGTTCTTTGGTAATAATAGACATTTTATTAAACATGATCAACCATAGTTTTAGATTCTAACATTTTACTAGAATTATATTTTTCAACTAACATGTCAATATATGTTTCAAAAGAGATAGAATATGTTGAAGTGATTGCATCAAATATTTCTTTAGCTGTTTGGTATTCATCAAATAAAATTTCAATATCAGGTTCCATAAAGTAAGCATGTCATCCCTAGCCAAATGGTCATCTTCTAAAATATTTTGATACTCTCTTCTATTAGTAGCAATAGCATTCAGACCGGGATCTACAAATGTAGGCATGTCTAATGTATATTCAATTTTATCTTAAAATGATAACTTTGTATGTCTAATGTGTATTTGGACTAGAATTTTACCTCTACTTTCAATACCAGTGAAAGACCCATATGATAACTCTGATGGGTCGATGCCGATGAACTGATGCTGATGTGCCGATGAAAATGTGCCGATGAAGATGTGCCGCAGAGAAGATCAAGAACACCATGAGGCTAGTGATCGCCGGATCAGGAGCCTTCTTGGTGGCTCTAGTTTTATGTCTTTGTGAATGAATTTTATTCATCGATGTATCAACCCTTTTATATTATTAAGATACTTCAACAACCACCTAATTATCCGGAGAAAATAGTTACAGAGAAAGAGTAAACATGGAGTGAGCAACACATGTATAACATGTTCTTTAAAATGTTTCAAAGAACTATTAAATTCCAATTTTTATGATCATACATTGACCAATTCGATTAACATAAATTTCTCCTAAAAATAAAAGTATATGCTTTAGTGAACTATATATACCATCAGCATAAAGAAATATAAATTATCTGATGAAGAACGGGTGGCCGACGCATTTGGAGAGTGATGAACCTGAAAGGGTTCACTTTGAGATTTTCAAGTATTAACAGAAAAACTAGCTATTAGAAATAAAAGGTGCCCCGAACTCATAATCGCTTGAAATTTTTACTAAGCTAAATATCGAGTAGATCTTCAAAAGTTATCGCTATGCCACAATGCGCTCTTCTTTTTCATTTTTTCTATTTTTAGGCCCTCAAAATGATATTTTTGTTATTTGAGTAACTTTTTAGATTTTGAATATCTCTTTCATAACAACACGGATTTTATTTCTATCAATTCCAAGGATCTTCTAGGATCCTATAGATTTAGTTACAACAAACTTCTGTTTTTACTATTTTTAGTAATTTTTTAGTATAAAAGAGAGACTTGTAATTTAGGGCTTTCAACTTTTGATTAATATATTTTTGAGTTTTTTTTTCTCTTTTGAGAATTGTGGTTTATTGAAGGATCTCAACGCTTGTTGGATCTTTGTTCTAGTTTTTCATTGCGTTAGGTGGTATCAAAGCGTCCTATATTCTGATCATCAAGCCTTAAAGTTTTTTAATAACCACAAACATGGAAAAAATGCACATCAGGTGGTCTACTTTTCTTCAAAATTTTCTTTTGTTATTTGTCATAAATCTGGTGCTATAATCAAGTTACTAATGCATTGAGTTGTTGAGCCAACGTATTGATGATGATATCCCATGAGATTGTGGTCTTTGAGTGCTTGAAAGATTTATATGCTGAAGATGAAGATTTAAGAGACATTTGGGCTATGTGTGAACATAACCAGACCGTAAGTGATTTCTACATCACTGACGGATATCTATTCGAGAGAATTGATTGTGCATCCTAAGATCTTCTCTGAGGGAGAAATTGATTCGTGATTTGAATGGGGGCGGCTTGAGCAGAGATTTGGGTCGAGACAAGACCATTACAGTTTAGAAGAGAGGTATTCTTGGCTTAAACTGAAAAAAGATATCGAGGTCGTCGTTAAAAAGTGTTACATCTGTCAAACCTCTAAAAGTCAGTCCCAAAATATTTACATGCCTTTACCTATACCTAATGGTGTGTTCAGAAGACTTGTCTATGGATTTTGTGTTCATGGTGGTCGATAGGTTCTCGAAGATGGCTCACTTCATCCCATGTTGCAAGACGTCAGACGCCTCTCACATTGCACTATTATTCTTCCGCTAGGTAGTTCGTTTACATGGCGTTCCTTAGTCCATCACTTCTGATCGCGATACGAAGTTCCTTTGTCATTTTTGGGTGAAATTGTGGAAGATGTTTGATACTTCATTGAACCGCAGCAGTATTGCACATCCACAATCTGATGGCGAGACGGAGGTAACAAACAGATTCTTGGATAACATGATTCGTAGTATTTATTGGGACAAACCCAAGTAATGGGATCACGCGCTACCACAGACAGAGTTTACATATAATAGTGTTGTTCATCGTTCGACAAGAAAGTCTCCTTTGCACTAGTATATATTTCTATCCCAAGACATATTGTGGACTCCCTAAGTCCCGGCATGAGTGTTTCATCGAATGCTATGGCAGAACAAGCTCATGCCATGCAAGAAGAAGTAAATAGAAGCTCGAGCAAACGAATGCGAAGTACAAGGCGGCCGCAAACAAGAATCGAGGAAGGCAATTATATCATGGTTTTCTTGCGCAAGGAGAGGTTTCTAGTTGGAAGCTACAACAAACTGAAGCCCAAGAAGTACAGCCTGTACAAGGTTTTGAAGAAGATAAATGACAATGCATGTCATTGTACTATCAACAGACATGAGAATTTTTTGGACTTTCAATGTGGCAGATTTATGAGTATCATGCAGGAAACACCTCTCTATCCTGATCTTAACTCGAGATCGAGTTATTTCGAAGTGGAAGGGACTGATGCAGAATGGGTGGCCAACGCGTTCCAGAAGCGATGAACCCGAAAGGGTCCACTTTGAGATTTTCAAGTATTTACAGAAAAAACCGGCTAGTAGAAATAAAAAGCGCCCCGAACTCGGAATCTCCTGACATTTTCACTGGAGCTAGATATCGAGAAGATCTTCAAAAGTTGTAGCTATGCCACAATGCGTGCTTATTTTTATTTTCTTTCACATTTATCAATCCACCTTTCTCGTTTCTTCTTTCACTTCGATTTCGAAACATACTTCGTACCTTGCCTAGCATAACTTTATACTAACTTCTTTCCTCTTTGCTCAGTCTAACCTCAGCTCTCGCTCTAAACCAAAAATCGAGAGAATCCACTAACATGTAAGCCAAAACCACTATATCATGGCGTCAGGGCAATTAACAACAAATATTCCCCAACCAACAAAGAAAAATACGAGGTATGGCGACCGTGTAGCGAGTCAGCGGTGTCGATGTTGAAAAATCCACGTGTGTGGGGGTTCTTCGGGGATTTGGATCGGATGCGTGCCCTGGCGGGCTCGGTCGGATCGTCTTCTCGGAAGGGGTGAGGGTGTCGTTCCTGGTTGAGGCGCCCGACAGCGGCTCAAGAGGATTCAAGGGGTTTTGTGATCGCCACCTGCTTTTTCTAAAAACAGGAAAGGGTTTGGGTCGGATTTGATCGCCTACGTGGGGAGTTTGTGGGGTCTCCGCTCTGAGACACGGATATACCGTACACAGAGGTGAAAAATAGGTAATCATATTCTGCTTCCGGGGCTTGACTAAAGGAGTCTTGGGACAAAGGAGTGCGGGTGGGGTGTAGGTATGGGGCGGCTAGTGGGTTTGAGCCGTCTGGATTGGGGCGGCTGGGTAGGGTTAGCCGTCCAGGGTCTGGGGGAATTTGGGCAGGACTTTGGTAGGAAACGGGTGGGGTCTTGGGCAGAGGCTAAGCTAGGTTTAGCCTGGGTTTCTGGAGGGTGGGATGAGAGGGTATTTTATGTAGGGAATGGGTGTTTCTCTCACAAAAGGGGCTCTATCTCACTCTCTCTCTCCTGGGATTTCTAGTGGTGGAAGGGTTTGAACAAGTGGAGATGGTGGATTGGTGGTGTTTTGTGGGTTTTGTTGATTGAAGGATGATATATTTGGGCTTGGGACCCCTCTATTTATAGTAAAAGAGAGGTAGGAAAATATCCCGATGGTAATGGAGTGGGTTGGCTTCGATTGGACCTCTCATTAATTCTCTGGTTTTTTTGTCAGAGACCAGGTGAAGGGCGGCTAGTGCTAACTAGCCGCCCGGGATGGGGCGGCTACTTCCTGGTAGGCGTCCCTATCATGACCTGCCAAACGTCCCATCTCTGACAAGCGGTGGCTTGGGTCGGCTACTTTGTTTGATCCGGCCAAGAGAGGGAGGCTAAAGGTCATGACCCGCCGCAATTATCAACATTTAATATTGCTTTATGTCCCATCCAGGGGACTGGTCCAAAGTCGGCCAGGGGGTGGTTAGGGGGGCGGCTAGTGTAAACTAGCCGCCTAGTGAGGGGCGGCTAGTTAGGGCTAGCCGCCCCTTTCCAGGGACTTAGGTTTTTAGGGTTTTGGGTTTTTAGGGTAGGTTTAGGTTTAGGTCCGGGCTAGGGTTTGGTTTAGGGTTAGGGTTTGGGCTAGGGTTTTAGGTTATGGCTTAGGGTTAGGGTGTAGGTTTTGGTTTAGGTTTATGGTTTAGGGTCAAGGCTAGCGTTAGGGTTTTGGACTAGGTCAAGGTTTAGGGTTTCCGGTTTAGGTTTAGGTCAAGGCTAGGGTTAGGGTTTCCGGTTTAGGTTTAGGTCAATGCTAGGTTTAGGGTTTCCGGTTTAGGTTTAGGTCAAGGCTAGGTTTAGGGTTTCCGGTTTACCGAACCTTTGGTTCTCTATTGGATGTCCAATTGTGGGATATTTCCGTGTGTTACTTGAAGTATTTCTGTCTCTCTGGACGATCAAAATTGGGGTATCTACAATTGTCCCTCATCGGACGGAGTCTTTGCGCGAAGCGAGAAAGACTTCGACTGATGATAAGGAAAGAGACCCCTATTTTGGCCGGCCCGACCTTCAAGAAGTTATGCCAACATGAACAGTACTATTCGGGGAGTTGATTTAGACTGTCAGAGGCTAGGTCTTGACTTAGAATTTTTAGCCTAAAGGATGATCCAGGTGGAAGGCGGGGAAAAGTAAATGGTGAGTGATCCAACCCGCGGTCGGGGTTCTTAGCTATCGTGCGCGGAGCAGCCTAGCATCAGTTTCCTCGTGCCTACCGTTCCCGTGCTTGGGAAAACTCAGCAAGGAGGGGATATCGCCGACAGAAAGCAAGTAAAAGTTGATTTGGGTGAATTGGATCATCCGAAGGATAAGAACTCTGGAAAAGAACCAGAACTGAAGAAATTCGAATTTGAATGGTACTGAAAGTGTTGCGAAACTTCAGAAAAGTCGTGTTTGATCAAGTAATGTGTGGAAATAAGCCAATACATGGCTGTTTGGTATGGAGAACGTTGGAATTTAGGGCTGAGAAGAGTTTGGAAAGGGGTTTTGAAGCAAAACAAAGAAACTGGGAGGGGCGGCTAGTTGTAACTAGCCGCCCGAGAGGGGGCAGCTACTCGCGGGTATCCGCCCCTCGACTGGGTCCCTTATAACCGAAAAGTCCCTCTCTCTCTCCATACGTTTCAAAAACGGTTTCTCTTCCCTCTTCTCTTCTTCCCTTCGGTTTCAAACTCAAAAACCCTGATTTCTTTGCCTTTCCTTCCTCTATTTTGACCTCAATCTCTCTCTTTCTCTTGATTTCGAAACCCTAGTTTGGGTTCTCCTTTTTCTTTATCAAACCGAGGAGATGATGAGGTCGAAAGCAATTGCTTCGAGGGGGAAACGACCACGGGTGGCTCGTGGAGAGCATAGCCCGAGCTCTTCATCATCGGAGAGCGATAGGCCGGAGGTCGAGGCCGTGGGGGAGGGTATGGGTACGACGGAGGTGCCGCCGGTGGATATTGGCATGGGTGAGGTAGGGAATTTGCCTTCGGGAGCTGTCCCGGAGGTAGGGGGAGTGTGATAGGCTATACACGCAAGAGGAGGCGTGGGGATCGACCGGTGGTGGCCGAGGAGGTGGTTCCGGGGGTTGGAGGATCGATTGAGGGTGCAACCGAGGGGGTAGGGGTCAAGGGAGTTAGCAAGGAGAGGGCGTCGTTGGATGCCCTCGTCGGGATGTTGGATAGGGAGGCCACAGAGGCCAGGGCTAAGGAGGAGGAGAGTAGGGCTATGGGGGCCTTTGCGGAGTTTATCTCCGGTGTGGGGAGGGTGGAGGGGATAGGAGAGGCTAGGGATGAGGCCGGGGAGGCCGAGGTTATGGGCACTGGGGCCGCCGAGGCCGGTGTGGGTGTTGGGGCTGAGGCCGAGGAGGCCGTGTTCGAGGAGGATGAGGAGGAGGATGACGACGGGATGACGATCCCGACGAGGCCGAGGTGGACGCTCCTGGGTCCACACGGGCCGTGGTATGTTCCTAATCTTTTAGTCTTAGCCTTTTATTTTGGTGTATATGCGTGTGTTTTGGTTGGTATGAACAGGTCATATATGTGTATTTATACTTATATGTGTGTTTTAAATAGGCATGCTTGTGTATAAGTTTTGTCATGGTGGGATGTGTAAGTATGCTGAGATGGGTTTGTTTTTATAGGGAGGGGAACAATTTCTATATATATATATCCATGTTTGTTATATGCATATAAAGGAGAGAGAAATGATATAGCTAATATGCTTGCATGCGATATTTTTCTATGTGTATGTGGTTTCGTACGTGTTTGATCGTGGTAGAGCATGAGGGAGTGTATGCATGCATTTCATGGGTTCGAGTTTTATATTGCTGTATTGCTTAGGTGTGTTTAGGGGAGGTATAAGCATGATAGGCTGTGATGTAAGAAAGCGTGTGAGTGGGGACCACGGTGGGATGTGCTCGTCTAGCATGCGTGATCACATGAAGAGTGTAGCTTCTTTCTTTCATGTTTTTGTTTTTTAGCATGTGGAAGTTTTTATTTTGCTAAGCATGGTTTAAAATGATTTCGTAGATTTGGATTCTTACCTCTCTCTCGCTTTTAAACTAACTCATGTTCCCTTTGTTTGTTTTGTAGAGGCCGAATCATATCAAGGCTATATGGCACGGGACGAAGAGATGGTACGACGCCTTGGGGCAGGGGGAGAGGAGCTTGGTGGATGGAGCGGGCTTCCGTTCCTTTTTCCTGATCGAGCCATTCCACGTCCACCGTCCATATGTGGAGGCCTTGGCGGAGAGATGGGATCCGGAGAGTTGCACGTTCATCCTCCCTACCGGTGCTGTCATGCCGACGCTCGAGGACGTCTATCGGATCACCGGCCTTCCGGTTCTGGGGGAGGCAGTGATCGCGGCCACCCTAGCTGACTACAGGGGGCTTTTCCGAGAGTTGATCGGGGAATGGGAGTTAGTGGAGCGGGAGCGGACGCTGAACCGGATCCCTTTGGGGCGGCTTTCGGGGCAGTACGACCTCGGCTCCTTTACAGAGCGCCAGAAGGGCGAAGCTGCAGCTAGCTTCGAGAGGAGGCGGGCGATGATCGAGGCAGAGAGGCGGCCGCGTGCCCACAGAGGGCACGGAGGGAGTTGAGAGCGTTCTTCCTCTACTTCTTTGGCCGGGTCCTCTTTTCGACGGCCTCTGATAAGGTTTCTTCGCACTCCCTTCTGCTGATGAGGGACCTGGAGGGCATGGGGCGCTATGCTTGGGGAGCGGCGATGCTCGCCCATCTCTTTGCGGAGCTCTCGAAGAAAGTCAAGAGGGCCGGGGGAAAGAACCTTGGTGGCTTTGCGCCATTTCTTCAGGTACGTGTAAGTGAGCGGTAAATGTCTTTTCTTTGGCTTAGCTCTCTTTGATCGTGACGATTCCCCTCTTGTTTTGCTAGATCTTTGGGTACGAGCATTTCTCCATTGATCGCCCGACTTTGGCTCCGTTCGATCATGCCCTCCCTTGGGCCATGAGATGGGAACCCCGGGGATCTTCCCGCTTGCACCGCCTCACCCAATTCCGAGAGGCCTTCCGCGTTTTGTCGGAGGAAGAGGTATGAGTTTTCTTTGAATTTCTTTGGCTTGTATTTGGTTTTCTTTTGACTAAGCGCTCTTCCTATCTTTCGATGTTTTTTTAGATGACGTGGAGGCCTTACTCGGAGGAGGTTCCCGAGGCCCTGGCGCGAGACGTCTGGCTGATCTACTTCAATGAGGTCGTGTTCCATGCGATCAGCCGGGTCGTCCGCCAGCTTGGGTACCATCAGTGGGTGCTCGATCCTCTTCCGCGGCGCCCTTCGATTCCAGTGGCCGGGATTCCTTGGGACACGAATCTCCCGAGGAACTACGCGACGTGCGTGGCGGGATGGATGGGTCGAGGCGTCTTGGTGGAGCGTCGTCCTGAGGTGACTTCGAGTGACGAATACCTAGCTTGGTATCGTCGGGAGTATGCGGATATCCTCGGGACGATGGAGGAGGAGATCCCGGACGCTTATGTAAGTTTCCTCTTTTTTCTTTCTCTTCTTTTCTTCTTTGAGCATTTCTGAATGATGTTCTTTTTGTAGGTTGAGTTGAATGAGATGGAGAAGAGGCTCAAGACCGCCAATGAGCACCTCCAAGTGCTGGCCAGGCAGATAGAGGCCTTGCGGGCACAGAGAGGGCGCTTGCAGGACCAGGTCCGGGTCCTTGAGGCTCAGGTGGATGCTCTGTCGAGAGCGAGGGCCGATGGTGCTTCTTCTTCTTCCGTTCCTCCTCCTTCCGTGGTTTCCGAGCAGGAGCTCGAACTGACGAGGGAATTGGATGTGGCCCGAAGCGAGTTGACGGCCATACGGATGGAGTTGGGCCAGGGAAGGGGCAGGGCTTCTCGGGCTGAGGAGGAGGTGGACCGGCTGAGGTCCATGGTGGCCTTGAGAGAGGAGGGTTCATTACCCTAGGCCGTGAGAGGGACTCCCTCAGATGAGGGTGTCGGAGTTGGAGGCTTCGGCGGGCGTTCCTGGAGGTTTGATGGGAGACCTGGTTCGTTCTCTCCAGGCGGCCGGGGATAGGGATCGAGAGGCGGTCAGGGCGTCGGAAGCGAGGGCGCGGGAGTTGGAGGAGAGGTTGAGGGCCGCTGAGGATCGGGCTAGAGGGACAGAGAGTCGCCTCCGACAGAGATTGGAGAGGAGAGACAGAGACATGCAGCAGGTCCGTCTCTGGGAGGCCACTATGAGGGGAAATTGGTTGGAGGGGGCTCTAAGACTGAGGCGGACCTTGATCTTCTTCCACTTGAGCCTGACCATTCTCTCTCGGCTTCCTTGGCTACCGGGGCCACCTTCAGCCGTGCCTCTCGTCCTTCGGTGTCTCGGAGTCGTGGGATATACGCGAGGGCCGCGTCTTCGGTTCGAGAGACTCCTGCTGCTCCCGATGTTCCAGAGGTTCAGTCTTCTCCTCATCCGCTGCTCCCTTCTCAGCCAAGTCAGGACGTTCCTCCTACTCAGCCTCCAGCGGACGACGATACGTCGAGGTATAGCTTCTTTGTGTCTTGGTTTTAAGTAGAAGAATAGTATATATGCGATGAATTCAAGCTTTTCTTCTTTTGTTTTTGGTTTTAGGTGATATTTTGGTGAGGTATAGCTCAAGACTTTCGGATTTTGGAGCGTCTCGAAGGAAAAGATTCCCTTTTTTATGCCCTCTCTTAGGTTTAGAAAAACAGTCTATGCTTGTGGTTTTGGGTGGGACAATTTAATCATTCTCCTTTGTATGCATGTCTTGGAATAGTTAGTATGGATGTTCATGGATATGTATGTAGATGAATCTGGATTTTTATAGGTTTGATTCATGGATGGGTGTAGGTTTTGATATATAATTCATTTTAGCATGGTATCTATACAGGTTTTGCGTATGAATATGTGTATGAAATGTGTACATGCAGGTTTTGGAAAGAATTTCATTGTAATAGGTAAAGAAGTGTTGAAGAGTTGATTGGATATGGAATGATATAACTGAAAGGGGTGCAGGCAAGGGGCGGCTAGTGTAAACTAGCCACCTAGTGAGGGGCGGCTAGTTAGGTTTAGCCGCCCCCTGCTTGGGGCAAACTCACCTGAGACAAAGGGCAGGGGCGGCTAGTATAAACTAGCCGCCCAGTGAGGGGTGGCTAGTCAAGCTTAGCCGCCCCCTGCCTGGGGCAGTTTGGTCCTGCTGCTCCTGTTTGTTGCTGCCGCTGAAAGTCTTTGCGACCATTCTAACCTTCAGTACCTATAAAAAACATTCTTTCCATGGACCAAGTGTTAAATCTGTCCAGATTGTGCCCCTGCACTGACTTTCGAGCCCTTCTTGCTTGAATTGTCAAGGGCTACAATCCATCTTAAGGCGGAATGGAAATATAAATGCGAGAAAGTAAAGTGTGGGAGACCAGGCTTTAGTGCGCAAGGAAGGGATTCCAAGTGCTTGAGTGAGGAAGAACTTATGTGTAGGAGGTGGGGACAATTTCTTCTCACGCATGTGCGGAAGGGCATGAGGTGAGTGGGGGATAATTCTCATATGAGTGGGGATAATTTTAAATTTCATGGGGACAATTCTCATATGAGTGGGGATAATTCTAATAAGGGCATAAGGGGGCATTTTAGTTTTTCAATGATTTTTTTAGGTGAGAGGGCAATGTTCTTGATTTTCATAAGTAAAAGACACCATCAAGTCCCGTGGAGGAGCCCTTGTGGTCACTCATGTCCAAACCAAGATTGTATTTGAGAGGTACAAGCCTTAGGTGTCGATTTTCCTAGGTTCATGGTTTTCAAATGCTTAATCGTATTATTCTAAACATGCTGAAAAATCCATGAATGTACCAAGAGTCAAGTCAAATAAGCTTCCTTTGGATAGGCAAGTTTCTAAGTGAACTCGTGTGAGCGTGTGTGTAGGTGTAAACCTGGACGTGATCTACCCTTGGTCAAAATTTTGCTTTTCCAGGTGGACATAACTCAATTTTCAGGCAATATTTTAAAATTGTCCCAGTCTAGTACATGTCTTACTTCCTAGGTCCCTCTGGTTTTCTTCTTTTTACCATTTCTTTATTTTCGGGTGGAAAGTACAGTCCGTTGTTTGGATCTGTACTGGTATAGCCGTTGTTTAGCGTATACCGTGCGTAAAGGCGTGAAAGCCTGCTAAATAGAGAGTATAACCCGTTCACTTGGGTGTTTGGCCTCTCCTTGCCTGATTTTCTCTTTTCTGCTTTTTTTTGTTTTGATTTGAGGGGGGGCTTTTCTGTTTTTCACCCCGATTCTTTTCATGCTTCCCCTCTAGAAGTGTTTATATAGTGCCAGAGCCAGTTTTTGGGACATATGCTAGGTCCGGGTAACTCCTCATTTTGACCTAGGGTTAATACGAGCGGGGCGGAAATAAGAGATATTTTGCTTTGGGGAGTTTTTAAATTGTCCCAGTCCACGGGGTAGGCAATTTTTCTTCTATCAGGCAAATCTAGTTCAGTTATACATGTGTGAAGGGAATGACATGATTTGGCGGAAACGTGTTCAAATAGATACGAGTTTATCTTTGAGAGTTACAATTCTATCATCATGTACTAAACGCTGAAAATCGCAGGAAGGAAGAATAATAGTTCTTAAGTATTGAAAGCTTTTCATGCATGGAATTTCTTCAGATAAAGTGCATTCTACGAACCTGGAACCTCGACTCCTTTGGCATCTACCAGGCGGTAGGCATTCCCGGAATAGGCATGGGTGATCACATAGGGTCCCTCCCATGTGGGTTGCAGCTTTCCTCTCGGGTGAGGCTGTCTTGATGGCATGATTTGCTTAAGTACTAATTCCCCGATTTCGAATTTTCTTTTTATCACCTTCTTTTCAAATGCCATTGCCACCCTTCTTTGGTAGGCCTGGGCATGGTCTGCCGCTCTTAATCTCTTCTCGTCCAGTAGTTCGAGGCGTAGTAAAGACAAATGTATACTTATGTTTTTGAAAAGGGGCCTGTGTCAGCGAATAGATATATTTTTGGAAAGAGAATGGGGATAAAGTTTGGGAAACAGTTTTGTTTTTTTTAAAAGGGGAGTATGGAAAAGTAGTTAAAAAGAGATGTTTTCGGTGGAAATCATAGAAGTACGGCTTTGTAAAATATTTTGCTTTGAAGAAAGGTGTGGAAGCGCAGATTCGGAAAACGTTTTTGTCGTGAAGAAGAGTGTAGTTTGTAAATATTTTCGTTGTTTTTGGAAAAAATATGTAAAGAAAGTTTGGGAAAGTGTTTCATTTTTTTTTTGTTGGAAGCACGGAAACATGGTCTTGTAAAACTTTTGTTTTGAAGGAGAGTGCGGAAAACATGTTTTTAGAAAACATTTTTTTTTTTAGTTTTTAAAGGAGTGGAAATAAAGCTAGAAATAAGTATGTTCAGAGTTGGGGAATGAAAGCTGATCGGCATGTATTTTTTTTGTTGGATTTTGGTTTCTTTTTCGGAAAGTAGGTAAATAAATATGTACAGGGTTGGAGTTGGAAGTGAAAGCTGGTAAACAAATATTTTGAGTTTTCTTTTATTTTTGGAAAAGCTGTAAACTATGTACAGGATTTGAAAACTTACCCGGGAGGATCGGTACCTGGTTCTTGAATTTGTATTGCCTCCTCGAGTCGGCTTCTTTTTGATGGCCGGCTGATGTCTGGTGGGGGTCCCCTGTTCCCAAATTCTCCCTCCCTGAGTCTTTTCAAAGGCCTCCCTTGATGGAGCAGTTCTTCGTCTGTGGCGCCTGGTTGCCAACATGCGAGCACCTCTAGCCGGATGCGCATGGCATAGACGTTCTAATTCCGGGCCTGAGCATTATTAGAGCGCGCCTCTCCCCATATGGATATTACTTTCCCGCGGTACGGGAAGCGAAGACATTGGTGTCGGGTGGATGAGACGACTTCGATGCTGTTGAGCCATGTCCTCCCAACAATCAGAGGGTGGGGCGATTGAATGTTCATCACCATGCAGTTAACGATGGTGGAGACTGGGCCGATCTTCAGTGGGAGCGTGACCAGTCCGCAAGCGTTCTTGCGTGTGCTGTCGAAGGCATAAATGTATTCGTCTAAGGGCTCCAATCTGGGAACCCGGCCTTCTAGCTTTTGGTAGGCGGAATATGTAAGGACGTTAGTTTCCGCTCCCGTGTCAATGAGAATGTGCCGGAATTCCCTTCCCCCGAGTATGGCGGTGATAGCGAGGGGTGCGGAACGTGCTCCGGCTTTTGCGACTTCATGGGGGAGGAAGGTGATCGAGTTGGGCTCCGTAAGATTGCTTGGTGGACGCTGGGTCCTGGCCGCTTCTTTTGAGGGAGAGTTGTTGTCATAAGGGGACCCAGGTGGGCTACCGCCTTCATTCTCGTTCCCCGGTCGGAGGGCTAAGGTGAACATATTGTGTATTGCCCAATTGTTCTCGTTCTCGTATTGGAGGCGTGCTTCTCCCCAAATTGTCAGTACATGATTCAAGAAGGGCAGTCGAAGGCATTGGTGCCGGGGGGAACAGATAGCTTGGATGCTGTCTAACCACGGTCGCCCCAGCATCAATGGGTACCTCGTGTCGATGTCGGCCATGAAGCAGGCTACTTCGCAGATGAGAGGGCCAACGGATAGCTCGAATGTTCCGGGGCCGCGGAGAGTCTTCCCGGTATGGTTGAAAGCTTGGATAGTATGGTGGGCCGGTTGGACGGGAAGACGGCCTAGTCCGGGTATCTTCTGGTAAGTGGAGCACGTCATTATGTTCATGCCCGATCCTGGGTCTACAAAGATGTTGTTCAGCCACAACATCTGAAGTCGTCCGCGGATGTGTAGGGGGTAGACTCGCAGTCGGGGATCTGGGAGGTCCTGGTCAGTGAATGAAATGGTCATTGGGCGGCGGGGGCCATTGACATTGTCGGTACTCTTGGAGGACCCGTTGTCGTCCGGATGCGGATCATTCAACGTACATTCCCCTCCTTCGGGTCCTTCGCTGGCTCCTTCGGGGATCTCCTCAAACGGCTCTTCTTCTTCGTCTCCTCCCGGGTTTTCTAGTCCGCTTTCGTCGGACTCGATGTTGATGACTGTGGGAAGGGCGAGAACTGCGTCTTCTTCTTCGCCATAGGGTATGGCGAGGTCATGGTCGTCGAGGTTCAGCTGGAAGGGCTCGTTCTGCTCTTCCTCCTCGGACTCTTCGGATAGGCTGCCATTAGTAGCATCTTCTGAGCTGCTTGGTTCTGGCGATGGTTGTCTCCCTCTCCTGATCATGTTGACCGCGTGGGCTCTAGATGTGGAGGCTTGGGTGTGACCTGGCAAGGGGTCAGTTAATATGCCAAGTGGCTTGGGTGCTTGGGGATTTTCCTGGCTCAGATGGCCTTTGATTATGGCCCAGTCAAGGCGCCTGTCATCATTAAGATCATAAACGAAGTCCCGAAAAACAATGCATTGTTCTACGGTATGGCCATATTGTTGATGATATTGACAGTAACGCGTCGTGCTGGCCCCGGGTAGTGAAGGCCTGGCGTCGGGGAGGGAGATACTATTTGTGTCCAACATCACCCTAAAGATCCTAGTTAAAGTTTCTGGGAGGGGAGGGTAAGAGTCCCTCTTTCCCATTCGTCTTTGGTCGTAGGATGCGGGAGGTCTAACCTCGTTATAAGAGATTTGTATGGGCTGCCTAGGGGTTGGATTTTGTGCTCTTGGGGGAGCAGAGTAAAAGGGAGCCCGAGTTTGAGTTTGGCTCTGGATTATAGGGCTTTGGAGTGGGAAATTTTGGACTGTGGGGTTTTATCGTATTGGCACGGGGACGGGTACTGATCGAGGGGTAAAATTTTGATTCGCTTGTCGAGGCGGTGCATATCCGGATGAACCGGGCGTGTACTGTCTCGGAGCTGTTCCTCGGTCAGGAACTCGCGCTCCGTTCGGGTAGAGTGCCGATACTTGGCTAATGATCCCCTCTACCGTGGGGGTTTGCGCCTTACGAGGCGGTTGTCCAACCCTATGGCTGATAGGTGGGGACTGGGTTTGTACTACTGGGGCTGCACAACGGGAAATCCTGTTGTGGCGGTCAATCAGAAGCTGATAGGTGGGGATTGGGTTTGTACTACTGGGGCTGCACAACGGGAAATCCTGTTGTGGCGGTCAATCAGAAGTTGATACGTAGTGCAGTCTCCGTACGAAAGGCTCGTACGGTGTTCTGGACTCAGGCTCTGTAACATCATGTCAATTTCTTGACATTCTGTGAGTTGCAGACCGGTTCGGTGGACAAGGGTGCGCCACCAAGACACGTATTGTTCGAATTCCTCCCTAGGCCTCATTCTCTCTACGGTTAAATCTGAAATAGAGGGGGTCCTAATCCTCTGGTAACCGTAGCGGCCCAAGAATTTCTCGCTTACAGCCGAGAAATTCGACAAGTGATCTACAGGGAGGGTGGAGAACCATTGTAGTGCTTCTCCTTCCAATGATTTCTGGAAGAGGAAGACTAGTAGAGGTTGATTATCTAGAAATGGGCGTGCGTCTAGATAAAAGTTAATTAAATGAATGTCTGGGTCTCCACGACCGTTGTACCGGCGGAATTTGGGGATTTTGAATCCCTCCGGTAGATGGACTGACGGGATTTGTCTCAGGTTGTGTAGAGACATGTGCTTGGGGGCCGAGGGACCAGTCTCGGAGAGGATTCTCCGGATGGTTTCATCCAGCGTTTCCCCCCTGGGAGGGCTGTTTGCCAGTCCCGGGTTGGAGGTGGCCTGGTAATAGCCTGGGGTGGAAACAACTGGGAATTTTGGATTCGCGGGGGAAAGGGGGGCGAATGAAAAAATGCTCGGATTGACCGAGCAACTGGGTGTGGATGGGGCTTTGGGAGTGGATTTAGGGGTTTCGACAGGGACTTCCTGTCTCGAGGTCTTGGCATGACGGTAGTCAGCGAGGTTATGAAACATGTCCTCTACCGTTTGATACCCTAGACTAGCCATCCTTTCCTCTAGATGAGTCAGGAACTGTGTGGCCTGACCCTCTTGGTGATTCCTTTCCTCTAATATCTCCTCTTCTATGTGGGATTCCATGACGTAGAGTGGGGATGAATGCAGATTGAAAGCAGTAAATAAAGCAGTAAAGGATTGCGCAACTGTGTGCGACTTACGAAAGCAGTAAAGGATTGCGCAGCTGTGTGCGACTTACGAAAGCAGTAAGGGATTGCGCAGCTGTGTGCGGCTTACAAAGCAATAAAGGATGTTATAATGCACAGTAGAAGAGGATTTAATTCGAGGAGTGAGAAACTCTAACCTTCCTAGAGGGTTGATAGCATTTTAGTCAAGCTTGTAAAAGGGGGCAGAAGAGGATTACCTTTTGTTGTTTTTCACGAGGGACGTCCCACCGTGATCGCCAGATTTGTCGGTGTTGAAAAATCCGCGTGTGTGGGGGTTCTTCAGGGATTCGGATCAGATGCGTGCCCTGGCGGGCTTGGTCGGATCGTCTTCTCGGAAGGGGTGAGGGTGTCGTTCCTGGTTGAGGCGCCCGACAGCAGCTCAAGAGGATTCAAGGGGTTTGTGATCGCCACCTGCTTTTTCTAAAAACAGGAAAGGGTTTGGGTCGGATTTGATCGCCTACGTGGGGAGTTTGTGGGGTCTCCGCTCTGAGACACGGATATACCGTACACAGAGGTGAAAAACAGGTAATCCTATTCTGCTTCCGGGGCTTGACTAAAGGAGTCTTGGGACAAAGGAGTGCGGGTGGGGTGTAGGTATGGGGCGGCTAGTGGGTTTGAGCCGTCTGGATTGGGGCTCTCTCTCTCTCTCTCTCTTGGGATTTCTAGTGGTGGAAGGGTTTGAACAAGTGGGGATGGTGGATTGGTGGTGTTTTGTGGGTTTTGTTGATTGAAGGATGATATATTTGGGCTTGGGACCCCTCTATTTATAGTAAAAGAGAGGTAGGAAAATATCCTGAGGGTAATGGAGTGGGTTGGCTTCGATTGGACCTCTCATTAATTCTCTGGTTTTTCTGTCAGAGACCAGATGAAGGGCGGCTAGTGCTAACTAGCCGCCCGGGATGGGGCGGCTTCTTCCTGGTAGCCGTCCCTATCATGACCTGCCAAACGTCCCATCTCTGACAAGCGGTGGCTTGGGTCGGCTACTTTGTTTGATCCGGCCAAGAGAGGGCGACTAAAGGTCATGACCCGCCGCAATGATCAGCATTTAATATTGCTTTATGTCCCATCCAGGGGAATGGTCCAAAGTCGGCCAGGGGGCGGTTAGGAGGGCGGCTAGTGTAAACTAGCCGCCTAGTGAGGGGCGGCTAGTTAGGGCTAGCCGCCCCTTTCCAGGGACTTAGGTTTTTAGGGTTTTGGGTTTTTAGGGTAGGTTTAGGTTTAGGTCCGGGCTAGGGTTTGGTTTAGGGTTAGGGTTTGGGCTAGGGTTTTAGGTTTTGGCTTAGGGTTAGGGTGTAGGTTTTGGTTTAGGTTTATGGTTTAGGGTCAAGGCTAGGGTTAGGGTTTAGGGCTAGGTCAAGGTTTAGGGTTTCCGGTTTAGGTTTAGGTCAAGGCTAGGGTTAGGGTTTCCCGTTTAGGTTTAGGTCAAGGCTAGGTTTAGGGTTTCCGGTTTACCGAACCTTTGGTTCTCTATTGGATGTCCAATTGTGAGATATTTCCGTGTGTTACTTGAAGTATTTCTGTCTCTCTGGACGGTCAAAATTGGGGTATCTACAAGCGGACCAAGAGGTGACCAGGGGGAGGGAAGCACTACTCATTGAATGAATTCTTGCTTCTAGGTGTCGGAAGTCTTACCCATACCCAACAACCAATAATAAAAAACGCTTGCTTTCCGAAACTCAACAGTGGATGTCTCACAACATCTATCTGCCTTTTGACTTGGACTATGAACCAAACCTTTCTCTTCGGGAGTTTTTCATGGTTCCACAATCTTTGGCACTCCCGGTGAGCTTATCCTCTCATCTTTAATACTCATAAGTTTCATCCATTCGAACTAAATTATTGTTATTGAGGAGGGTGTTAAAGTGAGGTAAGACCTATAAAATAAGTACAAAGACCTAACTCATTCCAAGGTGACCGAAGGAAGGTCACAGTGTTTCATAACCAAATTCAGTTTTCGAATAACATCATGGTAAGATTAAGAACCAACCAATTCTAAGACAGATGCAGAAGGTCTACCCCACCAGAGCATGTGTACAGGTTATTAGTGACCCACGGCGTAAGGTGCGAGGGGAAGGGATTGGTGTACGGACTAACTTGCTTGCATCAATGTTGTGCTCCTCAGTTATGGATATGGAAAAAAGAGGATGAATTCCCTGTAAATCACCCTCATCACCCTTGTTTGCACCTCTCTATGTCATGTCAAGCGGTGTGGTGTGTTGGTTTAATGAGTCTTGTCGGTATGTTATTTATGATTATTCTCCTTCCTCTCCTCTGACTGAACGAGCGCAAGAGATTGCTTCAACAACACACTTTTAGGCAGGGAATTCATTATGGATGGCCGACAAGTTCCGGGAGTGATGCACCCAAAAGGGTCCACTTTGATATTTTTAAGTATTTATAGAAAAACTGGTTAGTAGAAATAAAAGGTGCTCCGAACATGGAATCATTTGAAAATTTTACTAGAGCTAGATATCAAGGAAATCATCAAAAGTTGTTGTTATGCGACAACGCGCGCTTATTTTTTCATGGTTCCTATTTTCATTAACTATTTATATTCTGAATATCTCATTTATAACAGCTTGGATTTGATTTCTATCAATTCCAATGATCTTCTAGGATCCTCTAGATTTGGTTACAACAAACTTTTACTATTTTTAGTAATTTTTTAGTATAAAAGGGAGACTTGTAGTTTAGGGTTTTCAGCTTTTGATTAATATATTTTCAAGTTTTATTTCGCTTTTGAAAATTGTAATTTATTGAAATATCTCAACGCTTGTTGGATTTTTGTTCTAGTTTTTTGCTGCGTTATTATATATCTAACGAAGCATGTACTCCATTAGATAAAAGAGACTGCTAGTGGAGTAAACAACACAGTCCACTTTTTCATACGGTTTACAACTTTACATTAATACTTTTTTGTACAAGTAAAACACACAAAATACACATATCCATCCGACTAGATGTGAAGCTGCATGCAAACGTTGGTTTCAAGCCCTGTGATCAGGACTGAGAAAGTAGAGATGAAAAGTACCAACTGTGGTGATGGCCACCAAAGCCCACAAAACCAACAACATAACCAAGGGCATCATCATTGTCACCCTACAAGCAAAACCAACGTTCAAAAGCATTGCTAAAAACCATATGAAGATCTTGTGCTTCTCCCTCTGCTTTGATCCGACCGGAGCTTTCTCATGGGCATAGATGCTCCAGAACAGGAGGGCGATAATTGCGCTGGCACAGACGATAAAGCTTATGATCCAAACGTCATTGCGGGAGCGCTGGATGGCCACCATGGATTGGGAGCCGAGGAAGACTATGGGGAGCACAAACCACATACGTGAGAGTGAGCGAGTGAACAACTTCATTTTCCGTGATGTGTTTTGATACTGATCACATGATTCTGTTTTCTGAAGATCGTGCTTTGCCTCCTCTGTTGTATACATGTTTATATTGCCCAAAACAACTGACCAATTAAGATGTCCTTGCTTTCTTTTGTAAGTGAATATCAATGAAATTTTGTGGTAATTAACTTCATTTAGATTGCAATCTGGGTCATTGAGTCGTTGCTAATTGCGTTAGTTGTCGCCAATATGAGAAAAAAACTTGTCCAGATGAATGTGGGGACAGTCAGTTGCCTTTAATAACAAAGGAGTTATTTGATCACTCTTTTTTCTTAAGTATGTCAATTTTTAATGTGATTTATTAGATTGATGATGAATCAATTAGAAGACCCCACACGTTACTTGGTAGACAAGAGTCCTACATGGTAGTTGTCTGATTGATCCAGATTATGCTTCCTCTGGAAGATTAGAGTTAATTGACTACTGAACAGACCCGTTCAGACTAATTAAGAAATTTAGAAATTTATATACAACTTTCAATTGTAAGGAATGGACTCTCTTCTTATTTATTTTTTTATGTTTCTTTCGTGCTTGGATCAATCAGATAGTTTTAAATTCATCAAATAAAATGGATCCATTTATCACATATAGACCCATTCATAATTTAATGTATTTACATTTGAACCATGATTATATGACAACCCTACGATAAAAGTCAGACAAGATACAAGTATGAAAAAGCAAACTGAGAATCCAAACCGTTGAATGTAACTTACTATTTAGCCCAATTAGAACTGTCATTGTGTTTTAACAATGTATACTAAATAAATCCCCACGCACTCAAGCATGGTTGATTAGAGTTAGTCATGGGATTAAATCTGCATATGGACACTAATGAAAGTCCCATCAATTTTTTTTAATTATATAAAGAAAAATATATACTATTATATGAAATGAAATATATATAAATTAAGACACAATGATGTATTTTATTTATAAAAAAATCCACTTTAATATATTACAATAGAACCTCATACAATACAATAACATAATATATATTGTACTGCCATAGTGTATGAGACTATAAACAAAATTGTAAAACCAACTAATTAAAGTGTTTCATCACTGTTAATTTATTTAGCAGGATAAAAATCTTTTGTTGACCCAGCTGTCACGCGACCTCCGTTGATGACTTTTTTCCTTATACAGATAAGGTCTCTCTCAAGTCCTCTTCCATGATTAATGTCTTAATGATACATTAAAAGGAAGCAAAGCTTCATAGAATTTTACCATTTTTGAATATATCAACCCCAATATGGGGTTCTCTAATAACTCCGATGTGAAGAAGCAGCCATCACAAAAACAGAAGACGATCTGCGAACCCAATCCAATGAACTGCCATGAACGCTGAAGGACATCTTCTACGCCTTCCTATACTTCAACTTGATGATCGCCATTTATGGATCCCCCAAAGACTGGTACATCATCGCCATCAACGGCTTCATCGCCCATCTCTCGTCGACCCCTGAAAAAGCTCATCACGGCGGGCCCAAGACGACTTTGACTCTCTCCGCGGCCGGATGCATGGGAGTGCTGGCCATGGAGGATCCGGCGAAGCATTGGCCCCTCGTCGCCTGTGCCGTCGCCAATCTAATTGTCTCTAATCTGATCCTTGTCACCATGACCGCAAAGCCTCCTCCTGGCAGTGGTTTTAGCAAAGGCATGAGGTGGGTGATGTTTGTCATCGCCAACGTCGCCATCGCTTTATCGGCTACAACAACCATCTGTTGATGATCTGCCGGAGGAACACTGCCCATGTTTGGAAAGGAGGATTAGAGTGGAATAAATGGGGATAAGATGGAATAGGGGTTAAATGGTTGTTTGGATGAGTAATATAACTTAGTACATATTGATAGGTTGGAATAATGTAGAATGAAAGAGTACTGGTATTCAAGGAAAAAGTTGAAATCACATTATTCTTGGGTGATGCGGAAATGGGACAACAGTCTTTCCATGTCAGTATTTTTTTTTTTTTTTTGTGTATGGAAAATCATGTCCTACCACAGTCCACAGCAGCTCTTTCACAGTTTCACCATCGGTCTGAAACCCGTCCCCAATTCCATGTTGTTGGCAACACCATCCATTGATTAATTTAATTCAATGATTGTAATACTCTAGCCTTTTACAATAAAAAATTATCCGCTTTGTCATTAAATGGGTTCACAGACTTTAAAACGTGTTTTGGTGTGTAAAAGTTGTGCTCACATATAAACACATATTATCTCCTCTCATTAGGCGATGTGTGATTAAACACCCTCACCCTCACTCAATCCATGGGCCTCTTGGGACTCTTGAGCTTGGGTCAGACGTCACAATCACCCCCTTAATAGGCCACATGTCCTGGTGTGGGGCCACCCACACCCATCATCGCGTAATGGACATACTCTGATACCAATTGTAACGCCCCATGCTTATACAGGAAGAAATTGTCCGCCTTGCCCCTAAATGGATTCAGCTTTAAAATGCATCTTGGTGTGTAAAAGATGTGCTCACATATAAGCACAGACTATTACCTTCTATTAGGCGATGTGAGACTAAACACCCTCACCTAATCTATGGGCCTCTTGGGACTCTTGGGCCTGGGCCAGACGTCACAATCACCCCCTAATAGGCCACATGTCCTCGTGTGGGGCCACCTACACCCACTATCGCGTAATGGACAGACTCTAATACCAATTGTAATGCTCCAGGCTTAAACAGTAAGAAATTATCCGTTTTGCCCCTAAATAGGCTCACAGCTTTAAAACACGTCTTGATGTGTAAGAATTGTGCTCACATATAAGCACATACTATCTCCTTCCATTAGGCGATGTGGGACTAATCACCCTCACCCTCACCCTCACCCTTACCCAATCCATGAGCCTCTTGAGACTCTTGGGCCTGGGTCAAACGTCACAATCACCCCCCCTAATAGGTAACACGTCCTCGTGTGGGGCCACCCACACCCACCATCGAGTAATGAACAGGTTCTGATACCAATTGTAACACCCTGGACTTACACAGTAAGAAATTGTCTGCTTTGCCACTAAATGAGCTCATGGTTTTAAAACGCGTCTTGATGTGTAAGAGTTGTGCTCACATATAAACAAATAATATCTCTTCCCATTAGGCGATGTGAGACTAAACACTCTCACCCTCACCCAATCTATGAGCCTCTTGGAACTCTGGGGCTTGTGCTAAATGTCACAATCACCCTATATAAGCAAGAAATAAAAACAAAAAAAAAACACATAATAAATTGAAAGAATAAAAGAGTACAAAAATTAAATCAAAATCTTCATTAAATATTGTTGATTGGTATTTGGTGAAGGGGATGTTGATTTATTAACTATTCATGGTTGTAAAAGTGTAAAGAAAAAAAAGGTACAATTACGGTAAATTGAGGTTTGTATAGAAAATATATTTTGAGGTTTTTTATAAAAAAAATCAGGACTCTGTTTTTCTTCCAAAACACTAGCGAGATCTTCTGCTCCTCTGTCGATCATCGCGTTTTTGTCCGTTCCCTCATGCTCTGCCAGTTTATCCTCTCTCTGACCTACTGGCTTTTCAAGCCCGGGAAGCTTTTGGGGGGGCCATAATTCATGGAGACGCCATTGATGAAGAGGCAGAGAACGAGTGGGGAGGAGACAAAATCGGCGAAGGTCGGCGGAGGCAAATAGTCCAAGAAGAACCCAATGTGAATTGGGTTTGAAATGAAGTGGGTGGTGATGGTGAGGTTGGTAACTGGTGAGAGTGAAAGAGAGAGACCACCAAAATATGAGGATTAAAGTCCATTTTTTATTCTTCTCTGTAACAATTGTTTTGTGTCTACAACTGATTGTGAAGGCAGTTATGAGAAGCCGAGATGTGGTTTTGAATGCAGAATATGTTGTTGGGTAGGTTTTGGGACTCCAAATCTCATAGAAATAGAAACCCAGATGAGTAATGATGATTGAGATGGTGATGCAGAGAACAACAGCCATGGATTTGTGAAGTTGGGGTTGAAGTTGTTCCTGTTTCATTGGTTCATATGACCCATGCAAACAACAGTGCCAAGATTGATGCATAGATGATCTCTTTAAACATTTCCATGAAAACCACTAAAAAAAGTAGAAAATATTCAGGGAAATGAAGTAAAAAAAAGAACACAGTGGATAAAGTGACAAAAATGAAAACAATAGGAGGCAAATTAAAAAATTCCTTGCATGACAATTCTTCCAAAACAAAATCTCCTCTTTATCTCGATTATTCAGGAAGGGCTTAGTTACAGTTCAGACTTGTGCTATTTGCTCTATTGGTATTGAAGATGTAGATCATCTTGCACTTCAATGTGCATATTCCAGATTTATTCTACATCATCTTCTCCGAGACATATTGGTCAAAGGAAGGGTACCTCCAAACCTCTCTATTCTACCAACCTGGTTAGATGCAATGGTTTTTCACCCCTTCATGAAGACTATAACAGCTATTGTTCTCTCTAATTTCATATGTATTATCTAGCAAGAATGCAATAACCGCATATTGAAAGGCAAATCTACCAACAAAGTAAATCTCTGCCATAAAATAAAGGCTGAAATTTTCCTTCGGCTCCAAGGCATTTCTTTCAAAACAGAAATCAGCCCGGAGCTCTCATCCATAGCAACTACTTTTGGTGCCAACTTGGTTGATAATCCTGAAACTGTCACTCTGGTCCAATGGATTCCTCCGACCCAGTCTTGGACAAAGGTAAACTCGGATGAATCTCTTTCGGATGATAGAGGGGGATATGGTGTGGCGGGACATTGCAATCTTCCAACCATTAACCTCTTGGAATTCAAAGGTATACTTGCAGGTCTGGAAATTTGTCTCCAACAGGGAGCCTCAAAAATCTGTTTCGAGTCTGACTCCACCACAACCATCGCTTGGCTGAAGGGTAAGGGAACTCTTCCATAGACTGCTCTCCCTTCAATCTTGAAAAGTCTCTCACATCCACCATGAAGGAAACAGTGTTGCAGATGAGTTGGCTTCTCATCGTATCACTTTGGGTGAATCCATCATCCGACCTCATCAGGTATGACAATCACTGGAGAATTATCTAAGCTCTAACAAAGATGGAACGATTTATTTGCACAGATCCTAAATATCTATAGGTGTTTTTTTGGGGAATTTACTTTTGCATTTCTGAGCTCTTCCTTTGTGAGGACTAGATCTCCTTTTTGTGAACATTGCAATGTAAATCTGTATATTTTGTTTAGTTACAACAATACAAAGTTTTCTAATTATCAATTGTTGAGGTAAAAATCTACGCTAAGACATGTGTCAAGGTAAGATGGATATGGGTCATCTGGCGTAGGGCCCACTAGGCCCGATCCACGAAGAACGACTCCATGATGACATCATCAGGTATGTCGACACGACTAGACTAAAAGATCTAGTCAGACGGTCGAACACTTTGTGAGAGGATGTCACCTCGAGTAGTCTAAGGTACAACCAGACGCCAGATCTGGTCGGTCAACCTTACTCCTCGGGAGCGAGTAGTATAAGGTACGACTAGACACCAGGTCTGGTCAGTCGACCTTTCTCCTCGCAGATACACTCAAAACGTAACGCACGTACGAATACACCAAGAGATCCCGAGCAGATAGAGAAACAGTCAGAAGACCACAAATGCATGTAACCGCCACGTTGGCACTTAAAACCTATTACTAGCGGAACGTGGGTAATCAAGGGCCGAGGTGAGATGCAATTACAGGGGACATTTCCTTGGGAAAAAAGCCTACTAACACTTCATCCCTCTGGGGTACGTAGGCAGCCTATAAAAGGTCGCGAACCAGGACTTTTACGGCAGAGAGTCATTACGACAGTTAGGCACAGTCTTTCTTACAACTTATTTCTATCCTTGTTTAAGTTTAGCCTTTCCACTTAAAAATCCCTTTGAAGTTTCAAATCCTAAATTATAAATTTTACTGTAGGGGGAAAATATCCAACTCACCAATAAAAAAAAAGGCAAAATTCAAAATCCCAATAGACAGAGATTCCCCTACATTTAGAATCCTAAAATAGACTAAAAACATAAAACCCACTAAAGTAAACTTGAAAATATTAATATGATGGGATGGAAACAGAGAAAGCATGTCTTATGAAATTAGAGATTTTAGGATCCTATCTGCTTTACAGGCAAGTTTATTTTTTTAATTGCATTGTGTTCCTTCTTACAGTGATGTATATAGAAGAACCACCATCTACCATCTACCACCACCATGACCCTCTTTCTATGTGTGCCTACCTCTTTTACATGGAAGTCAGAGCTGTTAAAGTTGGAAGTTCGTGGACATATATTGTGAGTTTATGCTGTAACAGATTGAATTCCTAAACAGTGCAGTCCAGATGCAACCCATAGTGCAGCCCCAGTCCAAGCTCTCCATAATCAGTACATATGCAGAGTAATTCAGTGAATGGTTGCGGACAGGGACATTTTGGACATTTGCAGGGACTTATTATGATTTTTCTCAAAATATCAGCTAGTTATATGAATATAAGAATTCAGAGAGTGACAGAATATTTCAGGAAACAGATGGCAACTTAACTCAGGGTGATATTTGGTTAACCAGGGCAAAAATTAGGGGGTTATATGGATTTTAAAAAAAATTCAAGAAGTGTATTTGGATATCAGCGAATTTTCAGGGGGTATATGCAATTTGTCCCTTAATTTATTATTATTTTATCGGCAAGCGTATGGACAAGAACTACAAAAAGTCCTTTTGTCTTCTCGAAGATTTTTTGTTCATCTTCAAGAACTATAAGTCAGAGAAAGTCCATATGCGCGAAAATCATTGATCGATCCGCCTATCTCTCTACAGCAGCAACAAAAAAATCTCTGTAAGATCCATTCATCTCTTTCTTCATCATGGTTTTGTTTTCCTTACTGATTTTATTTACTTATGTCTCCCATCTCTAATATTCAGTAATTTTAGATTTACATAATCTCGTTTTTTTTTTTTTTGGTTGGTAAAATACTCTCATAGTTGAGGATTTATCGAACCTTTAATTGACAAATTGACAACAACACAAAAGAACCATAGATTTTGTCAATCAGAAATT
This sequence comes from Acorus calamus, assembly GCA_030737845.1. NCBI lineage: Eukaryota > Viridiplantae > Streptophyta > Magnoliopsida > Acorales > Acoraceae > Acorus > Acorus calamus. Next base: position 21,249,752 of record CM060866.1, on the reverse strand, counting down.
TAGATTGGTTTTTCATTCCCCAACTAACCCAATTTCATAGAACCCAAATGAAATATATTTCCTCAAATTTTTCTAACCCAACCAAACAAACCCCATAACAAAATCAAAGAACCCCTATATAAAAACCCCAACAACAAATTTTTTCAATACTACTTTAGAATGGGTCTACAACAAATTGTTCATAACCATGGCTAATAAATGACATATCTCTGTTTTCTCCCTGTTTAGGGTCCCCCACGTGTATGATTAAATGACTAATCCAAGCACAACCACCCAATCATCCTTCATATCCTCTCTGCACAAAGTCATATATGGAGAATTATACGATCGGGTCAAGCTGGCCTACTGGACCGCGGCCATCTCGGCCTTCTGCATAATCGGATTGGTGTCAGTGGTCACCGGAGACGCGACACTGGTGGTGGCGAGTCGAAACCCACTCTTCCGCATCCACGTCTTGCTCTCTTTCCTCTCGTTTTTCATGGGGATGGGTGCGATCACGCTGGTCGATCTCGTGCCCCGCTCGCAACGGTCGGTGAAGATGGCCGAGGCCTTGATATGGGCGTCCGCGGCGTTCTTAGTGTACGCTATTGGGTTTGCGCTCTGCATCCCGCTCCCGACGAGCTTTATGGGGCCGGTTGTGGTGGTGATCACCGCGGCATTGCTGGCCCGAAGGCCGAGGATTGGGTAAGAATATTAAGGTGCTTTGATGGTATAGTATGGATGGAGTGGTATTTTGGAGTGTTTAGTATTGTTGTTGTAGACGCTGGTGTTCGGAGCATGTGTTTCATGAACGCGTATAATAAGTTTTCAGCGTGTATTAGACCATGGTGAAACAAATTTATACTGCTTAACTATTACTTTTTACAAGGTTGAGATTTCTACTTTACTTGAAATTTGGAGGCCAATATTGTTTGTGGTGTTGTAATGAATGAGCATTGAGAAAATCGGCATTGTTTGTGGTGTTGTAATGAATGAGCATTGAGAAAATCGGCTATCAGGCTATCACCCTCCTCAATGTAAAGAGGTGAGTGAATCAAACCCTGGAACACCAATCTCCAAAAAAAAAAAAAAAAAATGATATATTTGCGCATCTAAATTTATGGCATGTTAAATTTCATATCCTACCCGCACCCAACCTGATAAAAATACGTAAAATACCTGACCTGGAGGACTCGAGACCCGATATGAACCCGACGCGGAGGACTCAATCATCTAAACGCGGTGAGTCCGGGTCTACCCCGATCCAATCCCATAGACCCGTTGGATCTGATAGTAAAGTCTTAGCTAGGGATCCTAGTAATGACCCTTCCCTTTTATTTTGTTATGACCCAATCAAGTATCCAGACCCAAACCCACTAAATCATTAACTCTACCCAAGCCCACTAAATGATTAAGGGCAAAGCTATTCCCACTACCCAAATTGTTATTTTCCACTATCCAAAATTACGAAAATGTCATTTTTTTTTTGTCTCCCTTCCCCACTACCCAGTTCGACAGCGTCCAGTCGAAGTGTTCTTCACTGGGACGACAGAGATCCGTCGAACTGTCTGAATAAGTGTCGACGGAGGCCCAGTCGAAGTGTGTTTTACTAGGACAACATAGATCCGTCGATCTGTCTAAGCAAGTGTCGACATGGATGTGTCGAACCCTTCAAAACAAAAATTTTCTTCTAATAATCAATCAATTATACAATCATTTAAGTCCTTACGAAAAATAAAAATGTCATTTAAGTTATTTAAGTCTTTTTGAAAATCATTTATATATATATATTTATTTATTTAACTATAAAAAATAAAAATATCAAACAAATAGTTATTTGGATCAAATAAACAGTAAACATTTTGTATAGACAAAAAACATTATTATTTTTTTAAACAAGTGGAGTCTTTTATAAAAAGACTCCACTTGTTTAGAAAAGAAAATAATGTTTAAGAACTCCACTTGTTTAGAAAAGAAAATAATGTTTAAGAACTCCACTTGTTTAGAAAAGAAAATAATGTTTTTTTATATGAAATGTTTACTGTTTATTTGATCCAAATAACTATTTATTTGATATTTTTGTTTCTTATACTTATATATATATACATATATAAATGATTTTTAAAAAGACTTGAATAACTTAAATGATTGTATAAGTGATTGATTTTTAGAAGAAAGTTATTGTTTTGAAGGGTTCGACACATCCATGTCGACACTTGCTCAGACAGATCGACGGATCTCTGTCGTCTTAGTGAAACACACTTCGACTGGGCCTCTGTTGACACTTATTCATACAGTTCGACGGACCTCTGTCGTCCCAGTGAAGAACACTTCGACTAGACGTTATCGAGCTGGGTAGTGGGAAAGGGAGACAAAAAATTTTAAAAATAATGGCATGTTCATAATTATAGGTAGTGGGAAAATTAAGTGGGGTATTGGATCTATCACTGCCCAATGATTAATCCTAACGAACATATCCCCCTGTCTCTCGTTCTCATTCTCCAACAAAATCCTGACCTCCATTTTCTCCCCTCTCCATGTCTCATTCTTCATTTCTCCCCTCTCTATCTCTTGTTCTTCCAAGTGTTTTCGACGATGTCTGACGCCACGTTGACCCAATCTTCCCCGTACGCCAACCCCATCCACACCCCCTCCCCTCGAATCCGACCCCATCTCCCCCCAACGCCCTTTGCCTCTTCCGTTGCCCTTGGCTCCTTCGACTGCCCCAACTCCCCCTCCGTCGCTTCCCTCAATGTCCTCCTCGACGCGCTCGTCGAGAAGGGCCGTCTTGGCAACAGAGGCGGAGCCAGGAATTAAAGCAGGGGGGGGCAGAAATTTAAGAGAATGAGTAAGATAAAAAAGCATAATTATAAATATATGATAAGTTAATACGAAATAATATGAAATAAAAAAATTGAAAATGTTTTTTTACTTATTTTTTAGGATATAAATATCCGTAATAATCTATAGAAGATCTAGAAAAAAAATCGTGAAAACTCACTATTCTCGTCGCAAAAAAGGAAAAAAATGAAGCTTAAAAAATTAACAAAAATGAATATGAATAAATTAATTGATCACAAAAATATACATGGATATCATTCACGCTTATATTTTAGAAAGAGATTTTAAAACCTTACTTCTAAATATTTTGAGAGACTAAATATAGTAATGATGAAAAATCAAAATAAACAAAAAATAACAAAACATCCAAATCAGTAACTTTTCAACCCTTCAAAATCAGATACCAATATTCACGTGAAAATAAAGCTTTTCAAAGTTTTTTTTAAAAGATACCCATGATTCCAAATCTCAATGGGCGCTAATATGCTCAGTTAGTTATATTTTCATTTGTCACATCTAATACATTATTTCACTTAGTTAAAACATTGTATATTCTACTATCTCTGTATACACTATTATAGGAAACGTAAATAAAATATATACATTTATTTCATATGAGCATGTATTTCACTTCTATAAAATAATCAATATAAATCATGATACAAACAAGTCTGCATGTAATATCTTCCAACTTCAAACTCACTCATTTCAATTGGGATTTTTGCATATACCCTTAAAAAATATCATTTTATAAAAATTACCCTAGTAAATTACTATTTTTAACAATGCCTCTTAAAAGGCTTTAAATTATTCATGAATGTTCTTCTAAAAGATATTCTTACAAAATTTTTAAAATCTGTATTGTGCAAAAATATCCTTCAAAAGGGAATTGATGCAAAATTTAAATCTTTTGAGACACTGTTGGGAATAAAATTTAAAAGGGAGTATTTGATAATATAAGAAGTTTTGAGGGGGTATATGCAAAAACCCTTTGGCTCCGCCCCTGCTCGGCGAGGCCCCGAGTTTGGGTGGACACCCAAACTCGGTCTGGTACATATCATCTTGAAGAGCGCGTGCTTGAAAGGGGTTGGCGAGGCGCGATGAGGATGTCCGACGAAATGCTTCAGCGAAAGGTCATGTACATTACACTCATTGGGTTCCTCTGTAATAGCGAGGACTTGGAGAAGGCGATGGAGGTGAAGCAGGTTATGGGGACGAGGAGGCCGATTGCGGTGACTTACGCGCTCTTGATGGAGGGGCTTTGCGTGAGGGGAGGATGCATGGCGATGGAGAAGATGGTGTTCGACATGGAGTATTGGGGGTGCAAGCCCGAGGCGGTGAATTACCGGGTGTTGATGAGTGATTCGGGTCGACCTGGATGATATGATTTGAATTAGTTTTACTTGATTTCAGTGTGTGTTGGATGAAGAGCTTTCTTTTTTCACTTACAGCTGATATTAGTTGCATGACATGAGCCTTTTAATTTGCTTAATTTTGACGTTATCTGCTAGTGATCTGTCATGCTAGTTTTTTTTATGACCCTTGGAACATGAAAGGAAAGGAACACACATTTAGTTGGGATCTGTCATGCATCCAGGTTGGATTGAATGCATATAACTGATCTGTATGAAAATATATAAATAAATTGCCTTAAACACTGGAAAATCAGAATTGTTTTTGTAAAAACTGTCTTCCATTCGGAAAATGGTAATTGCTCAAGTAAACTGATGCTTATATATTTATAACTTTCTGTATAACAGGCAAGTACGTGACAGTCACAACCAGTCGAAGGCTTAGTAGCAGTGTTGTAGCTGAAACCAATATACCCACCTGTTTTGTTGTTCAGGTTGAACATACACAACTTTTGATTGGTGGGAAGTGTTGGAAACTATTGTTAAACTATTGAATTGGATGATTTCATTAGGTGTTAATGCTATGGTTGAGTTTTTGTAAACTCCTTGGAGTGACAGACCATGATTTGTTGGTAGGGATTTTCAATGTGTTAGTGATAGTGAGGAGGGTAGGGATTTTCAATGTGTTAGTGATAGTGAGGAGACTTGTGATTCGCATTGTTAGTTCACTTTCTTTAACCATTCTCCCCTTTTAACATGTCAAATGGATACTGTTAATTTGGTTTTATATGATAATTTTATTTTTAAAGTGTTTTTCATTTACTTTTCTACAGGTTATATGAAAATTTTAAAAATCCAAATGATGTTAATTCAAAGTTGAAAAAACTTATTTGCGATGGTTTAGGCCAACCGCAAAAGCCTAAAACATGTACTCTAGATTCTTTTCGACGGCTAATCTATCTGTCACAAAAAATGCATCCTACACGTCTGATGTATAATGTAATCTATTGCAATAGCGTATTTGTGATGGCATAAATACCGCGGCAAAAAGATTTTTGCAACGGCTAAAAGCGTCGCTAATTTTTAGTGACGGCATTTGATGATACCCCTCCAAACCTGCCGCACAACCATTCCAAAAAGTATTTGCGACAGTTTTGAAGACTATTTGCAACGGTTTTGTGCTGTCACAAATGCCTATTTTTCTTGTAGTGTGAATTGGATTAAGTGTCAAAAGATAAGGCGTGGGTTGCTTGAATTAATGCTGGCTTTGATAGAATTATATCAAATAAATAATGCACTATAGAATTCTCAAATACAATATATTTATGGACAGCGTGGGGCGCCCGGGCCCCATCTTTGCCCCCCACTGGTTCCTCCGCTTACTCCAGCCATTGACATTTTAGCTTGATGGGAAGTAAACATCTTTGCAATAAGCAATAAAGTGTCAAAACAGCTAACAACCATGTCGAAACAGGTTGCTATCTCTTTTTTGGCTTGGTATAGGTCGCTATTTTTTAGTTGTTTGGAAATTGGTATATGTCATTATCTTGACCAATACATACAATTCCCCCCGATGCAGCCGTGTCCCTTACGTTCGATATCAATCATCATCGTCCAATTGCTCACGGATTGGGCGGTCTTTTCTTCGGTAAACTCTTATCAATAAGAGTTCACCAAAAAATGTTAACACTGTATGATCACAAGAATACGTGATCAGACAGTGATGGTTGAGCGGTTGCACACACACACACACTACACACACGCATATATATAAATCAAACACCCACGGGGGCAGTACCTAGTAACTAAACTAATGTATTTAGATGGAAACATCTGAGAAGTTTCTGTTTGCGGGTGCCTATAAATAAGGGCGTATATCCTGAGCCTCTTCTTTAAGAAACAAAATTCAGACAGACAAGCTCTCCAGGAAGAAGAGATGAGTTCTCTCACATATGATCCAAAAACGTCAATAGCTTCAGCCCTCTCTATCTTCACATTGGTAACACTCGTATCAGTGGGTGGACTACTAAGCCTTCCTATGAATTCAGTTAGCGGCTTCGAAACCATTTATGATCTCACATTAATGGCTTACGCTCTTACGATGTTTGTGGCTTTCAATCTTGGCCTTCTCCTTCTATTCAAGACACTGTCGGCGGGCATGAGCTCTCCACAGTCCCTTGTCACCGACTGTTTGGGATGGGCTGCTCTCGTTTTCACCTCCGTCTCTGTAGCTGTTGGTGCTGCTTTGTTTGTGTTTATGTCTGCTGAGTAATCCGAGAAGCTAAATTGATAGAGGATGGAGGGATCTTTTGATAGTATATATCATCAATCATCTCAGACGTCCCCACTTATCTACCTATGCATGTCGATTTAGTTTTGATGTATGTCTACTTAATTTTTGTTGGTAAATTTCTCGGTGGCACAACTGATCTTGGCCAATATAACAATATCTTAAAAAAGCACTACTAATAATGCTTTGTTATTGCTTTCATAAAAAAATCACAAGTTGTCCATGGTCTCTATGTCAGACGGTTTCCAAATGTTTAAAGCTTTTCTATGAAAATCTAGAAACGGGCCGGCCCTACCCGAAACAGCACTGGCAGATTGTTCTCTGGGTACGACTAAAAGAAGACTCGGCAGTGACGGGCCACAATTGACATGACAGGAATGTTAACCTCATTCGTCCAACAAGCTCCTCTCTTTTTGGTACTTATTATTTGGATGTGGTTAGAATCACCCGCACAAAAGCGAAGCGGAGAACTATTAAAATCTTGTTTGGTTGTGCGGTTGAGACGAATTTCGTTTTTTGAAAAACTGAAAAGTTTAAATCGTGCAGTTAAACGGAACAGATTAATTCAGAATCGGAAGCTGGATTCCTAAAAAAATTTTTTTTTCTCGAAATCTGTGTTTTGAAGAGCTAAAAAACATAGCTTTTCGGTCGGATTCGATTTTTTAATTGAAAAACAATTTTTTCTGACAAACATGAGCTTCTTTCAAATATTGATTCTTAAATTAAAAAAAAAACATCATAATAAAAGTCAAGGTCTAAAATCATCTTAAAAAACAGTTTTATTCTAAAAGCCACTTTTTAATTTGTATTTTCAAACGGACCCTAAGTGTCGGATCCCATTAAGTATTATAGGATCTCATATTATCTTAGTCATTGTTTGAATACAAAATTACTGGTAGAATAAACTGCATTATTTGGAATAGAGTTTTTTTTTTATTATTATTTGGATTGATTGAATAAACAAGGATAATAAACTCAAAACAAAATAGTATATACAAGTATTAAAAATTCACCGGTGACCTGGAATTGGGTTATCTAGGTTTGTTTAACACATGTTAACATGTGGACCCCACATACCATTAAAATAAAAAGCCAGGTGTACCAAAGTTGATGTGATGTATGTGTGATGGGTGAAATCTCAATGGTGAATCTTTCTTCTTATTTCAATTTATTAATTTAATATTGTCCTTCCTTTGGACCATTAAAAAAAAGTTATTTTGTCCTTTGGAAGTTTCTTGTTCATCTTCAAGGACACGAGTCAAAGAGAGTTTAAATGCGAGAAATCCATTGATCAATCCGCCCCTCTACAGCTGAAAAAAAAAAAAAATCTCTGTAATATCCATTCATCTCTCTCTTCCCTTTGTTTTCTTGTCCTTGCTGATTTCGTTTACTTATATCTTCCATCTCTAATGTTCAGTACTTTTAGATTTTCATACTTCCATAGATGATGAGGATTTATCGAACCTTTAATTGACAGCAACACACAAAGAAACCATACATATTGTCTTAATAAAAATTTAAATTGATCTTTCATACCCCCAACTAACCCAATTTCGTAAAACCCAAATGAAAATTAGTTTTATTTCCTGTGTTTCCCTAACCCAAACGAACCCCATAAGAAAATCAAAGTCCCTCTGTATGAAAGGGCGTGGATATCGGTATCCCACATAGCAAGAAACCCACCCCTTAAAAAAATAAAAAATAAAAAATTTTGGGCACTGTAGCAGTAGGAATAAACTCACCCCGAGGTCGGCGATCCCTCTGGTGATGGTGATGAATTATGGTCGCCAGAGGTTCCTGTCGGCGTCGGATTCCGTGTCGGTGTCGGAAAGAATCTGCCGGTGGGGGGTGTGCGTGCGTGTGTAGGGGTTCTTCAGGGATTCGGATCGGATGCGTGCCCTGGCGGGCTCGGTTGGATTGTCTTCTCGGAAGGGTAGTGTGTCGTTCCTGGTTGAGGCCCCCGACAGTGGCTCAAGAGGATTCCAGAGTTTGTGTGATCGCCACCTGCTTTTTCTAAAAGCAGGAAAAGGTTGGGTTGGATTTGATTGCCTACATGGGGAGTTTGTGGAGTCTCCGATCTGAGACACGGATATACCGTACACAGAGGTGAAAAACAGGTAATCCTATTCTGCTTCCGGGGGTTGACTAAAGGAGTCTTGGGACAAAGGGGTGCAAGTGGGGTGTGGATATGGGGCGGCTAGTGGGATCCAGCCGTCTGGTGAGGGGCGGCTACTAGGGTTTAACCGTCCGGGGCCTGGGTTTCTTTGGACAGAACTTCGGTAGGAAATAGGTTTGGTCTTGGACAAAGGCTAAGCTAGGTTTAGCCCGGGTTTCTGGAGGGTGGAATGAGAGGGTGTTTTTGTGTAGGGAATGAATTTTCTCTCACAAAAGGGGCTCTCTTTCTCTCTCTCTTGGGATTTCTAGTGGGGAAAGGGAGGTTGGGATTTCAAGTGGATGTGAATTGTGTGTTGTTGGTTGTGGATTGGGATTGTGTTGAAATGTTTTGAACCCCCTCTATTTATAGTAAAAGAGAGGCAGGGGAATATCCAGGGGGTAATGGAGTGGCTTGGTTAATAGTGTGTTTGATTAGACTACTAATTAATTCTCTGATTCTTCTATCAGGACCAGGTGAAGGGCGGCTAGTTCTAACTAGCCGCCCAGGATGGGGCAGCTACTTCCTGGTAGCCGCCCCTATTATGACCTGCCAAACGCCCCATCTCTGACAAGCAGTGGCTAGGGTCGGTTACTTGGGTTGATCCGACCAAGATGGGGCGGCTAAAGGTCACAACCCGCCGCAATGATCAGCATTTAATGCTGCTTTATGTCCCATCCAGGGAAGCGGTTCAAGGTCAGCCACGGGGAGCACTAGCCGCCTGGTATGGGGCGGTTAGTTAGGGCTAGCCACCCCTTGCCAGGGACTTGGGGTTTTTGGATTTTTAGAGATTCTCTTAGGTGGGGTTCCCGATTTGGGCTAGGGTTTGGTTTAGGTTAGGGTTTAGGTTTTAGGTCATGGGCTAGGGTTAGGGTTAGGGTTTAGGGTTAAGGTTTAGGGTTAGGTTTAAGGTTTTCAGTCAGGCTAGGGTTTAGGTTTAGGTCTGGGGCTAGGGTTAGGGTTTCCGGTTTTCTAAACTTTTGGTTCTCTATTAGATGTCCAAATGTGGGATATTTTCGGATGTTACTTGAAGTATTTCTGTCTTTCTAGACGGTCAAAATTGGGGTATCTACAATTGTCCCTCATCGGACGGACTTCGACCGATGATAAGGAAAGAGACCCCTATTTTGGCCGGCCCGACCTTCAAGAAGTTATGTCAACACAAACAGTACTATTCAGGGAGTTGATTTAGACCGTCAGAGGCTAGGTCTTGACTTAGAATTTTTAACCAAAAGGACGATCCAGGTGGGAGGTGGAAAAAATAAATGGTGAGTGATCCAACCCACGGTCGGGGTTCTTAGCTATCCTGCACGGAGTAGCCCAGCGTCAGTTTCCTCGTGCCTACCGTTCCCGTGCTTGGGAAAACTCAGCAAGGAGGGGATATCGCCGACAGAAAGCAAGTAAAAGTTGAGTTGGTGAATTGGATCATCCAAAGGATAAGAACTCTGGAAAAGAACCAGAACTGAAGAAATTCGATTTCGAGTGGTACTGAAAGGGTGGCAGAACTTCGGGAAAGTCGTGTTTGATCAAGTAGTGTCTGGAAATAAGCCAATACATGACTGTTTGGTATACAAAACCTTGGAATTGGGGCTGAAAAGAGTTTTGGAAAGGGGTTTCAAGTGAAAACCAGAAAACTGGGAGAGGCGGCTAGTGGTAACTAGCCGCCCGAGAGGGGGCGGCTATTCGTGGGTAGCTGCCCCATAACTGGGTCCCTTATAACCGAAAAAGACCCTCTCTCTCTCCATATGTTTCAAAACGGTTTCTCTCCCTCCATTACTCCTTCTTCTTCGTTTTAAACAGAGAAACCTTGATTCCTTTGCCTTTCCTTCCTCCATTTTGACCTAAAACCGTCCTTCTCTCTTGATTTTGAAACTCTAGTTTTGGGTTCTCCTTTTTCTTTTCAATCCGAGGGAAATGACGAGGTCGAAGGCGATTGCTTCGTGGGGGAAATGACCACGGATGACTCATGGAGAGCGTAGCCCGAGCTCTTCATCATCGGATAGCAATAGGCCGGAGGTAGAGGCCATGGGAGAAGTTATGGGTGCGACGGAGGTGCCGCCGGTGGGCGTCGGCGCGGGTGAGGTTGGGGACTTGCCTTTGGGGGCTGCCTCGGAGGTTGGGAGTAGTATGATAGGATATACACGCAAGAGGAGGCGTGGGGATCGATCGGTGGTGGTCGAGGAGGTGGTTTTGGGGGTCGGAGGACCGGTTGAGGGTGCAACTGAGGGAGTAGGGGCTGAGGGAGTTAGCGAAGATGTGAGGGCATCACTGGATGCCCTTATTGGGATGTTGGACAGGGAAGCCACAGAGGCTAGGGCTGAGGAGGAAGAAAGCAGAGCTATGGGGGCCTTTGTGGAGTTTATCTCCGGCGCGGGGAGAGTTGAGGGGACTGGAGAGGTTAGGGATGAGGTCGGGGAGGTCAAGGGTATGGGCACTAGGGCTGCAGAGGCCGGTGTTGGTGTTGAGGCTGAGGCTGAGGAGGCTATGTTCGAGGAGGATGAGGAGGAGGGGGATGACGACGGGATGGACGATCCCGACGAGGCCGAGGTGGGCGCTCCTGGGTCCACACGGGCCGTGGTAATTTCCTTGACCCCTTTTAGTCTTAGCCTTTTATTTTGGGTGTACATGCATGTGTTTTGGTGGTATGAACAGGTTGTATATGTGTATTTTTAATAAGCATGCTTGGTGTATAAGGTAATCACGATGGGATAGCATGCTGATATGGGTTTGTTTCTAGGAAGGGGGGCAATTTTCTGTATATATATATCCATGTTTGCTCTATTTTTAGAAGAAGTGAATGGTATGGCTAGTATGCTTGCATGCGATACTTTTCTACGTGCATATAATTCTTTAAGGCGTGACTTCGTATGTGTTTGATCGTGGTAGAGCATGAGGGATTGTATGCATGCATTTCATGGGTCCAAGTACTTTCTATATGTTTTAGGTGTGTTTATGGAAAGTATATAAGCATGATAGGCCGTGATGCAAGAGGGAGAGTAAGTGGTGACCACGGTGGGATGTTTTGATGTTTGTTAGCATGTGTGATCATATGAGGAGTGTTTTGTGAATAATGGGAGGTGAACCTTTACGTGAGTGTTTTTTGTGTTTGATATGAGAATTTTACTTTGCTAAGCATGATCTCTAAATAATTTTTAGGCTTTGGGTTCTTACCTCTCGATTGCTCTCTTTAAACTAACCCATGTTTTCTTCTTTTATTTGCAGCGACCGAATCGTATCCGGGCTTTGTGGCACGGGACGAAGAGGTGGTACGATGCCTTAGGGCAGGAGGAGAGGAGCTTAGTGAATGGAGCGGGCTTCCGCTCCTTCTTTCTGATTGAGCCGTTCCACGTCCATCGCCCATATGTGGAGGCATTGGCGGAGAGATGGAACCCGGAGAGTTGTACGTTCATCCTCCCTACTGGCGCCGTTATGTCAACCCTCGAGGACGTCCATCGGATCACCGACCTTCCGGTCTTGGGGGAAGCAGTGATTGTGGCCACCCTCGCGGACTATAGGGGGCTGTTTCGAGAATTGATCGGGGAATGGGAGTTCATGGAGCAGGAGCGGACGCTGAACCGGATCCCTTTGGGGAGGCTTTCGGGGCAGTATGGCCTCGGTTCCTTTACAGAGCGTCAGAAGGGTGAAGCTGCAGCTAGCTTCGAGAGGAGGCGGGCGATGATTGAGGGGAGAGAGGCGGCCGCGTGCCCACAGAGGGCACGGAGGGAGTTGAGGGCGTTCTTCCTTTACTTCTTCGGCCGAGTCCTCTTCTCGACGGCTTCCGATAAGGTTTTCTCTCACTCACTTTTGCTAATGAGGGACCTGGAGGGCATGGGACGCTATGCCTGGGGAGCGGCGATGCTCGCCCACCTCTTTGCGGAGCTCTCGAAGAAAGTTAAGAGGGCCAGGGAAAGAACCTTGGCGGTTTCGCGCCATTTCTTCAGGTATGTGTAAGTGGTAAATATCCTTTTCTTGGTTTAGCTCATTTTGATTATAATAATTTTTCTCTTGCTTTGTTAGATCTTTGGGTACGAGCACTTCGCCATTGATCGCCCGACTCTGGCGCCATTTGATCATGCCCTCCCTTGGGCCATGAGATGGGAACCCCGGGGATCCTCTCGCTTGTACCACCTCGTCCAATTCCTAGAGGCCTTCCGCGTCTTGTCGGAGGAAGAGGTATAAGTTTTTCTTTGAATTTCTTTGGCTTGCATTTGGTTTTCTGTTTGACTAAGCGCTCTTCCTATCTTTTAATGCTTTTAGATGACGTGGAGGCCTTACTCGGAGGAGGTTCCCGAGGCCTTGGCGTGAGATGTCTGGTTGATCTACTTTAATGATGTCGTGCTTCACGCGATCAGCCGGGTCATCCGCCAGCTTGGGTATCATCAGTGGGTACCCGATCCTCTGCCGGTGGCTGGGATTCCTCGGAGCACGAACCTCCAGAGGGATTACGCAACGTATGTGACGGGATGGATGGGCCGAGGTGTCTTGGTGGAGCGTCGTCCTGAGGTGACTTCGAGTGACGAATACCTGGCTTGGTATCGTCAGGAGTACGCGGTTATCCTTGGGACGATGGAGGAGGAGATCCCGGACGCCTACGTAAATTGAAAACCCTTCTCTTCTTCCTTGTTCTCTCTTGCTTGAATATTTTCTGAATAGCGTTTCTCTTGTAGGTTGAGTTGAATGAGATAGAGAAGAGGCTCAAGACCGCCAATGAGCACCTCCAAGCGTGGGCCAGGCAGATAGAGACGCTGTCGGTACAACGGAGACACTTGTAGGACCAGGTCCGGGTCCTCGAGGCTCAGGTGGATGATCTGTCGAGAGCGAGAGCCGATGGTGCTTCCTCTTCTTCCGCCCCTCCTTCCATGGTTTCCGAGCTCGAGCTCGAGCTGACGAGGGAGTTAGATGCGGCCCGGAGTGAATTAGCGGCCACATGGATGGAGCTGGGCCAGGCGAGGGGTAGGGCTTCTCGGGCTGAGGAGGAGACGGACCGGCTGAGGTCCATGATGGCTTCGAGAGAGGAGGGGTTTATCACTCTAGGCCGTGAGAGGGGCTCCCTCCAGATGAGGGTGTCGGAGTTGGAGGCTTCAGCGGGTGTTCCTGGAGGTTTGATGGGGGACTTGGTTCGTTCTCTTCAGGCGGCCGGGGACAGGGATCAAGAGGCACTCAGGGTATCAGAGGCGAGAGCACGGGAGTTGGAGGAGAGGTTGAGTGCTGCGATGGATCGGGCTAGAGGGACAGAGAGTCGCCTCTGACAGAGATTGGAGAGGAGAGACAGAGATATGTAGCAGGTCCATCTTTGGGAGGCAACTATGAGGGGGAAATTAGTTGGAGGGGGCTCTATGACCGAGGCGGACCTCGACCTTCTCCCGCTTGAGCCTAACCATTCTCTATCGGCTTCCTTAGCTATCGGGGCCACCTTCAGCCATGCTTCTCGTCCTTCGGCGTCTCAGAGTCGTGGGATATATGCGAGGGCTGCGTCCTCGGTTTGAGAGACTCCTGCCGCTCCTGATGTTCCAGAGGTTCAGTCCTCTCCTCAGCTGCCGCTCCCTTCTCAGCCAAGTCAGGGTGTTCTTTCTACTCAGCCTCCAGCAGATGACGATACGTCTATGTATAGCTTCTTTGCGTCTTGATTTTAGGTAGAAAAATAGTATATATGCAAAGAATTCATGCTTTTCTTCTTTTCCTTTCGACTCAAGTGATCATTTCAACGGTGTGTAGCTCAAGATTTTGACAGAAGCGTCGGATGGATCTTTATTTAATTTTGATTTCAGTTTTAAGTAGGTTTACCTTTCTTCCTCATGAACAATTTTTCCTTTCTTTCTTTGGTGTATGAACAAACATGGGTGGTTTTAACTTTGGTTTATTGGTTTTAGTTTGGTCGTGTATGTGGAATGGTTTTTATAAGGTTGTATGGGTGGATGAAAGGATGAATGGGTGCATATATGGTTTGGTGTATTATTTTCATTTTGGTTTTTGTTTGATTTGTAGTTATATTGTTTTTATGTATGCATGGATGTATGAAATGTGTGTGCACAGGTTTTGGGGGAGAATGTTTTCTATAGGTATCGAAGGAGTTGAAGAGTTGAAAAAGATAGGACTGACAGCAACAGAGGGGGTAGCAGGTGGGGGGTGGCTACTGCAAACTAGCCGCCCAGTGAGGGGCTGCTAGTTAGGTTTAGCCGCCCCCTTCCTTGGGCATGCTTACTTGAAACCAGGGGTTGGGGCAGCTAGTGGTGTCTAGCCGTCTCGTGACGGGCGGCTAGTCGGGTTTAGCCGCCCCTTGCTTGGGACAATTTTCTGGTTTTGCTGCTCCTGCGTGCTGCTACTGAAAGCCTTTGTGACAGTTTCAATTTTCGAGACCTATAAAAATATCCTTTCCATGGACCAAGTGTTAAATCTGTCCGGATTGCGCCCCTGTACTGACTTTTGAGCCCTTCTTGCTTGAATTGTCAAGGGCTACAATCCATCTTAAGGTAAAAAGATAATGCGAGAAAGTAAAGTGCGGGAAACCATGCTTTAGTACGCAAGGGAGAGATTCTAAGTGCGTGAGCGAAAGAATTTTAAGTATGTGTGAAAGTGGAACAATTTCTTCTCAAGCATGTGCGGAAGGGCATGAAACGACTGTAGATGGGGGTAATTTTAACATTGGTACGGAGGTTAATTTTATTTTTCAAGAAAATCGAATGCCTAGGTGTTTTGAAAAAGGAAAATGCGAACTTATGCGTAAGTATGAGTGGCATAAGTGGGCATTTTAATTCTTCAATGGTTTTTTTTCTTTTTTTACGTGAGAGGACAATGTTCTCGACTTTCTTAAGTAAAAGATACCATCAAGTCCCTGTGGAGGAGCCCCTGTGGTCAACTATGTCCAAACCAGAGTTGTATTTGAAAGGCATAGGCCTTAGGTGTCAGTTTTTCTAGGTTCATGGTTCTCAAATGCTTGATCGTATTATTCTAAACATGCTGAAAAATCCATGAGTGTACCAGGAGTCAAGTTAAATAAGCTTCCTTTGGATAGGCAAGTTTCTAAGTGAACTCATGTGAGTGTATGTAGTTGTAAACCTGGAAATCTACCTTTGGTCGAAATTTCACCTTTCCCGGTAGACATAGTTCAATTTTGAATCTCATTACGAAATAAAAAGGGGGGGGGGAGAATGGGATAAGAGTAATATCTTCCTTTCGGGCAATATTTTAGAATTGTCCCAGTCTAGCATATGTCCTACTTTCTAAGTCTCTCTGGCTTTCTTCTTTTTATCACTTCTTTATTTTGGGTGGCAAGTACAGTCCCTTGTTTGGATCCTATACTAGTATAGCCGTTTGTTTGGCATATACTTGTGCGTAAAGGCGTGAAAGCCTGCTAAAATAGAGAGTTTAACCTGTTCACTTGGGTGTTATTTTTCTTTTGTTGGCCTCTCATTGCCTGATTTTTTTATTTGAGGGGGAGCTCTTCTGTTTTTCACCCTGATTTTTTTCATGCTTCCCCTCTAGAAGTGTTTGTATAGTGCCAGAGCTAGTTTTGGGACATATGCTAGGTCCGGGTAACTCTTCATTTTGACCTGGGGTTAATACGAGTGGGGCAAAAATAAGGGAGGTTTGCTTTGGGGTTTTAAATTGTCCCAGTCTACAAGGTAGACAATTTCTCTTCTATCATGTAAATCTAGTCTAGTTATATGTGTGTGAATGAAGTGGCATGATTTGGCAGAGATGTGTTCAAATAGATACGAGTATTGAAAGAATAGTTCTCAAGTATTGAAAGCTATTCATGCATGGAATTTCTTTAGATAAAGTGCATTCCACGAACCTGAAACCTCGACTCCTTCAGCATCTACCAGGCGGTAGGCATTCCTGGAATAGGCATGGGTGATCACATAGGGTCCCTCTCATGTGGGTTGCAACTTCCCTCTTGGGTGAGGCTGTCTTGATAGCATGATTTGCTTAAGTACTAACTCCCCGATTTCAAATTTCTTTTTATTACCTACTTTTCAAATGCCCTTGCCACCCTTATTTGGTAGGCCCGGGCATGGTCTTCCAGTCTTAATCTTTTATCGTCTAGTAGTTCTCTCTTTTTGGTATTTTTTTGATATTTTATGTTTTTGAAAGTGTGAAGATTGATGCATACTTACGGTTTTGAAAAGGCCTGCGTTGGTGAATAGATATGTTTTTTTGGAAAATAGAATGGAGATAAAGTTTGAAAAACGATTTTGTTTTAGAAGGAAAGCATGGAAAGACAGTTCGTAAATATTTTTGGCGGAAACCATGGAAACACGGCTTCGTAAAATATTTTATTTTGAAGAATGGTGCGGAAGCGCAGATTGTAAAATGTCTTTGTTTTGAAGAAGAATGTGAAAATGTGGCTTGTAAATATTTTCGTTGTTTGGTAAACAAGTAAAGAAAGTTTGGAAAATGCTTTATTTTATTTGGAAGTTTGAAATACGGTTTTGTAAAACTTTTGTTTTAAAGGAGAGTGTGGAAAACCCTTTTTTAAGAAAACATTTTTCAGAAAAAGAGTGGAAATAAAGCTGGAAACAAGTATGTTCAGAGTTGGGGAATGAGAGCTGATTGGCCTGTATTTTTGGATTTTGGTTTTTAGGAAAGCAGGTAAACAAATATGTATAGGGTGATGGAAACGAAAGTTGGTAAACAAATATTTTTATCTTTTTGATTTGTTTGAAAAAAGCTGTTAACAAATATGTACAGGGTGTTGAAAGCGAAACTTGGTAAACAAATTATTTTGAACTTTTGATTTTTTTGAAAAAAAAAAGCTGTAAATAAATATGTACAGGGTGTTGAAAGCTCACCCAAGGGGATCGGTACCTGGTTCTTGGATACGTATTGTTTCCTCAAGTCGGCTTCGTTTTGGCTGCCGACTGATGTCTGGCGGGGGTCCCCTATTCCCGAACTCTTCCTCCCTGAGCCTCTTCAAGGGCCTTCCTTGATGGAGCAGTTCTTCATCGGTGGAGCCTGGCTGCCAACATGCAAGCACCTCTAGCCAGATGTGCATGGCACAGACGCTCCAATTCCGGGCCCGTGTCTCGTTAAAGCGTGCTTCTCCCCAGATGGATATCACTTCCCCGTGGTACGGGAAGCGAAGGCATTGGTGTCGGGTGGATGAGACGGCTTCGATGCTGTTGAGCCATGTCCTCCCAACAATGAGAGGATGGGGTGATCGAATGTTCATTATCATGCAGTTGACGATGGTGGAAACCGGGCCGATCTTCAATGGGAGGGTGACCAGTCCGCAAGCGTTCTTGCGCGTGCTGTTGGAGGCATAATGTATTCGTACGAGGGCTCCAATCTAGGAACCCTGCCTTCTAGCTTTTGGTAGGCGGAATATGTAAGAACGTTAGTTTCTGCTCCTGTATCGATTAGAATATGCCGGAATTCCCATCCTTCGAGTATGGCAGTGATTGCGAGGGCTGCGGAGTGTGCTCCGGCTTTTGCGACTTCGTGGGGGAGGAAGGTGATTGAGTTGGGCTCCGTAAGATTGTTTGATGGATGCAGGGTCCTGGCCGCTTCTTCTGAGGGATAGTTGTCGTTATAAGGGGATCCAGGTGGGCTACCACCTTCATCCTCGTTCCTCGGTCGCAGGGCTAGTGTGAACATATTATGTATTTCCCAGTTGTTCTCGTTCTCGTACTGGAGGTGTGCCTCTCCCCAGATTGTCAGTACATGACTCATGAAGGGCAGTCGAAGGCATTGGTGCCGGGGAACAGATAGCTTGGATGCTATCCAACCATGGTCGTCCTAGCATCAATGGATACCTTGTGTCGATATCGGCGACGAAGCAGGCTACTTCACAGATGAGAGGGTCGACGGATAACTCGAATGTTCCGGGGCCGCGGAGAGTCTTCCAGTATGGTTGAAAGCTAGAATAGTATGGTGGGCCGGTTGGACGGGGGGACTGCCTAGTCCGGGTATCTTTTGGTAGGTGAAGCATGTCATTATGTTCATTCTTGACCCTGGGTCCACGAAGATGTTGTTTAGCCACAACATTTGAAGTCATCCGCGGATGTAGAGGGGGTAGACTCGCAGTCTGGGATCCGGGAGGTCTTGGTCAGTGAATGATATGGTCATTGGGCGGTGGGGGCTATTGACAGTGTCGATACTCTTGGAGAATCCATTGTCGTCCGGATGCAGATCATCCGACGTACATTCCCCTCCCTCGGGTCCTTCGCTAGCTCCTTCGGGGATCTCCACAAAGGGTTCTTCTTATTCGTCTCCTCCCGGGTTTTCTAGTCCGCTTGCGTCGGACTCGATATTGATGACCGCGGGTAGGGCGAGAGCTGCATCTTCTTCTTCACCATAGAGTATGGCGAGGTCATGGTTGTCGAGGTTCAGCTAGAAGGGCTCGTTCTCCCCCTCCTCCTCGGATTCCTCGGATAGACTGTCATCAGTGACGTTTTCTGAACTGCTTGGTTGCGGTGATTGTTGTCTCCCTCTCCTGACCATGTTTACCATGTGGGCTCCAGATGTGGACGTTTGGTTGTGACCTGGCAATGGGTCAGTAAATATGCCAAGTGGCTTGGAGGCTCGAGAATTGCCCTAGTTTAAGTGGCTTTTGATCATGGTCCAATCAAAGCGCCTGTCATCATTTAAATCGTAAATAAAATCCTGAAAAACAACGCATTGTTCTACGGTATGACCATGCTGTTGGTGGTATTGACAGTAACGCAGTCTGCTAGCCCCGGGGAGTGGAGGCTTAGCAACTGGGAGGGAGATACTATTTGTGTTCATTAGTACCCTAAAAATCCTTGTTAGTGTTTCTGAGAGGGGAGGGTAAGAGTTCCTCTTTTCCATTCGTCTCTGATCATAGGATGTCGGAGGGGAGACCTCATTATAAGTATTTTGGGTGGGCTGCCTAGGATTTGGGTTCTGCCTTCTTAGGAAGCTGGAATAGAAAGGGGTAATAGGCTAGCCTTGTCTTGAAATTACAGGGTTTTGGACCAGAGAATTTTGGATTACCGGGTTTTGTTGTGTCAGCACAGGGAAGGGTACTGATCGAGTGGTGAAATTTTAGTTGTTTGGTCGAGGCGGCGCATACCCGGATGAACCGGACGTGTACTGTCTCGGAGCCGTTCCTCGATCAGGAACCTGTGCTCCGTTTGGGTAGAGTGCCGATACTTTGGTAATAATCCCCTCTACCGTGGGGGTTTGTGCCTTACGAGGCGGTTGTCAAACCCTATGGCTGATAGGTGGGGACTGGGTTTGGACTACTGGGGCTACACAACGGGAAATCTTGTTGTGGCGGTCAATTAGAAGCTGATAGGTAGTACAGTCTCCGTACAAAAGGCTCGTACGAAGCTCTGGACTCAGGCTCTGTAATATCATGTCAATTTCTTGATATTCTGTGAGTTGCAGGCCGGTCCGGTGGACAAGTGTGCGCCACCGAGACACGTATTGTTCAAATTCCTCCCTAGGCCTCATTCTCTCCACGGTTAAATCTGAAATAGAGGGGGTTCTGATCTTCTGGTAACTGTAGCGGCCTAAGAACTTCTCGCTTACAGCCGAGAAGTTCGACAAGTGATCTATTGGAGGGTGGAGAAGTAGTGCTTCTACTTCCAATGATTTTTGGAAGAGGAAGACTAGCAGATGTTGATTATCAAGAAAGGGGTGGGCGTCTAGATAAAAAGCTGTTAAATGGATGCCTGGGTCTCCACGACCGTTATACCGGCGGAATTTGGGGATTTTGAATCCCTCCGGTAGGTGGACTGATGGGATTTGTCTAAGGTTATGTATAGACATGTGCTTGGGGGCTGAGGGACCAATCTCGGAGAGGATTCTCCGGATGGTTTCATCAAGTGTTTCTCCCCTGGGAGGGCTGCCTAGCGGTCCCGGGTTTGGGGTGGCCTGGTAAGGGCTTGGGGTGGAAATAGTTGGGAACATTGGAACCGCGGGTGAAAGGGGGGTGAACAAAAAAATGCTCGGATTGACCGAGTGGCTGGGTGTGGACGAGGTTTTGGGAATGGTCTTAGGGGTTTCGACAGGAGCCTCCTGTCTCAGGGTTTTGACCTGACGGTAGTCGGCGAGGTCATGAAACATGTCCTATACGAATTGGTATCCTAGACTGGCCATCTTTTCCTCTAAATGTGTCAGGAATTGCGTGGCCTGATCCCTCTTGGTGGATTCTCTCCTCTAGTATCTCCTTCTCTATGCGGGATTCCATGATGTGTGTGAAATGATTCAGGGGAATGAATGCAGATATAAAGCTATAAATAAAGCAGTAAAGGATTGCGCAGCGGTGTGCAGCTTACAAAGCAGTAAAGGATTGCGCAGCGGTGTGCGACTTACAAAGCAGTAAATAATGTTGTGATGCGAAGTAAAGGAGGATCAGATTCGAGGGGTGGGAAACTCTAACCTTCCTAGAGGGTTGATAGCATTCTAGTCAAACTTGTAAAAGGGGGGCAGAAGAGGATTACCTTTTGTTGTTTTCACGAGGGAGGTCCCACCGTGATCACCAGATTTGTCGGCGTCGGATTCCGTGTCGGTGTCGGAAAGAATCCACCGGTGGGGGGTGTGCATGTGTGTGTGGGGGTTCTTCGGGGATTCGGATCGGATGTGTGCCCTGGCGGGCTCGGTCGGATCGTCTTCTCGGAAGGGTGGTGTGTCGTTCCTGGTTGAGGCGCCTGACAACGGCTCAAGAGGATTCCAGAGTTTGTGTGATCGCCACCTGCTTTTTCTAAAAGCAGGAAAATGTTGGGTTGATTTGATCACCGACGTGGGGAGTTTTTGGGGTCTCCGATCTGAGACACGGATATACCGTACATAGAGGTGAAAAACAGGTAATCCTATTCTTCTTCCGGGGCTTGACTAAAGGAGTCTTGGGACAAGGGTGCAAGTGGGGTGTGGATATGGGGCGGCTAGTGGGATCCAGCCGTCTGGTGAGGGGCGGCTACTAGGGTTTAGCCGTCCGGGGCCTGGGTTTGTTTGGGCAGAACTTCGGTAGGAAATGAGTTTGGTCTTAGACAAAGGCTAAGCTAGGTTTAGCCCGGGTTTCTGGAGGGTGGAATGAGAGGGTGTTTTTGGGTAGGGAATGAATTTTCTCTCACAAAAGTTGCTCTCTTTCTCTCTCTTGGGATTTCTAGTGGGGAAAGGGAGGTTGAGATTTCAAGTGGATGTGAATTGTGTGTTGTTGGTTGTGGATTGGGATTGTGTTAAAATGTTTTGAACCCCCTCTATTTATAGTAAAAGAGAGGCAGGGGAATATCCAGGGGGTAATGGAGTGGCTTGGTTAATAGTGTCTTTGATTAGACTACTCATTAATTCTATGGTTCTTCTGTCAGGACCAGGTGAAGGGCGGATAGTTAAGGGCGGCTAGTTCTAACTAGCCGCCCAGGATGGGGCGGCTACTTCTTGGTAGCCGCCCCTATCATGACCGGCCAAACGTCCCATCTCTGACAAGCGGTGGCTTGGGTCGGTTACTTGGGTTGATCTGGCCAAGATGGGGCGGCTAAAGGTCACAACCTGCCGCAATGATCAGCATTTAATGCTGCTTTATGTCCCATCCAGGGAAGTGGTTTAAGGTCGGCCAGGGGGGGCGGCTAGGGGCGGTTAGTTAGGGCTAGCCGCCCCTTGCCAGGGACTTGGAGTTTTTGGGGTTTTAGAGCTTCTCTTAGGCATGGGGTTCCCGATTTGGGCCAGGGTCTGGTTTAGGGTAGGGTTTAGGTTTTAGGTCTGGGGCTAGGGTTAGGGTTTCCGGTTTAGGTTAGGGTTAGGGTTTAGGGTTAAGGTTTAGGGTTAGTTTTAAGGTTTTCGGTCAGGCTAGGGTTTAGGTTTAGGTCTGGGGCTAGGGTTAGGGTTTCCGGTTTCCTGAACTTTTGGTTCTCTATTAGATGTCCAAATGTGGGATATTTTCAGACGTTACTTGAAGTATTTCTGTCTTTCTGGACGGTCAAAATTGGGGTATCTACAGTTCGGATGAGTGTACCAACCCAGGTCGGCATGCCCTCTAGCGACGGTGGTGAAGTGTGGTCACCCGAAGGCCCGGCGAGCTAAATTAAGAGAGAATAATTTCTCATTTTTTCAAGTTTCAAACCAAATAAAAAAATTTCACATTTAAACACATATAACATATTGTTATAGCAGCATTTAAAACACATCAAAATATGATGTTAGCATTTATAACACATCAAAATATGATTTTAGCATTCCATAACAAATCATCTCTAGAAAACAAAATACATGTTCAAATTATTTTTATATTTATTTTATTTTTTGAAAACAAAGAGTAATTATTTTTATTGGATATGTTATTTATTTTTGTATATGAAAAAATCAATATAGTCACATGAATGGTTGTAGAATTAGAACATGTATTTTGTTATGTAGTCACGTGAATGGTTGGTTATGGAATGCGAATATCATATTTTGATGTGCTTTAAATGCTATTATGACTGTCTGTTATATGTGTTTAAATGTGAAATTTGTTTATTTGATTTGAAACTTGTAAAAATGTGAATTTAGCTCGTCGGACCTTCGGGCGACCATAATTCACCATCGTCGTAAGACGGCATGTTGACCTGGGTTGGTACACTCGCCAGAACCTCTGGCGACCATAATTCATCACCTTCGTCAGAGGGATCGCCGACCTCGGGGTGAGTTTACTCCTACTGTACAGTGCACAAATTTTTTTTTTCAAGGGGTGGGCTTCTTGCTATGTGGGGTGCCTATATCCGCGCCCTATATGAAAACCCCAACAACAATTTTTTTTTAATAATTAATACTACATTAAAATGGGTCTACAACAAATTGTTCCTAACCATGGCAAACCAATGATATATAGCTGTTTTCTCCCTGTTTAGGGTCCCCCACTTGTATGATTAAATGACTAATCCAAGCACAACACCCAATCATCCTTCATAACCTCTCTGCACCAAGTCATATATGGAGAATTATACGATAGGGTCGAGCTGGCCTACTGGACCACGGCCATCTCGGCCTTCAGCATAATCGGATTGGTGTCGGTGGTCTCAGGAGAAACGACACTGATGGCGGTGAGTTGAAACCCGCTCTTCCGCATCCACGTCTTGCTCTCTTTCCTCTCATTTTCGTGGGGATGGGTGCGATCACGCTAGTCGATCTCCTGCCCTGCTTGCAAAGGTCGGTGAAGATGACCGAGGCCTTGCTATGGGCGTCCACGGCATTCTTGGTGTACGCTATAGGGTTTGCGCTCTGCATCTCGCTCCTGACGAGCTTTATGGGGACGGTTGTGGTAGTGATCACAGTGGCGCTGTTGGCCGGAAGGCCGAGGATTGGGTAAGAATACTAAGGTGCTTTGATTGTATAGTATGGATGGAGTGGTGTTTTGAAGTGTTTAGTATTGTTGTTGTGGATGCTGGTGTTCGAAGCATGTGTTTCATGAACGTGTGTAATAAGTTTAGCGACTTCTCTTTTTTAGTCAGTCGGAGTCGCTTTCCCTCGTTGAGTCAGTCAGAGTCGCTCCCGCTATATCGGATGGCACGCGTATGAGATGTGGAGGTGTGTCGAGGGCTTGTGGAGGCGCGAGTAGAGGCTGTGAACACGGAGACTCTCGGAGGTGTGCGTAGAGGGCACGGCAGACTGGAGGTGACGCCATGGACGGGGGCACATGGCGAACGATAGCGCACGAAGGTCTACGGTGCACGGGAACGGCACGTACAGACAATGTGTCGGGGATGACGATGCGAACAACGGCGCGATGAAGACGACGACTTAATGAATGTCGAATCTCAAGAAAGATCGGATGAACGAAAGAAAGAAAAAAAAAGTTGGTAACTCGAGGGGCTCTGATATCATGTTAGGATAAAGAAAAGAAAATTCTTATTATTATATGAGAGAAGTCGAATACTAAATTTATAGATACATAACTGAAAACCTAAAATATACTAGAAAAAGAAACTAGGAAAACTATGAAACTAATGATATCATAATAATGATAATAAAAAATCAATATTTTCATAATAATGACTTTTTAACAAGCCGTCGATCATCTCGCTGAGATGGACAACTTCTTACTTGTTGTGCGTTTTAGGATCGGGTTTCGGTTTTTGATGGTATCATTGTTTCTCGATGAATTGCCTCAGCTGCCGCAGCTTTCCAATATTCTGTTCCATTTTGATCTTAGATTGGTATTTAGCTCATAGATCTTTTTTCTAGGGAGAAAGTATAAGAAATTTCAATGGAGAAAGTTTAAGAAATTATGGTTACTAAGTTCTAGCCATACTGATTTAATGTTGGATGTGCTGGAATAATGAGCTATTATAAGACAAAACAGAAAGATGAATACGGAGATTAGAAGAGTTTGGTATGAAGTTACGTGGTAACGTTGTCTTTAGAACAAAATACGCCCCCTCCATCACATAGGATTTTGGACGATCTGTTTCCAAAATAAAATCACTCAGTCCTCGCTGTTTTCTTCGCGGTGTAAACAGGAAGAGAAGTCGAACCAGTCGCAGACTTGATCGCCCAAAAGAACATGAAAAAATAAGAAATCTATTTGTGGAGGATTTCTGGTGGAACACTTAGATTTTTCGCATGATCTAAATCTCTGAGAAGATGGCCTTTTTATAGGCACAGAGATTCGACCGTTGGAGGTGTAACGTTGGCAATAATTACACGCGCCAATTATGGTAAGCATTTTCGGTTACCATATTTATTTCCAACGTTTAAAATTCAAATGTTACCAGACGTTGCGAAAAACAAAACGTCTGTGAATGCAAATGCAATTTACAAGTCTCAGCCCCTACTTGATTCCCTACCTAAGATAAACATGCATCATATTTAAAAACTATTTCATCGCATTCTTTAACCGATGTGAGACTATACATTTTAGAGGGAATTAAATATCCAACAGGAAGGTCCTCTGTATTAAATAACCGATGTGAAACTAATTAATACATTTTTTTAAAGAAATGTATTAATTTTCCAACAGGATGGTCCTTTGTACCTCTTCTATTAATTGTGTGTGTTTTTTTTTAATATTGGAGGAATAACTCGTGGCTGACATTACGGTTAATCTGAGAAAATTATCTCTGACCTGTTTGTCCGGTCTCTTGAACCCAAGATTTACCCTTAATACATGCAAGTCTTGAATCGTTGTACTATGATCACTGTGGACAAAAGATTATGTTAATTGAGTTGGTCCGACATTGTTTATCTATGGTTTATTTTTCTCCTTCAATTTCAGTTTAGTGTAGTTGTTGAGGTTCAAGAATTTCACTTTCGTGCTGCGTATACCTTTGTCTCTCTCATATTGTTCCGGTGGGCTTTGTCTTTCTTTCTTTTTTGTATGCAAATAGCAAGTGAGCAAACAATAAATCCCCTTTTTAACTTTTTGAGTTTTTGTTCTTTTAAAGAAAAGTGATGGTTTTTCCGCTTTTGTTGTATTAAAGAAAACTGAAAAAGTTTCGATGGGTTTGAAGCAATTGCAATGCATTTTGATCAAATAAATTACTATCTGTCCCACACAATAACACAAACCCGCCCGGCTTGCATAACCTGTGAGTGGTTTGACAAAACCAGCGGTCCAACCGCCGGTTTTTTGTGAATATTGTGTTTAGAGGTTTAACCGAATCGGAAATTGAACCGGTGGATTGGTTAACCGGTTCAACCATCCGGTGCAAGTAAAGTTTTAAAACATTGCTATTAATTGTTAGTGTAAAGATTCACTTCAGACAATATCTCAAAATTTTCTTATGCAACACATGACAATCTTACAAACAGCTGACTTCAACATCGTTAAACATAGGTTAATTTTTGAAAGCCCATTTTCAAGTGTTTCATAATTGATTTATGTGTCAATGCTGAAGTGTACGAGTTTCTATGGAAGATAAGTATCCTGATAATGCCTGGACAAATAGGCCAATTCATAAATATTTTTCTTGTGTGATGGTGTTGTGTTTTTGTCATGATATGAGGTTTGTTTTGGCTTCTATAAATATTCATCAATTGTTATGAGAGCGACACGAATACCAACATTTAATGGTTTAAAAAGGCATAAAATAACATACTAACGAGATGGTAAATGAAAAACTGAAACATATAATAGTTTGTTGTTCATTCTCATTTTATTGCAATTGGAATGCTCACGTTAAAAATATTTGAAATCATGTAACCATTGACACATCAGACAAAACGTGAAATTCTCTTTCTAGATTAAAATTACCAAATTCAGTTATTTTATATTTTTATGACAATTAAAAACCCCTGTGAAAGAGATAATTATTTACAAAATATAGATAATCAATTATTCTCTACAGAAAAGTGAAAAGAGGGGCGAGAATGAATCTCAGTTTCATGGCTTCACAGTCCACGAATTGATACACAAGTAATACGATACCAGTACGAAGTGATAGTGAAAAACAAAAACAACAGAAGCAATATTAGATCAACAGAACTAATATTAATGGAACAAAAGAACCTTCAACATAAAATCGGAAAAACTCTCCCTGGGCGCCGGCATATTGTTGAATTTTTACCATTGCAATGAGATGCAGTGCTCTAAGATCGTAGCATGTCAGAGTACGCGCAATCGGCAGAAGCTTTGGAAATTCATCAAGGAACAATGAAATCATCAGAAGCCATAACCCAGTCATAAAACACAAAGCAAGGAAGAAGTTGCACAGATGATTGTCGACCGAAGAGTTTCCGAGAGAATCGATTATGCAACTCAGTGAGAACACGAGCATCGGAAAAGCCAATTGGGACTGGAGATCTTGCGCTTCCCCCATCTGTTGATCTCCTGGTTGTTAACACTTTTTTGTGATAAGCAAATTAAAGCTCACTAAGCTTTCCCCCGTCTTATATAACAATTGGAGGGAGGGGGGGGGGGGGGGCTACATTTTTTTGTTCTTTCATTAATCTATGCAAGTTTCATAAACAAAGAGAGCTTGTACTATAGATGCTCCCGTGTTGCGCCCACTTGTCATTGATTGCTTCAATATTTCCTTGTCAAATAAGTTTGAATATTGTTAGAATAAGATAAATAAAATAATAATGAACCTTAAAACCCAATAATCATGTTTCATTAATTAGTCTAGGTTAATTTTTAGGATTTTTAAAATTTTTCAGAGTCACTTTAGATTGGAATTTCTGGTTAGGTTGTTATTTATTTTAGATTTGTTACTCTTTATGTTGAATTTTTAAGATTTACTTTATATTTTATTTAAGATTCTATTAAATAATTGGAACCTATAAAAATTAAAAAAAAATATCTTTTATTTATTTCTTTGTGAATTCAAAGAGTTTCATGTAGAATTAAAAAGTTATTCAAGACGAAGGCATGAATTTTCTTCTTCCATTGTGAATTGTCATTTGATATAAGAACCTTCATTCCACAGCTTAATTTCATTGCTTCTGATGATTTCATTGTTCCACCACCTCCACACGTTTGTTTGAAAAAAACACCCTACATTCTCCACCCCCACCCCACCAGGTCCTTCCCGCAAATATAATAATAATAAAAAAAAACAAATATAAAAAACTAACATCTAACCTCCCACCTGATCCTCCCTTGTGTCCCATGGTCCAACCCTCACCCCCAACCCACATAGAAAATACAAAACAAAACAAACAAACAAAAATCCCCTCCTCCCCCCCCCCCCCCCCCCCCCCCCCCGCATATGGCAGGTTATTAAAAACCCACACGTACACACGCACCCGGATCACCCCTCCCCACCCCCACCAACATTACCCCTGTTCCCAACGTCGTTCCTCTCAGGGAAACAAACATCCCCATCAGATCAACCAGATCCATCCACACATCCCCTCATGTTGACATTTGTTCCCCCCATCTGAAAAAAAAAAAATCATCAATATCAGATTACTTCTCAAATCAGTCCAAACAAAAAAAAAAAAATTAATGGCCTCTTCTACAAATATAATCACTAAAAGAGCGTGATGCAGATGTGATAGCCACAAGTTACATAGATGATTGAGATAAAAAAAGATTAGAAAAGAAAAAGAAATCATAATCGTTCTTTCAGTGATTATATTCGTAGAAGGTCATACACTGTAATTTTAGAATGTCATAATTCAAACCGTAGATTAGAATCGTTATTTTTATATACTCATGCGTTCGTAACGAGAGCCCTACAAGAGTAGTTTCTATACAACTATGATAAATTTTAAAGCAATCTGAGATCATTTCAGAGGTCAAATCGATAGTTCAAAGTTATTTTTATTATTTTTAGTAAATTTGAATTTGAATTTGAATTCCAATTTAGATTTAGGTAGGATTTAGTTGTGATTTGAGTGGTTTAGAGAGATTTGTTGAGATCCTAGTTTGTTATGATTCTTTAATCTATAAATAGACTTTGATAATAAAGTTTTATTCTCTTTATTTTTCTATTATATTTTTATTATCCTAAGTGGAATAACAAATACATAGAATTCTATTGTTCTGTTATTCCTTGTTAGAAATCAATAGATTCATTGAAGCCCATCACCCTAGTATTCTTCGCGAATTAACAGCGTCGTTGGAGCCTGCAGATCTACCAAACCCTTGGACGTAATCAAATCAGTAGAAGAGTGTAATCCTATGCTACATCTGTTAGAATCAGAGCTTGCGTCGATCTTCAAAGCATCCCTAATTAGCGACGCAGGGGCGGACCCAAGGGGGGAGCGGGCTGGGGCCCAGGCACCCTGATGCAGCATGTAACCACGCTCTTCTATGGATCCGTTCAAAGGAATGAAATCGGTAGGCTTCAACGGCGCTGTTGATTCTTCAAAAGAATGCCAAGGGGTTGGGCTTCAATAATCTGTTAATTTCGGATGAAATACCAGAGAATTGGGAGGTCTATGCAATTGTTAGTACTCCTAACAAAATGCAATAGATAAAATAACTAAACTTCAAATAATCAACAATCTGCTTTGTTAATTGGTTTACAAGCTTAGGGGGCGTTTGGATGTGAGTTTGGGAGGATTATGGGTTTGCAGGAATCTAATTATTTTTAATCTGTTACCAAACAGTCAAATAAGCTCTAAACTTAATTAAAAGCTGCAAACAGATTATAGTTATACATGTATTATAACAGGTTGATTTTGAAAAGCGACGGAAGGGTCGCTTCCCACAAACTTTACCAAAAAAGCGGATTGAATGGACAATTATACCCTCGTCAGTTATTAGTATTTGCCATCATATATAAACCAAATAAAACCCAGCAATCTCTCTCTTCATTTCACTTTTTTTTCACTCATTAGAAATCCTCACTGTCTCTTCTTGTGATCTCACTCTCTGATGGTGCTGGTGGTGCTTGATCATTGAAGGTAAATGTTTAATGGATTTCATAACCCCTCTCTCTTCCGTTTTTCTCCCATCTCTCTTCGCGTTTTTATTTCCTCGGGGATTTGCTTCATGGGTTCTTTAGGGTTTCATGTTTTATGGTTTATTTTTGTGTGGGTTTTTTGAATTAGTTTTTCATGGATTCTTTATGTTTCATGTTTTATGGTTTATTTTTGTGTGGGTTTTGTTGGATGAGTTTTTCATGGATTCTTTAGGATTTCATGTTTTATGGTTTATTTTTGTGTGGGTTTTGTTGGATGAGTTTTTCATGGATTCTTTAGGATTTCATGTTTTATGGTTTATTTTTGTGTGGGTTTTGTTGGATTAGTTTTTCATGGATTCTTTAGGTTTCATGTTTTATAGTTTATTTTTGTGTGGGTTTTGTTGGATTAATTTTTCATGGATTCTTTAAGTTTCATGTTTTTTGGTTTTTTTTATGTGGGTTTTGTAGTATTATTATTTTTATTTATTTTATCATGATTTTGATTGGAGTATCTACAATATATATCTGAGCACTTTGAGTTCATTTTAACAAGATGATCAAGATCATCACATCAGATGATCCAATTAAAACTATCAACAAAACTGATACAGGTTGAGAATTTCTAAACAATACATGATTACTTTAAAGAAAGACTTTTTTAAAAAAAAGAATGAGAATCTCATAGTTCATTATACATTCTGCATGCATGAATAATTCTTGAGGGAGATCTATGAATGAATATGCTTTGAAACTTACAAAAAAAAAAAACAGAGGATCAAATTCATTACTCATTCTTTTAATTACCCACACAATCATTGCTTTAACCATCCCTAAACAATGCTTCCTCTTCACCATCTTTGAGACATCTTTATGAGTACATCTATGATTTAATTATGTGTTATCTTGCATAAAGTTGGATGCTATGAAGAAGAACAAGTTCCCAGCCATACCAAGATATTTTTATTGAGACTAATTACAAAGCAAAATGAATATACATAACTGAGACCTCCAAATATCCTGTATGACCAATTCACACATCATTTAGTATTAGCCCATCATGTAACAAAAAACGATCAACATCATGTAGGAAGAGAAGACATTGGTCTAATTGCAGCAACATGACAGTGGTGTTGTATCTATTGCATTGAAATATTAGGTTTTACATGAGTATTTATGTGGAGTTTATGGTGATTGAGAATGATCAGATTCTTCTAAGCTTGTTGAATTTTTTTTGGGGGGGGGAACTATACATTAGTGTTGAATAAAATAATTACATTTATATATGTGTATGCAGAGATGGATAGTCAACAAAGTCTTAATGGGAGTAGCCTAAACTCTAATGTCAAGAGGTTCACAGTGAGAGGGAAGGGAAAGAAGCCCATTGATCCTAATAAACAAAAGGCTTCCTGGGACAATCATAATCATGAGGTGTTTGTGATGATATGTCTAGAAGAAATGCAACAAGGGAACAAGCCTGGACAAACCTTAAATAGGATGGGGTACATGAACCTAGCAAGAAAATTTTTTGAACGAACTCATGTGCGGTATGAGAGAGATCAATTCAAAAATCATTGGGATGTCACTAGGAAGGACTGGCAAACATGGAAGGCATTGCAAAAAGAAACAGGGCTTGGTTAGGATGAAGTGAAAAAAAACTTATGCAATGCCACGAGAATGGTGGGCTTCCTTTGCTCAGGTAATATTATTTTATTGTTTAGAGTATGTCTTATAGGTTATATAAAACACATTAAATGT
Source organism: Acorus calamus (assembly GCA_030737845.1). Taxonomy (NCBI): domain Eukaryota; kingdom Viridiplantae; phylum Streptophyta; class Magnoliopsida; order Acorales; family Acoraceae; genus Acorus; species Acorus calamus. The sequence goes on along the minus strand of CM060866.1, from coordinate 21,218,150 downwards.
TATGGATACTAACATAAATTTTTTATTTAACATATAGAGAAATCCTGGGGCAGAAAAGTTTGCTGATAAACCCCTATTACTTGAGGATGAGCTGGATATCCTGTTTGGAGGTGCAGCAGCCAGGGGTGATAGGGTGTTCATTCCCTCCTCCAATTCATGTGGATTGGATGGCATAAACTTCACACATGAGGAAAATGAGATTGTGGCAGATTTTTTAATGGGGTCTGATATTTTTTATGAAGATAAATCAACCCCAAGGGCCAACCCAAGTGCTGCCCTTCTCAGTCTAGCATTGGTGTAGAGACTACTAGTCCTCGTTGTCCTAGTCCTGGATCACGCACTTGTGGCAATGTTAAGAGGGCTAGAGTCAGGACTAGACAGAAATTAGAGCAATCCACTAATCGTATATGTGATGTCATCGAAATGAGGACGAAGTTAATGTGCCCTTCTGGTTTGGCCTCAACAATCCCCTCCATTGCGGAGGCAATGGATTTGTTGGCTACATGTGATGAAATTCCTCTGAAGTCCCCTTTATGGTCTTATGCCATTATCCTTTTGAAAGATCCTGCTAATCGTGAGGTCTTTTTCAAGATGGTTGATAATGCTTGTAGAGCGACATGGTTGGCTGCCGAGTATGACTTGATTCATCCTCACTAGATCCACCACTCCACATTCTATATGGTAGATTTCTGTACTACTGATCATTTTTTTTTGTAAATAGCAAACAATGTCAAATTTTTTTTGTAAACAACAAACAATGTCAGATGATTTTTTGTAAACAACAAACAATGTTAGTAGCTAGTATATGTGTTGATGTGTGTTGAATGACTACTATGGCAGAAATTTATGCTTATGATACAACTATGTGAGCATGATTATATTCGTTTTTATGGTATGGAATTATGATGTCTATTATACTTTTATAAAGTTTTCTTCATTTAATGTAATGTTTGGGATGTTCATTATTTTGCTTGTTTAATTATTAATGGTTGCAGGCTACTACATTATTATTCTTCAATCATGACAACCCCAAGCATGATGTAAGTATTTTGTTAAATTTTTTATTCCATCAGTAAAATAATGAAGTGTTGAATAGTTTTGTTTTATTTAGGAACATGAATGAACAAGATGTTGAAATAGAGATTGATGTCCTACTGCAATTACTTCTAGCACAAGTCTCATCTTATCAAGCAACATTTATGAATAAGCAGCTTGTGCATGACTAGACATACACCGATAATCAGAAAGTGCATGACATGCTAAATGGTCATTGGCGTGTGTGTTTCGACATGTGTCATGTAATGCCTCCATTATTCGTTAGACTTTGCATCTTACTTAGGGAGAAGGGGCTTGCACGTAATTCCTGTAATGTGTCTCTTGAGGAGCAAATGAGAATTTTTTTGCAGACAATTGGACACAGTGATCGGAATAGGGCAATGCAAGACACCTTAAAACACTCGGGAGAAACCATTAGTCGCTATTTTAACCTGATATTGGACGCTATTTGTGAATTGGCAGCAGATATCATTAAGCCCATTGAACCTTTACATAATGTCCCCAAGCACATAATGGATTATGGAGGTGGGAAATATTATCCATTTTTTAAGAATTGTGTTGGTGCACTCGATGGAACTCATGTTCATGCTTCTGTTCATGCCCATGAGCATTTAGCATTTAGGAGTGGAAGAGCCAAGACCCCTACCCAAAATGTACTTGCAGTATGTGATTTTAACATGTGCTTCACATTCGTCTCCGTTGGATGGGAGGGAACCGCACACGATGCAAAGGTGCTAGGTCTGCCGTATATAATCCAGCTCACAATTTTCCACACCCTCCCAATGGTTAGTATGATGAAAGAACCATTATTTACATTTGTTTAGTAATAATGCATGGAGCACCTAAATATTCATGTAATTTGTTTACTTGTAGAAAAATATTATGTGGTAGATGCTGGTTATCCCAATCGAAAAGGTTTTCTTGCTCCATATCAGAATACTAGGTATCATATACCTGACTTTCAACGTGCTGGGCCCCGAGGTAAAGAGGAGATGTTTAACAGTCTTCATTCGTCCTTGAGAAATGTCATTGAGAGATCATTTGGGGTGCTTAAAAAGAGATGGCCCATCTTGGACAAAATGCCAAATTATCCTTATAAAACACAAGTTAAAATTGTGGTAGCAACGATGGTTATTCATAATTTCATTATCGAACAAAGAATGCAGGATGAAGTAAATGCTGAATTTAATGAAGAAAACATAGATGTACAACGAGAGCAGGTGAAATGTCACAGACCCGTGACAAGATTTGTAACGCAATAGCTGCTGCGCATGGGCTGGTATGATATTTTTTCTCCTAATTTTTTAGTACACGATTTTTTTTTTTTGTAAGTACATTTCATCATAGCTCATAATTTTATGTAGGTAAATGTTTGATGAGAAGGACAAGTATAACAGAGGTGGCTTGATGTTAGATGGTGTTTGGAGACCAATCTCTATAACGATCATGAATTTTGTAATCGTGGTTTGATGGTTGGATTGTTTTTTTTTCAAGTACATTTTATGATGTTGAATGTGTAACAGCCTGCTTTTTGAATTTAATCACTTGAATGTGTAACAACACTTGAAAGTTATTTTTGGCCGCATTGTTTATAGATGAGTTTGTCATGTCTTTAATATGCAAGAGCTCTTTAATGTACATCAAGTGGGTTTATTCATGAGTTTACTAGGTTGTAGGATTTGGAGAATGAATGGGGACAAAACTGTAATTTTGTATTTTCATAAGCTGTGTTGTTGATTAGTTACCAAACATTTGATTAATTCTAGCATTTCAAAATCTTATTTGTCATTATTTACCAAACACGATTTTGAAGATTATTTGAAAATCCATGTAAAAAGTGAAATTGAAAAGCTATAAAAAATCAGCTTTATAGAAAAAGACGCACCCTTAGTTAAAGAAGAGAATCCCAACAAACTAGGATCTCAACTAATTATCTAAATCTGTAAACTAACAAACAAATATAACAAATCTTTATCTAATCCTAACTAAAATTCAAATTTGAATTCAAATAATGATTTGGAATTCAAATCTAAATATAGTAAATCCTAACAAATGCATAAAATCCTAACAAATCTTTGAACCGTCGATTTGACCTCCAAGACGATCTCAGAACGCTCTGAAAAATGTCGTAATAGCATAGCAACTACTACTGTAGGGCTCGTCGATACGAACGCGTGGACATATTATAATAGTGATTCTGATCTATGGTTCAAAAGTTATGGCCGTTTGAAGTCACGGTGCTCCCGATTCATCAAGATGTCTTTTCTTCTTGTGTTCCATTTGATCTCGGTCGTCCATATCTTGTATTGCTATGATGTCTGCATCACACCCCAACCCATGGGTCAATACAGGGGGTGGAGGGAGTAAATTCCCAGTGGGGACTAAAAAAACTTTTAACTTAGGTACCAACGTTTCTAATGAATCTCTTAGCTCATAGTCCAACCAGCCCACCACCCAAACAAATTGTTAAATCACAGGTTCCCAATCCTAAAATTCTTATGAATTCTGAATTGCAATAATACCCATCTAATTAAGGATGTCTCAAGTTATCCCAAACAATCTTAATTTTGAACATCCCTGTTAGCATGCATATTTGATTTTTTATAGTTGTATATCTGTATAATGAAGTATATGAATAAATGAAGTACATTTATTTTTTAATAGAAAATGAAATGCATGCTCTTATGAAATAAATGCATATATTTAATTTATATTTTCTATAATAGTGTATATGGAGATTGCAAAATATATATTGAGTTAGCTAATTTTATATACTGCGTTCGATGTGGTGAATGCAAATAGAGCTACAAAATGGACTGAGTATATTTGAGACCATTGAATATTTTGAAATTTGGAGGCATGCGTATTTTTATTTTGTAATGAGAAAATCTTTGTTATTGAGGGAATATTCATTTATGGTTTTCAAGGGTTGAAAAATCACTGATTTGACTTTTTTATCAATTTTTTTTGTTTATTTTGATTTTTTATTTGTTATATTGAGTCTCTCAATTTTTTTTAAAGTTAGGTTTTAGAATCAAACCCCAAAATATAAGCTTAAAGGATATTCTTATAAGTTTTTATAATTAGTTATTTTCTTCACATTCATTTTTTTCAAATTTTGAACCTTATTTTTTTCTATTTTTTGTGATGGGAATAATGAAATTTCAAGATTTTTCACTCCAAGTCTCTTGGCCTTCTGTCCCCACCTTGCTCTAATTCCTAATTTCACCCCTGGCGATGCTTACAATTGTGATGAAGCTCAATAGTACTCCAATAAAATTAACGCATGACTAAAGGAGTCAACACAATAGATGGAGGCGATGATGGTAGTTATACAATGTCGGGAGCAATCACCAACCCCACGATCAGTGGCGGAGGATTATATTGGTGATGATTTCGACAACCGGTTCGCAGAATATGAGCAACATGAAACGGGAGGAGCTTTCAGGCCACCTAGAGGACCCTCTGATTGATGGCAAACGAGCTTGAAAATTGATGTTCCAGAATTTCAGGGAGGCCTTCAGCGAGAGGAATTTCTCGATTGGTTGAATACTGTCGAGGAGGTCCTCGATTTCAAGGAAGTGCCCGAGGATAAATGGGTACCATTGGTTGCTACATGATTTCGAGGGAGAGCTGCAGCATGGTGGCAGCAGACTACAAACCCGATCTCGATGAGGCAAATCAAAGATCGAAACATGAGAGAAATTGAAGAAACATATGCGTGAGGTATTTTTACTGCATAACTATGTGTGGACGCTTTACCAACGGCTTCAAAATCTGTGACATCAATGGATACATCACAGAGTTTTATCTCTTGGTCACTCGTAATGACCTCGTTGAGTCTAATGATCAACTCGTATCTCGTTATATTGGAGGTATGCGCCAATAGTTTTAAGATACTTTGAATCTGTTTGATACTTTTTCTGTTTCTAAGGCATATCAAAGGGCCCTACAACTCTTTTGGAGGAGGACAAAATACCACCTTTCCCATGGTGAGTTGAACTCCTGCGCAGACAGGAAATGCCCCCAAATTGACCACAAGTGGTTTACCACCACCAAGGGCACCAACTACTGATCTTGGCTTCAAATGCTTTAAATGTGGCGAAACAGAACATCGGGCTATTGATTGTCGCAAGGGAGATTATCCGGGGAAGGCCCTATTTGTGGATATAGACGAGACAGGAGATGACGAGTTTGTAGATCCCATTAATAACCTATTATATGATGAGGATTACTAATCTTCTTAAGAGGTTGTTACTCGTAATCAAGGGTAGGCTTTGATAGTGCGGCATTTGTATGCTCGCAACAATATCTTTGATTCCACTAGGAGCATCGCATGCAAGGTTTGCCACCTTGTTATTGACTCGGGGAGCTATAAGAATGTCGTTGCTGAGGAAGCCGTCTAAAAACTCAAAAGTTAAACACCAAACCGCATCCAAATCCTTATAACCTATCATGGCTGAAGATGGGCAGTGAGGTAAACGTTTCTAAACGTTGTTAAGTTAACTTTTCCATTGGCACTAAATATAAGGATAAAATCTGGTGCGATGTTGTTACTATGGATGCATGCCATCTTTGTTGGGAAGACCCTAGCAATTTGATTGATGTGTTTCCCATGATGGGTGTTGTAACACTATATAGTTTTACTTGGGATAATACTTGCATAATTCTTGTTCCGAACAAGGAAGTTATTCCTAAGCCAATTGCTACAAAATGGAGTAATATTCTCATCTCGTATAAAAGTTTTATTGATGAGATGAAAGATTCAAGATTTGTTTATGTGCTGATTGGAATAGACGAAGGAGATTATCTTATTGTTCCAAATACTGTGAAACCCCTCCTCGATGAATTACAAGATATCTTCTCCGCTTGACTTACCGGATGGCTTACCCCCTCTCAGAGACGTCCAACACCAAATTGATTTGGCGCTTGGTTCTAGCCTTCCTAATAGACTTCACTATCACACGAATCCAAAGGAGCATATAAAGAACTTCGACACCAAGTTGAAGAACTTCTGGCAAAGGGATCTATCTGAGAGAGTCTCAGCTCATGTGCAATAACAACCTTGCTTACACCTAAGAAGGATGGTATTTGGTGAATGTGCGTCGACAGTAGAGCAATTAATAAAATAACTGTCAAGTATCATTTTTTCATCCCTCGTTTGGACGATCTCTTGGATTAATTGAGCGGTGCGATGACGTTCAGCAATTTGGATATGAAGAGTGGATATCACCAGATTTGTATTTGCGCTGGAGATGAATGGAAAATGACTTTCAAGACTCGAGAAGGCCTCTATGAGTGGTTTGTTATGCCCTTTGGGCTTTCCAATGCATCCGGCATATTTTATGTGATTCATGAATTAATTCTACGACCCTTTATTGGTCATTTTGTGGTGGTATATTTTGATGATATCCTGGTTCTAGCATCTTCAATGTTCTAATGGTTATATGCAGGGAAGAGCTTTTGCTGCAGTAAGGAAATGTTCTTTCCTGATCACAGCAATTGATCAATGACCCTCAACCCAAAACTCTTTTGCATGAGTTGATGTCTTATTATAGATGGTCCATCCCTCATTTCAACATTATTATATATGACCCCTATCATAGATTGCAAGAAATCCGATAAATTTGTGTGACCTGATGATGTAGCGCGATCATAGACCATTCGATCGATATTGAAGACCACCAAATTGATAATGATGATTGATTTATAATTTTAAATAATTTTTAGTTTGTTAGGATTTTATGCATTTGTTAGGATTTATCTCATTTATTTAGTTACTATATTTAGATCTGAACTTCAAATCATATATTTGAATTAAAATTTAAATATTGATTAGGAGATTTGTTTGTTAGGTTTAAGAATTATATATAATTAGTTGAGATTCTAGTTTGTTGGGATTCTCCACTCTATAAATAAGCATGTAAACCAATTGGTAATGCAGAGATTATTGGTTAGTGAAGTTTATTTTATTTATCTATTGTATTTTGTTAGGAGTACTAACATTTACATAGAACCACCAAATATCTGGTATTTCTTAGGAAATCAACAGGTTTTTGAAGCCCAACATCTCTGGTATTCTGCCTGAAGAATCAACAACCTTGTTGGAGCCTACAAATTCGTTCCTTAGATCGAATTAGCAGAAGAGCGTGACCCCACGCTGCACCAGTTAGTATCAGAGCCTCGTCAATTTGTCGAGATAATCCGTGATCCATTTCATTTATCCAAAAAAAAAAAGAAAAACCAAAAACAAAATCTCATCCCATCCCATCCCCACCCCATCTGTACAACCCCAAACCCAAGTAAAAAAAAAAAATTCATTTAAACCCTCACACCCAAGTTTTCATTCCATAATACCCAACCCCACATATCATTCTTTTCATTCCAGTCCCTAGAAAAAAAAACAGAGATCGAACATGCCGCCGAGAAGACGTCCTCTTAGCGACGGCTATGACCGTGAGGAGCTATAACAGACCATTGCAGCAGCTGCAGCAGCAACTAATAGGCGCATGTACGAAAGATTGGAGGCAATCGCGCGCCAAATGAAGGTGATGATGGCGTTTATCCAACACCATGAGCGATCGCCAACTTCACGACCTCGATCACCACATCAAGAATTGACCAACAACTCCATAATTTGTGGAGGATGGTGCTTTCGATAATTCGTTCGAAGAGGCGAATCTTTCACCTATCTTCGGTGAAGAAATTGAAGATGCGGACATTCCACCTATCTTCGATGAAGAGATTGAAGTGGTGAACCTTTCACCTATCTTTAATGAGGAGATTGAAGAGGTGAATCTTCCACCAATCTTTGATGAAGAAATCGAGGAAACATACATTCCACAGATCTTTGATAAAGAGATGGAGGAGTCCGAGCCCAAGAACTCTGCTCAAATATTTGATCCTGTTCAATTCACACAAGAAGCATTTCACACGTGCGACCATCATTTTGACAATCCATTCTTTTCACAAATCATTATTACAGCTTCTCGATTATCTACATCAAAATCGTACAAGGAGCGTTCGCCACGAGCGCTCGAGGTGGAACCTAGTTGCATAAAATTCGGTGAATCACGTCATCAAATGCTTGGACCACATCACAAACTTCTTCAACCAAACTCGAGGTCGAGTTTTTCTCAAGAGGAAGGGAAGGATGTAGCGCGATCATGGACCGTTCAATCGATATTGAAGACCACCAAATGGATAATGATGATTGATTTATAATTTTAATAATTTTTTAGTTTGTTAGGATTTTATGCATTTGTTAGGATTTATCTCATTTATTTAGTTACTATATTTAGATCTGAATTTCAAATCACATATTTGAATTCAAATTAAAATATTGAAAAGGAGATTTGTTTATTAGGTTTAATATTTATATACAATTAGTTGAGATCCTAGTTTGTTGGGATTCTCCACTCTATAAATAAGCATGTAAACCAATTGGTAATGCAGAGATTATTGATTAGTGAAGTTTATTTTATTTATCTATTATATTTTGTTAGGAGTACTAACAATTACATAGAACCACCAAATATCTGGTATTTTTTAGGAAATCAACAGGTATTTGAAGCCCAACATCCCTGGTATTCTGTCTGAAAAAATCAACAGCCTTGTTGGAGCCTGCAAATTCGTTCCTTAGATTGAATTAGCAGAAGAGCTTGGTCATATCAATTTCATAAATAAAATAAACTTCAAAATTCAATAATCCCATTTCATAAATAAAATAAAATAAAATGATGTGGCGCGACATGGACCGTTCGATCGATATTGAAGACCACCAAATGGATAATAATGATTGATTTATAATTTTAATCATTTTTTAGTTTGTTAGGATTTTATGCATTTGTCAGGATTTATCTCATTTATTTAGTTACTATATTTAGATTTGAATTTCAAATCATATATTTGAATTCCAATTTAAATATTGATTGGGAGATTTGTTTTTTAGGTTTAAGATTTATATATAATTAGTTGAGATCCTAGTTTGTTGGGTTTTTTCACTCTATAAATAAGCATGTAAACCAATTAGTAATGCAGAGATTATTGATTAGTGAAATTTATTTTATTTATCTTGTATTTTGTTAGGAGTACTAACATTTAAATAGAACAATCAAATATCTGATATTTCTTAGGAAATCAACAGGTCTTTGAAGCCCAACATCCATGATATTTTACTTGAAGAATTAACAGTCTTGTTGGAGCTGGAGCCTACAAATTCGTTCTTTATGTTGAATTAGCAGAAGAGCGTGATCCCACGCTGCATCAACTAGACGATGCAGCCAACGCTTTTACAATTTTCTATTAAATAATTATAACCTATAAAAATTAAACAATATTGTTATCTTTAGTTTATTTTTTTATGAATTCAAAGAGTTTCAAGTTATTCAAGAAGGCATGGATTTTCTTCTTCCGTTGTGAGTTTTGAGTTGATGTGATAACCTTCATTCCACGACTGTCATTGCCCGCCACAACTCGGTTCCACCACCACCACCACACGTTTTCTTGAAAAAAAAAACACCCTACATTCTCCCCCATCCCCCAGATCCTTCCCTCGGATATAATAAACAAAAAGAAAGCAAATATAAAAAACCAACTTCTAACCCACCTGATCCTCCCTTATCTCCCGTGGTCCCTCCCTCACCCCCAACCCACACAAAAAAAAAAAACAAAACAAGCAAACCCACCCCCAAATAGCAGGCTATAAGTTATAACCCACGCGCGCACACGCGCACCCGCATTACCCCCACCCTTTTCTTCACTGTGTAACAAAATGAGGCATGTGTTAGTGTTAGTTGACAAAATTCTTGCATATCATTCATCATTGTCTTCCATTCAAATACTGTTTCGTTTGAACACATTAGAAAACCACGTGTGTCACTTGAAAAAGCAAAAGCCACGTCACCAATAGGTCGCTATCTGGACCGACGTATATTCCCCCACTAGAAAAAAACAAACTTAAAAACACATCTCCCACTGGGGGCCAGCATGTGATAATAACAAAACTACTTTATTCAGAAGGAAACATATTTGAAGTTTGTGTGTGTGGGTGCTCATAAATATGGGCATGTATCCTGAGCCTCTTCTTTGAGTAACATTTTCAGACACACGAGCTCACTAAGAAGAAGAGATGGTTTCAGCTCTCTCTATCTTCACATTGGTAACACACATATATGTGGGTGAACTCGTAGGTCTTTTGATACAGACATCATAATCACACATTATATAAACGTCCGAAATCAGATGGAACAGAAGAAGAAAAGACATCTTAATCGTTTAGGAGCATCGTAACTTAAAACGGCTATAACTTTCAAACCGTATATCAGAACCGTTATTATAATATGTCAATGTGTTCGTATCGACGAGCCCTATAAAAGTAGTCTCCATGCTGATATGTCAATTTTCGAAACGTTCTGATATCGTCTTGGATGTCAAATCGACAGTTGAATGTTATTTTTACTATTTTTGACAGTTTTGAGTTTGTTAGGATTTTATGCATTTGTTATGATTTACTATATTTAGATTTGAATTTCAAATATTCGTTTGAATTTGAATTTGAATATTAGTTAGGATTAAACGAATATGTATTAGTTATTTTACAGATTTAAATAATTTGTTAGGATCATAGTTAGTTTATTTTGGAATAATAAGTTGAGATCATAATCTGTTAATGATTATCTTTTATAAATAGGCATTTAAACCAATTGATTATTCAGATTATTGATTATTAGAATTTGTTTTATTTTCTCTATTGTATTTTGTTATCCTAGGAGGATCAACAACTACATAGAATTTTCAATTATATAGTGAAGTCCAACGCCCTTGGCATTCTTCTCTTGAAGAATCAACAGCGTCGCTGGAGCTTGCGAATTCGTATCTTCGATCAAATTAGTAGAAGAGCATGATCCCACGCTTCATCACCTTCCTATCAGTTCACTTAGCGACTTCGAAACCGTGTATGATCTCATTTACATCGCCCACACTCTCGCAATGTTTGTGGTTTTCAATCTTGGTCTTATATTCATGGCTTTATCAGAAGGCACAAAGGCTCCAGTACAGTCCACTCTTACCCCATGTTTGGGCTGGGCTGTTCTTGTGTTTACTGGTGTCTCTGTAGCCATTGGTGCCACCGTCGCGTTCATATCTGCTGTATAGTCTGAGCAGCTGGACTGATTTTTTTTTGTTTTTTTTTTGTATTTTTTTTCCAGGTTGTTTTCGTGTTGTTTACGGTGCAAATGAGTGGTGGGTTTGTACAATCCCCACTTATTATTCACCTATCTATCTTCATATATATATATATGTATATATTTAATGGTTTATTTCCATTTTGCTTTGGTGTTCCAGGACTTTGATTTATTTCAGAAATAGTCTGTAACAAATTTTTCCATTCCAACTTAAAATCTAACGCATTATCAGAGACGGGAGGGAGTTTTGATATGAAATATTAGACCACCACATGCGAGGAACTTGTAAAAAAAAAAAAGGATTTGGCCAGTCTAGGCCTTCTCCGGGCATGGAGGTGACTGGGAACTGGGTACTGGCCGGCTCTCGATTTTACCTCAATGAGGTTTTCTATTACTCTATGAGCTTTGTGACACTTAGTACTTTTTATCATCCAAAATACAAATATATATCTCATTGTAAATTTTTCATATTTTCTATAAATTATATCATTTAGTTTATATCGTATTAAATACTTATATTTTATAAAAGTATATATCTCATTATCATATATGTATGATTTTTTTAAAAATAAAATAAAATGTATGATCTACATTTTAGACTATAAATATAACTGTAACATTTTCCTTGATCTATTATGGAATTTCAAATGTGGAGCCCATTTAGCATCAAATCCCTCATCAATTTTTTTCTGACTCTTCTGAGAGGTAGAGTTCAATATTAGTACCCAGACAAGAGAGGTTCTTTTGGCCTTTTCTTTATCTATAATAATCGACTTGTTAATTTCCCTGTTTAATAAGTTGTGGTAGCTAGTCGGCTATTTCTCTTAAAAAATATATTTTATTTTTTAGTGGGAGCAAATCATGTTTTAAAGAAAGCGTTCACATTACGTGTTGCACAACAATCCATTTAGACTTTGTTTTTACAACTCCAAATTATCCAACAGTGGATCAATTGCAAACGTGACTACAATAGAAACAGTATACTAGTATTATACCATCCTGTCAAGGTTAGTATGTGTTCCGTTTGCACCGCTTTCAAGTTCTTAAGCACTGTCACAAAATCCATATATAATAAATATTTGACATTGCTATGGCAGAGTAGCTATTTTACAAGTTCAATAAAACCATACAGGGGCCTTGATCAACATTACAATGAGAAACCCTAACACTGAGCGGATGAAACCCCAACACTGAGCGGGAAATCGAGTGGCAGTTCAATAAAACCATACACGGACGTCGGCTTCCCTCCCCTGCTCCATGGCAACCCCTGTTCCTGTCTTCTCTGCTTCAGATGGAGGCCCAAATGTGGTCTCTCTAACCCCTCCTGGAGGAACGTCTGATGTTGGGAAAGAGGAACATCAACCAGCCTTGAAGGAGGACCTCATACCTCTCCTGGACATGGGAGCTTCTGTCACGCCCCAGAGCGGCCGTCTCCGAGACGTAGCAAATATATAATATCAGCAATCCATACACGAGGTCAATAAAAGACTCTACTCAATCATCGAAGGTACTTAAAACATTTAACAAGGAAGCTGACATGATATATAAACATATGACGGAAGCTTAAAATGACTTAGTCTGTAATTTAAAGACATATTACAGACCGGAACACATAATCAACTGTCCTGTGAGAGCCAATATACAACAAAGACATCAAACACCAGTACTGTGCTCAAGCACGAGTAGCAATACATACAAGGAAACGGGGGATGCTGATGGCCTCTCTCACTCGCAGATCCAAAACACGTGCGCTGCTCTGCTACGGTACTGCGCCTATGGAAGCTCCACCTTCAGGTCCGGCTCAGCGACAACTGGAGGAAAACATATGCGAGGGGTGAGCCACACGCTCAGTGAATGGTACGATCCATGCATCACAACACATATTAATCTTTCAAACATTCAAGTCTCAATAATCGAAACAACAACTTAAGTTGGCGGTTGGGTGTCGACCCAAACCTACCACACCATATTAAATATTCTGAGTGTTTGGGGTTCCAACGGAAGGAACAGTCACTTAAGTCCTTGGGTTGGGTCTCAACCCAACCCACTACTCCCTCACCCTCACCCTTAGGTGACATAGGATTATTGGGGAAAAGGTCAACTGGTCTACGCCTTTCGTCTTCCGGTAGCCCTCTGCCGAGTAGCCTCGACCTGGTATCCTCCCATGACCTCTACCTCTACCGTATGGGCGCACCACCCGGCGTCATGAATAGCGTCTGGGAGAGCCTAGCAGGACAACTAAACCCGGGTAGCTTCGACACGGAAGCGACGAAGGGGAGAGCACTTGACATACGCGGTTTCGATCCTCATGGATCCGTCGTCGGTAAGGTTACGAATTCTCATGAATTCCCACCAGAGCGCATAACTCAGATGCGGGGAAGACAGATGATTCGTAATGTCGATGCCACAGTATGACCCATCAAAGGTCATACACTTGCTTAATCTTATTAAGCAAGGTTCATGGCCTCTATATATATACATAAGATATGTCTAGAGATATAATCTACAACACATAATTAATTACACAAAGAATTAATCAAGGAAGCATACAAGTAATGCTATAACAAAATTATAATACTGTCTAAGGCATGCTTGGGCTCATATGTATAACACATGGATGTAATACTCTAGTATACAAGTCTAACATGATAGAAAAATATTTAAGGTCACTACCTTATTCATGCCTTATACTCATGCATACATGTAAATAATAACACATGAATAACCTAGCATGGGACACAATACATAGACAAGTATGGGTCCCTACACATGGTACTAGGGTGTATGATCCTAACATATTAAGTTTTAGAATGACATGGATGCAACCTAGCAAGATAAGCAATAACATGCACACTTAAGAAGGTTAATATGTGGTTACGGTGCCCCAGGGGAGGGCAATGCACGTCTACGTGCATCGAACACCTCCCGACTGGGTTGGATTGACCCACTCACCGTAAACCGGGTCGTCGCGGGACCGCTCGCCAAGATCTGCAAGACAGGGCATCCAAATAGGTGAGTAAAATCCACATAAAGACACTTAAAACAACTAGAAATGCTAAGGACTTGGATATGCACGCATACGGGCTCGCACGCATGGAGTACGCACGTACGCGCACCTGTCCGAGTGCCCCGACACCTACCCGAGCCCCCGGGCAGCCACACGCATGGCCCCCGCACGCGTACGCACGTGCCCCCGCGCTCGATGGCGCACTGACCCGCGCCTCCGGACGCGCTGCCCGCACGTCCAGCCCCTCGCCGCGCACCCGGACGCGCACTCGCGCCCAGACGCGCAGCTCGCGCACGCTCGCGCGCGCCCGCGCGCGCCCCGCTCAGCCCGCGCACAGTGCGCGTGCACTGCGCCTCGCACACTCCCCGCGCGCGCCCTCGCTCGTGCGCCCGCGCGCACGCGCACGCGCGCGTCTGCGCCCCTGCCAGGCCCGCCAGGGCCTCTCCTGCGCTCGCCTGCGCGCGCACGCGCGCGGATGGACCCGCGCGCGCGCCCAGGGCTGTCAAGCCCCCTTTTGCCCTCTCCACTCACCCCTAACTCAAACACTTAGCATGCATGACTCCCTAACAGCCCCTAACACTAAGAAACCAAAGAAAAGAGGGGGAAAGAAAGCTACCAAAGGAGGGGGAAGGGAATGGTGGGGTTTCGGGGCCCCTCGGGTGCACCCGGCGCAACCTCCACCACAACCACCACTACCACCCCTCCCTAGCCTTCCAACCAGCCCCTACTTGGCTGAAAACAGTGGATAAAGGGGGTTCTAAAGGAAGCTAAAGAGAGGGAATCAACAACAACACACATAAACACACACATAGTCACACACACCTTTGTTTTGGTGAGCTCTTCTCTCCTTCACTTCTCACACACTCACACACACTTAGAAAAAAAAATAAACAAAGAGAGGGAGTGAAAAGAAATGCACGTTGACAAGGGGAGAGGGAGAGAGAGAGGGAGAGAAAAAGAGAGAGAGAGAGCACTTAATGCTCAAAAAGGTGTTAGGTGAGTTTTGACTTTGGTCAACTCAACCAAGCAAAAAAACAAAACCCATTGACTAGTCAAAAGTCACATTTGACTAGTCAAGGTCTTCTTTGACTTGGTCCAAGTCACCCTTTGACTTGGTCAAGGTCTTCTCTCTTTGACTTTCCCAAATTTGACCAAAATCCGGATACGATTCGGAACTGCATAATTTTCTTAAACGTAACCGGAATTCGATGAAAAATTTATGGGTGGTATAAAACGGTACCAGGACCCATAATCCGCAGTCAGATTTTCAATCGGAGTTTTCTAGCTCCCGCAGATGGCTAAAAGCCAAAATCTTTGCGGTTCCGATCGAAAAAAGAAAATTCCAAAAATGGCCAGAATTGACCCAAGGGTTACCAGAAGGCTGAAAAGTGACACATATATAACAGCTTCCTCATAGGAGGCTGTCAAACCCCCTCCTCCTCCTAGAGGGGGCTCTATAGATAGTATCATCTTGGCACTATCTGATAAGCAAGCCCCTAACTTTGGGGCTAGTGAGGCGATTCCCCCTTCTCTATCAGCCAAAGACAAGGGTATACTCCATGGAGCAACCTCCAAGGCTTCTCAACCTTCTCTACCAGCCAAAGACAAGGGTAAAGTCCATGGAGAAACCTATAAGGCTCCTCAACCTTCTCTAACTGTCAAAAGCAAGGGTATAATCCCTGGAGAAACCTCAATGGCATCACAACCTGCTGGAGGTGCAGAATATCGACCACGTCGGAGTCGGGGCACTCCAGTTCCTCCAATGATGCTTGCAACGGAAAGTTGAAGTTGGGCGCAATTATTTCCCTCCAAGGAAAAACGTAGCACTAACAATGACCTTACCTTCATAAAACCGTCTATTGAAGATGGTGTACCTGTGGTCCCCATTGAAGCAGACGATCTCTCAGCAATGAATGAGCATTGGAAATACTCCCTTGTGGGGTATGTAATAGGTAAAAAACCCTTTTACAAACCTTTTGTTGATTTCTTGCACCGTGTATGGAAACCTAAAGGGCACCTTGAGGTTCTAAAGCGAGGTGGAGGTTTCTTTGTGGTGAGATTCTCAAATGAGGAGGATCTAAATGGTGTCCTTGAAGGAGGTCCCTGATTAATGGGAGGTCGACCCATCGTATTGAGAAAGTGGCATAGAGGAATTCAAATGGAAAAGGAAAGGTTGGAGTCAATCCCAATATGGATTCGTCTCCCCCAACTTCTTTTACATCTTTGGGGTAAGCAGATGCTCAGCAAGATCTCTAGTGTGGTGGGTACCCCCTTGTTCATGGACTCGGTCACAGCCTCTTGTTCACACATTGAATACGCTCGAATATGTATAGAAATCTCAGCCCAATCCACTCTTCCGGATGGTATCCTTATCAAAGAGGATGGTATTCTCAAGGAGATTAAGGTTGAATATGAATGGAAGCCCTCCCACTGCAAGTCCTGCAATACCTTTGGACATTCGGATGCCCAATGTGCCATATCAAGAGTGAACCACATCCAAACTTCAAATGCTCTGACTACTAGGTCATCTCAGCAGAGCTCCTTACACTCCCAAGGGAATAAATCTGTGGTTTGGGTTCCGGTAAAGCAGACCAAGTCCATGGTCACTCCTCAAGATCAGCCACCGATTACACATGAGAATACCTTTAACATTCTCTCAAGTGAGGATAAGCCTTCAGAACAAGATACCTCTCTTGTTGTCCCTCAGACTGACTCACATACAAGCATATTGACATAAACCTATTGCCAGAGCGTCCAGACATTGCTACTCATCTTGAGCTCATTACTACAATTCACCCAGTTAAGGGTGTTCTTCACACAGAGCAGATTGACACTATTCACCTGACAGATCAGACCTTGGGGGAGCACCCGCAGACAATTCTCCGCGTTGAGGTGGATCATCAGATAGAGCAGACTCAAGCAGCCCTGATTATGGCAGATTCTCTAGTTGAGAGCATTCAAGCATATCACATCAAGACAGTTGACATTGTAGATCTCTCTGACGATTTACCCCTGCCGATTTCTCAATCTACGAAGTTTCAAGGAAAGGGAGATCATATTCCCTTCCTCCCCACCCCGGTCACAATCCACCAGTCGACAAGATTACCATTACAGCTCAAGAGATGACTAAGAGAAATCGAAGAGGAAAAAACAACAACAAGCCTCCTCCGGTTAAGAAAGTTACTAAGAGTCCTTCCTCAGTGGCTTCACGTGAGGAGAACTCTTCTGCTCTCGATTAACACCCTCCAACTCCGGGGTGCAGGTCATTTGTTTCTCTCATAGCAAAATTTATTGATGAATTGCATCTTTTGGAATATTCATGGTGTGAAGGGTAATGCAAAGCATCTTGATCTAAAGAATTTTTTGAACTGTCACATACCACATCTGGTCAGTCTCCTAGAACTAAGCTTGATGAGGGGACTCTTAGAGCCCTTAAACAAAAATTAGGCATCTATATGGCTTCTTACCTAGCTCTTGAAGCTCAGATTTGTCTTCTTTGGAACCCTAACCTGCTTGATATACAAATCTTACAATCCTCGAGTCAATTTCTGCTTGTTTAGTGTTCAACAAGCAAACATCAGAGAGCCTTTTGGTCACTTCTATCTATGCTTCCAACAGCAGCTCCGATCGGATTCTTCTTTTGGATTCCATTAAACAGATTGCCTCTACAACTAGAAATGCTGCATGGATTATTGGGGGTGACTTTAATGAAGTCAGATATGGCAATGAAAAGGTAGGTGGACAACCCGTTCACTCTCGCCGTCTTCGTAAATTCAACTCCTGTGTGCACCATTCTAGTATTGAGGATCTGAAATCTATTGGACATACTCTTTCATGGAGTAACCGTCAAGATTCCCGCATCATGTGCCACCTCGATAGAGTAATGGGAAACCAATCCTATATTAATGCCTTCCCGCACTCAATTGTTGAATACCTCCCCCCCGGCATATTAGAACATTCTCCTATGAAGGTCATTAGGGCTCCAATGCTCCCTACTGGCCCTCACCCTTTTAAATACTTTGAAGCATGGGAACCACATCCTTCCTTTACTGAGACAGTTCATGCTGCCTGGAACAGCTCTACTGAAGGCAATCCAATGTTTCTTTTCATCAAAAAATTGGCTAACACAAAACTAGCCCTTAAACGCTGGAACAAAGAGATCTTCGGCCCAACCCAATTGCATCTTGCCATTTGTAAACGTGCTCTGGATGCTGCCCAATCTGCACTTCAACAGAACCCACGAGATTCTACACTTATGGAGGCAGGAAAACTGGCCAGACACAATTACTCTGACAGTCTCACTCGAGAAGAAAAGTTTGCAAGGCAAAATCACGCCAACTGTGGCTGGAAGCAGGGGACTCAAACACCAAGTTCTTTTACAATTTGATCAAATCTCGATCTGCCAGGAACTCTATTAGTCAACTTCGTCTGGCTGATGGTGCTCTCTGCTCCAACCCGGAAGAAATCAAAGCTCACATCGTACAATATTATTGCGGCTTGCTCAATCAGAATTCCAACTCTGTCCAATCTCCCCTCCCGACCATGAACTCTGTCATGGCTGAAGAGAATACTTCTATCTGTGCTGAGGCCACTGAAGCTGAGATTCGCTCTTCCATTTTTCAAATGAAAGCTTTGAGTTCCCCAGGCCCTGATGGATTCCTGCGCGATTCTATCAATTGTTCTGACTGTTGATTAAAGACGACTTATTGCGTGCCATCAACTACTTCTTTTAAAGGGTAGACTACTTCATCAAGTGAATCACTCTTTTATTGCTCTAATCCCTAAATCTATGAATGCAGATTCACTAGACAACTATAGACCGATTTTCTTGTGCAATACTCTATACACGATCATTACAAAGATTGTGGCCCTTCGACTACAACCTCTTCTCCCGAAGCTTGTCAGTCAACATCAGTCTGCTTTCACCGAGGGCCGATGCATTCATCAAAATATTCTTCTTGCCCATGAACTGATCAAGTACATCATCATGGTAAATCAAAGGCTTGCATTAAGGTAGACCTTAAAAAAGCATTTGACAGTGTGAACTGGTCTTACCTTGAACAAGTCCTTCGGAGGTGCAAGTTTAGCCACCTTTGTTTCACAATGACCTACCTTGTTTTCTCTGGCACCAAGACAAGCTCAGCATATGCCCTTATCGATCTATTTAATTCCTTTGCTGCTTCTTCAAGACTTCATCTCAATACAACCAAAAGTAAAATACTTGCCACTCGCAGCTCTACTGTTCTGGACTTTTGCAACTTGTTGAATATTGCTCAACAGCCCCTGCCAGTGCGATACCTTGGGCTCCCCTTATTGAATAGCTCTCTTAAGTACTCTCACTCCCTTCCACTCACTGATAAGATTCGCAAATGAATCCACTCATGGGAAGGACATTCCCTTTCCCGTGCAGGCCGTATTGAACTCATTAAATATGTGCTCTCTTCATTTCATGTATTTTGGTGTTCTGCATTCAATCTTCCTCAAAGGGTACAAAGAGATATTGAATTGACTCTTAGAAATTTCCTTTGGCAAGGTCATTCTACTGAAAGGAGAATCCATCATATAGCTTGGTCTATCGTTTGCAAGCCTCGTCTAGAAGGAGGACTTGGCATTAAATCCATCAGGGACTGGAATATGGGAGCAGCAGGCGTGAGACTTTGGGACATCTTAAGTAACCACTCCTCCTTATGGTCCAAGTGGATATTCTCTCGGTACTTAAAGGGCAGAAACATCTGGACTGTCCATCCCCCTATGGGCAGCACAAGCTCTTGGGCCTCAATTTTGAAGTCAAGACAATGGATTGCACCAAAAGTCAGATACATCATTTTTTAAGGCAAAACAATTAATATGGTCAGACCCATGGCTCAATGGCAAAGGATTGAAGCATTTCCTAGGCCATACATCCTACATCTGGGGTCCTCCTCAGTCAGCTACTTTGAATTGCCTAATTCACAAAGAAAAATGGAAGAAACCTGTCAGGTGGCCTCCCTCATTGAACAACATCTGGGCTGAAATAGAACTTCTTGAGATCGGGGGCTTGGGGGACAATGTGATTATCTGGTCCCCATGCAAATTTGGGAAACTCAATCTTTCATCTACATGGAATTCAGTTGTTCTTTTTCGGCCCCGCTCGAATGGACTCCATGGCTCTGGCTCCCTCATCAAACTCCACGACATTCACTATGCGCATGGCAAGCTTTCCATGATAAACTACCTACCAAAGCACGCCTTCTACGAAAAGGGCTTCTCCGCGACTCCTCATGTCTACTCTGCCATGCCGCTAATGAGGATGTTGATCATCTTTTTCTAAAGTAATCCATTTTTCAGATATCTCTCACCACCATTATATGGCATATCTGGAGTGAAAGAAATGCTCGTCTTTAGACATTTACTCTCACACAAGAAGGTAGTATTTCAAAGGATCAGAGCCTCTATGCGGATCATGTTCTTCTCTATCACCTTCCGGACATCTTCATCTCCAGAAATTCTTCAGATGGCTTCTTTCTTTGGCTTCTCTGTTTTGGAACCCCACCAGCTCCAGATTGAAGTGTTTTGGCTGCCTCCTCCTCGTGGATGGACAAAACTAAACTCCGACAGGTCTTTGTCAGATGATGGGCTATGGAGCACTTTCTTAGAAATGATAAAGCTAACTTTCTTTGTGGTATAGCAGGTAGACATGATCTTCCATCTATCAATCTGTTAGAGCTCAAGGCAATTGAGGAGGGACTATGGCTTGCCATCAAAATAGGGATCCAAAAGTTGTGGATTGAAACGGATTCCACTCCGCAATAGCATGGATTAAAGGGAAGGGTTCACGTCCTTGGAATGCAATACGAACTCTTCGTTCTATACAACAGGGTCTTCTTAGATTAAATGAATGGAAAGCATCACATATCCTACGTGAAGGGAACTCTCCTGCAGACCTAATCGCCTCATACTAGTCTGCCAGAGGAGAAACAATCCTCCTCTTCCAACATCTGGTCTGAACATCGAGCAGCGGTTATACAGGACAAGATTGGGGCTCCCTACGCCGCAGGAAAGGATGACTCCCCTTCTTGTCTCCCATGCGTTCACTAAAGGCAGATCTTCTTGTTTTGTTCTTCCTTCATATATGGATTATAGGAGATGTTTAATGATGAGGAAGGGATGCAAGTCAACCTGGCTTCGACTTTTCCTCCTTCATCATCACTAAAAATTCTCTTGTTCCTTATTTTTTGTGTGCTTTTTCACACCCTTTGTAAAGATTGCTTCTTCATATAAATATAAAAAATTGATTACCAATCAAAAAAAAAAAACCATACAGTCAATATGGACGCAGAAAAACTGTATAAGATTAAGGGATTGTAAAATGACTTTTTTTCCTTCATGAAAATTGATGTAATCCTGTGAAAAAGAGAGATTTCAATAAAATCATTCTTTCAATTTGCCGATCAAGGTAAATCCATGTGTGATTGTTGAATTATTTTGTCTTTTTTTTTCATAATCCTTCATCCATAGATCTAAAAACTAGGGAGGGATTCTACACAACAAATGTTTGCATAAAATTCCTCTATGTTATCCTTCTTAGTTCATTTCTGATGCAGAACAAGTGATTGACATGTTGTTGGAGTGATTGAACCGCTACAAAGCAGTCTACGAAATCAAATCACAAAAATGTCAACTGGAGGAAAAAAATCCGATGATCTCGGAATCTGTGAAATTCGATGTGGAGGTGTATTTCGTGGAGAAAATTAGGATTAGTCTCTGTTGCCACTAACCATACAAAATTAAGCTAAATTTCATCATTAAAACAGGTGAATTGGGAAAACTTTGGCGTTCGCGAGTGAAAACTTTGGCGGTCTTCAGTGTTCCCGTCCCCGATGGTGGTATCGGCGGCGGCGGTTCCGTCCCCGACTTCCCTTCCTCTGCCTGATGGTTCACCCTCTGATGAGTCCGCTGGGGTTAAATCTCCTCTGCCTCCTAGGGGGGGCACCACTGATAGCATTTTTAGGGCTTTTCAGATGAAATCTTCTGGTGCTTCTCTTAGTTCCTATCCCTCTCTCTCCCCCTACATCTTCTTCTCTGATTGTCACCCCTTCTGCCCCACTGCCACCCTCTATTATCCCTTCCCCATCTCCTCCGTCTCAACCTTGAATCCCCCCTCCACCACACCAAATGTCCTTCTCCTACACCAGCTAGGTCTTCTGCACCCACCTCTATTCCCCCCTCCTTAGGGCCCTCAGCTCATGTAACCACCAACCTAAAAAACAGAGATCTCTTTTCCTTCATCTACTCAACATATCAAAAGCTAGAGATCTCTTTTCCAAAGAGAGAGCCCACTTCCAAAGGTGGGATCTCTGTGATTTGTAGCACCAACCATTGACGGGGAAACCAAGGTGGCATCCCTCCAACCAGAGGCTTACGCGAAGAACATCCATCATTGGGATCGTGCGGTTGTTGGCTACATAATTGGTAAACTTCCCGTTTTCACTCCATTCCTTCAATTTCTGCATAATTTGTGGAAACCTAAAGGGGAAATGAAACTTCTTCTTCATGGAAATGGTTTTTTTAATATAAAATTTGCCTTGAAGAGGATTTAAATTCCATTTTAGAAGGAGGGCTTTGGACAATGGACCGCCTCCCTTTCATTCTTCGAAAATGGTCCCCAAATGTTCGCATGGAACAGGAACGATTGAGTAGTATCCTTATTTGGATCTGATTTCCAAACCTTCCTCTCCATCTTGGGAGGAAGATTGCCCCAGTCGTATCGGAAGTATCTTTGGCATCCCTCTATATGCAGATTCAGCAACTTTACGTTATAGCAGAGCATCATACGCTTGAATATATGTTGAAGTTCTTGCCTCAACGGTCCTTCCGAACTCCATCCTTGTTGATATAGCCCCGGGAGCTCATAAATCCTTCAAAGTAGATGATGATTGGAAGCCTATTGCCTACAAATTTTGCCAAACTTTTGGCCACGATGAGGCATGTTGTATAATGAAACCCATCACAGAGAAACCCATTGATAAGCCAAGGGGGGAAAAGGTAGCAGTCAATGAATCAGTGAAAAGGGGAAAGGAAAGCAAGTTCTACAATGGCAAGAGAAGCAAAAATATCCCACCATCACCACTGATAAGCTTATGTCAGATGCAATAAAATCATGTCCATCTTCAGCCAGACAGGCCACCAAGACAATTCCTTGCGGACAGGGTAACAAGGCTTCTACTTCCTCCACTAATCAATATTCAATCCTCCAACACCTCCCTACATCGGGAGAGGAGGACACTATTTCCATGGTGGAGCAAGATGGAGCTTCCATGCCCAACTGTGAAGAAATAGTTATGGTGTCCTCGGCAATAAATAGTCAAATCATTAACCCTAACCAATGCCAAACCCAACAAGTCTCAAATAGCCAACCACATCCTGTAGAAAGACCAACAGTTCACAGCCAACCAAAGTCCATTGCCTTAGTAACAAATCAGAGTGTGCAAAACATTGTCGAAGAACCAAAGGAAACACAACTACAGGGTCTTCCTTCCACCATAGCAAATGAGGAGCAATTTTAGCCCAAGTGATACAACTCAATTCACAAGAGCAAGTTCCTATTGCAGACTTCTTGGAGCCTGAGATATTCCCCCTATCATTCTTGTTTGAATCCCCACAGTCACACGGTGAGGGCTTATCCTCAAAGGTGGATCTTCCGATTGAAGTCCTCTTTTCTAAAGAGACAGATCAGAGGTTCCAAGCAAGGGTAACCACAAGAAGCAAGGCAATGCAAAGAAAAGAAAGCACAAAAAGAAATCTGAAGGTAGCTCCACAACAACAAAAAACAAATCCTTCTATAAAAGCAGCCCGAAAGTAAAACAAGACAGCAATCAGAGGAGCTATTTTGAAGGAGAGCATCTTTGATCAGGCCTAGGCATCTCCACTTTTTTATATGTTTAGATGAACTGTCTTTTTTGGAATATAAGAGGTCTTAATAGCTGTGAGAAACAACTTGACGTAAAAAATTCTCTCTCCAATTGTTTGCCTAGTGAAACCAAAGTTCATTTTATGAATGCTGATAAAATTAGATCATATATTCTGCCGCATTTTAATCTTCTAAATCCCCATTAGGGGACAAGAATTTGGGTCTTTTGGCAGCCTTTGTAGTTCATGTTGTGATTCTTGAATCCTCCACACAATTTCTGCATTGTAAAGTCTCCCCTCTGTCCAATGAGCAAAGCTTTCTTTTGACTGCCGTTTATGTTTCTTCTATGCTACCAAGAGATCTCTCCTTTGGCATGAATTATGTGGTCTGTTGACAAGCATTGCTCAGAATCAATGGATTATGGGAGGAGATTTTAATGAGATTCGGTATAGTCATGAGAAGATAGGCAAGTAATCTTCTTCACTCAAGAAGGATGGGAAAATTTAATAACTTTATCATTGAATGCAATCTTCAAGACCTTCATGCCATGGGATCTCAGTTTTCTTGGAGCAAGAACCAAGAGCGGCATATTTATTGCAAAGTGGACATAATCCTTGTCAACCTCTCGTGGCTTCTTGTCAATGCTAATAACTATGTTCAATACCATGCAATGGAATTGTCTGATAACTCTCCTCTTCAGGTAATCATTCATCCATCAATCTCTTCAGGCCCCCGTCCTTTTAAATACTTTTTTTCATGGGAACTCCATCCTGGCTTCTCTGAAGTGATCCATAAGGCCTGGAGGACTATTTTTAGAGGTTCTCCTATGTTTATTCTTGTCAAAAAGCTTCAACACCTCAAAATTATCTTAAAGGATTGGAATAGGGAGGTATTTGGCCCCATTCATTCAACTCTTCTTTGCTGCAGACAGAGACTAGAGGTCTATAAGAAAAAAAGTTTAATGATCCCACGAATCATTTTCTTCTTGATCAAGAAAGGGAAGCAAAGGAACACTACCTTCTTATGTTAAACAAAGAAGAATCATTTTTGAGGCAAAAATCTCATCAATTATGGCTTTTTGATGGGGATAGAAACTCAAATTTTTTTTACTATGCCATTAAAGCTCGCATTGCCAAAAATACACTCCGGAGGGTTCAATTATCTGAGGGAGTTTCTTCTGAAGACCTTAAAGTCATTCAAGATTTTGTTGTTCTCTATTATAAAAAGCTCTTGAGTGCAAAAGGGAACCACCCTATCCCTCAGTTAACAATTTCTCTTCTCTTACTGACCTAGAAGGAGAGGCTCTTTATGCCCCTGTCACTGAAACGGAAATTAAGAAGGCCCTCTTCTCTTTGAAGGCCCAGAGCAGCCTAGGCCCAGATGGATTTTTAACTCATTTTTTTCAAGTCTGTTGGCAAGTTGTGAAGAAGGAATTTACTGAAGATGTTGGTTCCTTTTTTAGCAAAGGATATCTTCTTAAGCAGATGAACCACACTTTCATTCTCTTATTCCTAAAGTTAAGCATGCTGAATCTTTTGATAACTTCAGGCCTATTTTATTATACAATATTATATATAAAACCATCACTAAAATCATGGCAGATCATTTGCAAGCTGTTCTTCCAAAGCTCATTAGTCCAAATCAATCGGCCTTTGTCAGAGGAAGTCATATAGTGCATAGTATCCTTCTCGCTCATGAATTGATAAGAGCATTGAACTCCCCCAATGGTAAAGGGCGTGTGCCTGCATCAAGGTTGATCTTCGGAAAGCATTCGACAGTATTTGATGGGATTTTTGGAAGAAGTCATGCGAGGTATGAACTTCCCTCGATATTGGTTTCATTTAGTTCTCCAATGTGTTCGAACTCCCTCTTTCTCTATTTTAATCAATTGCAGCCCCGAGGGCTTCTTCAATGCTCATTGTGGTCTTCAGCAGGGAGATCCTTTGTCTACTCTTCTTTTTGTATTAACAGTGCAGGCACTCTCCACCATGATAGAGGAAGCCATTGCTCATGGACTTGTGGGTCCTTTCCTCAAATTTGAGTTGAATGTCTCCCATCTCTACTTAGTTGATGATCTTATTATCTTCATTGATGGTTCACTCTCCTCGGCCCATGGAATCAGAGAATTGCTGTAAACATACTCCACTTTGTCTGGCTTGCATCTTAACTCTCTAAAAAGTCAGCTCTTCTCCTCCTTGAATGGTGATGCTATGTCAAGAATTTGAAAATTCCCCTTTGCAACCTTCCAGTCAAACACCTTGGACTGCCACTCACTTCAAATTATCTATCTCATTGCATGTGCCTACCTTTGATAAAATTCAGAGGAAAATTCATCTTGGACTAGTCATCAATTATCCAAAGCTGGTCGTTTAGAATTGATTAGCTCGGTGCTTCAAAGTTTTAGTCACTATTGGTCTGCAGACATCTCTTTTCCAAAAAAGACAATAAAGGTAATTGGCCATTTACTCATAAAGTACCTTTGGGCAGGAGATGGTAATGTCTCCAAACAACATGTTGTCAAAACACTCTACCCTGTCTGATCATTATTCGTGGTTCACCTCACTTGGAACCACTCACACCAAAAAACAGGTGACTCACTTCCTTCTTGTGCAAACTATGTGGTCTTTGTGGTTGGAAAGAAATGAGAGGGTGTTCCGCAGAGACCAATGCGCTAAGTCCTTGCTTGTTCGCCGCATCCTCTCTTCAACTCGGGCCACTTTCTCTGGGAAGCTATATGAAGATTCTATCTCCCCACTCACCATTAAAATGGGTACTCTGCTTGGTTTTTTGGTAGAGGCAAAATAGGGGATATTAAAGGAAATTAGTTGGACACAACCAATGGAAGGTTGGTTTAAAGTAAACTTAGATGGATCGAAATCAAATGACATATTTTCCTATGGCGCACTTGTCGGGACTGCACCAACAATTGTCTTAGAGCCTTATCTGCAAGGGTCCGTGCAGCCTCTATAAACCTTCTTGAGCTTAAAGGCTAGTGGAGGGCCTCCGTCTTTGCTCCTCTTTGATGGCGTCCCGGGTTTGGCTGGAAACCGATTCAACCACTGTGATCGCATGGATTAATAGACGAGGATGTATCCCTTGGACAACATTTAGGGACCTGAGATCCTTTGAATTCCTCATTGCAACACTCACAGATTGGAAAGAAACACATGTTTATCGAGAGGGCCATAGAGCAGCCGATCACCTAGCAGCTTACCAATTTCCCATGGGATGTTCATTCCATGAACCTCCTCACTTCTGGATGAATTCAAGTAGATCTTATAGGAGGAAAAAGAGGGGAAAGTCACTCTCCGGACTACCAATTGACCAGCCCTCCTTATATTTTGTAATTCTCATCATTATGACCTTGAATCACAGTGTTATCAAATGTAAACAATGGGTCTGATGTTATTTTGTTGACCCATTGTCCTTTAATTTTCCTTTTCAATTCATTGTACATTCAAATTCCCATAGAAATACAAAATTTACCAAGCGAAAAAAAAACAATCAAATTTAATATTTATAATTATTATTCACACGATTGTTTCTTTTTTTACAAAAATCATAATTGATTAACATCCATCCTGATTGTCTTTTTATTGCCTCAAAATGATTGGCCATATTGTTTATTATTTTTCCATTTTTTTAAATTCTATATTTTGGCTTGATAGCTGGGATTCATAATGGAGCATGATGGAGTAATTAAATGCAGAGACTTGTAGCCTAAAGGAATATTCATATGTTCATCAATAATATTAAGTGTTGTTTTTTTATATCTTTAATAAATGTATCTTCTTGATGTAGTTTGGACTCCTCATTGTTCTCCATTATTGGCTAGGAAGCTACTTCTTTTGGCTAGTACAACACCCATTGCATGATGAAACTGACTCACTCCCCTTCTTCTTTTGCAAATTCAATGCCATCATCTTCTGAGCATCCTCCTACACTAGGTTTCACTTGTTTGCGTTTAGGACATACATCGGCGAAATGTCTTGACTCTACACATCGAAAGAATGTGCCTAGTGCAGGGGTCGCATATAGGTTTAGATTTTTTTACCGAACTATGTTATGCTAGAATCGTTGTTGGATTGATGTCATTTTGTTTGTTGTTCACAGCTTTGGATGGTGCCCCAGTTTGGTATGAATGGACCTCTAACATTCAAAATCCCCACTACCGGAGGGATTCAAAATCCCCAACTACCTCTAACCTTTGGATGGTGTCGCATTCAGAATCGTTGTTCACAACTACCGGAGGGATTCAAAATCCCCAAATTCCGCCGGTATAATGGTCGTGGAGACCTAGACATTCATTTAACTACCTTTTATCTAGACGCCCGACTGTTTCTAGATAATCAACCTCTGCTAGTCTTCCTCTTCCAAAAATCATTGGAAGGAGAAGCATTGCAATGGTTCTCCACCCTCCCTGTAGATCACTTGTCGAACTTCTCGGCTGTAAGCGAGAAGTTCTTGGGCCTCTACGGTTACCAGAGGATCAGAACCCCCTCTATTTCAGATTTAACCGTAGAGAGAATGAGGCCTAGGGAGGAATTTGAACAATATGATTCTCGATGGCACACACTTGTCCACTGAACCGGCCTGCAACTCACAGAATGTCAAGAAATTGACATGATGTTACATAGCCTGAGTCTAGAGCTTCGTACAAGCCTTTCGTATGGGGACTGTACTATGTATCAGCTTCTAATTAACCGCCACAACAGGATTTCCCGTTGTGCAATCTCCAGTAGTCCAAACCCAGTCCCCACCTATTAGCCATAGGGTTGGACAACCGCCTCGTAAGGCACAAACCCCCACGGTCGAGGGGATTACCCAAGTATCGGCACTCTACCCAAACGGAGCACGAGTTCCTGATCGAGGAACGGCTCCGAGACAGTACACATCCGGTTCATTCGGGTATGCGCCGCCTCGGCCAATCAACCAAAATTTTGCTACTCTATCAATACCCGTCCTCGTGCCGACACAGCAAAACTCAGTAATCCAAAGTTCTCCGGTCCAAAGCCCTGTAATTTCAAGACAAGGCCAGCCTAGGACCCCTTTCTATTCCACCTTCCTAAGAAATCAAAACCTAAGTCCTAGGCAGCCCACACAAAGTACTTATAATGAGGTCTCCCCTCCGACATCCTATGATCAGAGACAAGTGGGAAAGAGGGACTCTTACCCTCCCCTCCAAGAAACACTAACTAGGATGTTTAGGGTACTAATGGACACAAATAGTATCTCCCTCTCAGTTGCTAAGCCTCCACTCCCCGGGGCCAGCAGACTGTGTTACTGTCAATACCACCAATAGCATGGCCATACCGTAGAACAATGCGTTGTTTTTCGGGATTTTATTTACGACTTGAATGATGACAGGCGCCTTGATTGGGTCATGATCAAAAGCCACTTAAACCAGAGCAATTCTCGAGCCGCCAAGCCACTTGACATATTTACTGACCCATTGCCAGCTCACAACCAAGCGTCCACATCTGGAGCCCACATGGTAAACATGGTCAGGAGAGGGAGACAACCATCACCACAACCAAGCAGTTCAGAAGACGTCACTGATGACAATCTATCCGAAGAATCAGAGGAGGAGGGGCAGAACGAGCCATTCCAGCTGAACCTCAACAACCATGACCTCGCCATACTCTATGGTGAAGAAGAAGATGCAGTTCTCACCCTGCCCGCGGTCATCAACATTGAGTCTGACGAAAGCGGACTAGAAAACCCAGGAGGAGATGAAGAAGAAGAACCCTTTGAGGAGATCCCCGAAGGAGCTAGCGAAGGACCCGAGGAAGGGGAATGTACGTCGGATGATCTGCATCTGGACGACAACGGGTCCTCCAAGAGTACCGACACTGTCGATGGCCCCCGCCGCCCAATGACCATATCATTCACTGACAAAGACCTCCCGGACTCCAGACTGCGAGTCTACTCCCTACACATCCCCGGACGACTTCAAATGTTGTGGCTAAACAACATCTTCGTGGACCCAGGATCAGGAATGAACATAATGACGTGCTCCACCTATCAGAAGATGCCCAGACTAGGCCGTCCTCCAGTCCAACCAGCCCACCATACTATTCAAGCTTTCAAGCATACCGGGAAGACTCTCTGCGGCCCCAGAACATTCGAGTTATCCGTCGGCCCTCTCATCTGTGAAGTAGCCTGCTTCGTGGCCGACATCGACACAAGATACCCATTGATGCTAGGATGACCGTGGTTGGACAACATCCAAGCTATCTGTTCCCCCCGGCACCAATGCCTCTGACTGCCCTTCATGGGTCATGTACTGACAATCTGGGGAGAGGCATGCCTCCAATACGAGAATGAGAACAACTGGGCAATACACAATATGTTCACACTAGCCCTATGACCGGGAAACAAGGATGAAGGTGGTAGCCCACCTGGGTCCCCTTATAACGACGACTATTCCGCGGAAGAAGTGGCCAGGACCCTACATCCATCAAGCGATCTTACAGAGCCCAACTCGATCACCTTCCTCCCCCATGAAGTCGCAAAAGCCGGAGCACGCTCCACACCCCTCGCAATCACTGCCATACTCGGAGGAAGAGAATTCTGGCACATTCTCATCGATACAGGAGCGGAAACTAACGTTCTCACATATTCCGCCTACCAGAAGCTAGAAGGCAGGGTTCCTAGATTGGAGCCCTTGGACGAATTCATTTACGCCTTCGACAGCACACGCAAGAACGCTTGTGGACTGGTCACGCTCCCACTAAAGATCGGCCCGGGCTCCACCATCGTCAACTACATGGAAATGAACATTCGATCACCCCACCCTCTGATTGTTGGGAGGACATGGCTCAATAGCATCGAAGCCGTCTCATCCACCCGACACCAATGCCTTCGCTTCCCGTACCGCAGGGAAGTGATATCCATCTAGGGAGAAGCACGCTCTAACGAGGCACGGGCCCGGAATTGGAGCGTCTGTGCCATACGCATCCGGCTAGAGGTTCTTGCATGTTGGCAACCAGGCTCCACCGATGAAGAGCTGCTCCAGCAACGAAGACCCTTGAAGAGGCTCAGGGAGAGAGAGTTCGGGAATAGGGGACCCCCACCAGACATCAGTCGGCCGCCAAAAAGAAGCCCACTCGAGGAAGCAATACGAGTCCAAGAACCAGGTACCGATCCACCCGGGTAAAACCTATTTCATCACCCTGTACATATTTTTTTACAGCTTTTTCCTAAAAATCAAAAATCGAAAAACATTTACTTCCCAGATTTCACTTTCATCTCCTGTACATATTTGTTTACAGCTTTCCTAAAAATCTAAATAAAAAATATTTGTTTACCAGCTTTCGTTTTCATCACCCTATACATATTTTGTTTACACGCTTTTCTAAAAAGAAAGAAAGAAAAAACAAAATCCAAAAATATATGCTAATCAGCTCTCATTCCCCAACGCTGAACATATCTATCTATCGCCTGGACCCTTGCGGAGCATAGTCGCTACACATCGGTTGGTCACCCTCGGTAACCTCAAGTCGCTGCCTCAGTTCTGTACAACTGAACTTTGTGAAGCGTGTAAGCGACAAAAAGAACTCAAAGGGGAACAAACATCCTACAGAAAGAACGCTTGGTAAGCAAGCTTTATTTTTTTACTTTTTCTTCTTCCTCCCTTCGGTCGAGGGTGGTTAGGGGAGGGGTCGCCTATGGCTTCCTTTGTTCAAGGGATTGCTTCTTTATCCTTTCGCCTCACTCCGATAACAGCCTTCTTTGTTCTTTATTTGCCTTCATCTCGTTACTAACTTCTCTCGCTTTCTTTTTCTAAGCAAAATCAATTATTTCGTCTATAGTGAAAGAGTACTTAGAGTGACGCCCATGTTGTAGGGAGTCAAAGTGAGAAGAATGACGGTTCAGTAGAAGATTTAACTATATTTTCTTTGGACAATGTTTAAGCGGTCGTTGAAGGGGACGGGACGGGGAACTGTCTAAGGTGACGGGTGGTTGAACAACCGAGTAGCACAAGTTTCGTCAAAGATGAAGCGACTCTTTATAGAAAAACAAAGAGGAAATACAAAGATCGAGAACTATACAACAAAGTTTAGCCTAGCTGCTGCCGTGATCCGGGGTTTGATCATTCTCCTGTGGATGACCTCTCCATTGTGTATAGTGTGGTCTGTTGTACGCGGAACTGACTTTCTCTTCTCTAACCAAAGTGAGAACCAACACCGAGGTAGAGAATATTTGTAGGAGAATCGTCTTCGGTCTCTTCAAAGAATTGACAGACAAATTGCATGCAGGACTTTACCCTGTTCTTAGTTAGTGTCAGTAGGTCTAGTTTGACAAGAGTGATACGTAAGACCGGCTATGTTAGACAAAGAGAACCAAAGACCATCGAACAAATAAATGGGAAGTGGTGGAATTGATTAGTCTTTCCAGCTTTATTTCTGTATTTTCCTTCTGAAGTAAAAAAAAAGAAAATAAAACATTTTCCCAAACTTTCTTTACATGTTTTCCAAAACGACGAAAATACTTTACAAGCTTTCTTTACATGTTTTCCAAACAACGAAAATATTCATAAACTACACTCTTCTTCAAAACAAAATTATTTTCTAAAACTGCGTTCCCACACTCTTCTTCAAAATAAAAAAGTTTTACGAACCATCAAAAAAACGGGTTTTACGAACCATCTTTCCATGCTTTCCTTCTAAAAACAAAATCGTTTTCCAAACTTTATCTCCATTCTTTTTCCAAAAATATATTTATTCGCCAACACAGGCCCTTTTCAAAACCGTAAGTATGCATCTATCTCCACACTTTCGAAAACATAAAATACCAAAAATACCAAAAAGAGAGAAAAGATTAAGGGTGGCAAGGGCATTTGAAAAGAAGGTGATAGAAAGAAAATTTGAAATTGGGGAGTTGGTACATAAGCAATCATGCCATCAAGACAGCCTCACCCAAGAGGGAAGTTGCAACACACATGGGAGGGACCCTATGTGATCACCCATGCCTATTCCGAGAATGCCAACCGCCTGGTAGATGCCGAAGGAGTCGAGGTTTCAGGTTTGTGGAATGCACTTTATCTAAAGAAATTCCATGCATGAATAGCTTTCAATACTCCAGAACTATTATTCTTCTTCCTGCAATTTTCAGCGTTTAGTACTTGATGATAGAATTACAAGACTCTCCAAGATAAACTCGTATTTATTTGAACACATCTCCGCCAAATCATGCCGCTTCCTTTACACACGTATGACTGGACAATAGATTTACCTGATAGAAGAGAAATTGCCTACCCCGTAGATTGGGACAATTTAAAACCCCAAAGCAAACCTCCCTTATTTCCGCCCCACTCGTATTAACCCAAGGTCAAACTGAGGAACTACCCGGACCTAGCATATGTCTCAAAACTAGCTCTGGCACTATACAAACACTTGTAGAAGGGAAGCATGAAAAGAATCGGGGTGAAAAATAGAAGAGCCCCCCCTCAAACAAAAATCAGGCAATGAGAGGCCAACAAAAGAAAAATAACACCCAAGTAAACGGGTTAAACTCTATACTTTAGCAGGCTTTCACGCCTTTACGCACAAGTATATGCCAAACAAACGCCTATACTAGTACAGGTCTAAACAACGGACTGTACTTTCCACCCAAAATAAAGAAGTGATAAAAAGAAGAAAGCCAGAGGGACCTAGAGAGTAGGACATATGCTAGACTGGGACAATTCTAAAATATTGCCCGAAAGGAAGATATTACTCTTACCCCATTCTCCCCACCCCCTTTTTATTTTGCAATGGGATTCAAAATTGAACTATGTCTACCGGGAAAGGTGAAATTTTGACCAAAGGTAGATCATTTCCAGGTTTACAACTGCACACACTCACATGAGTTCACTTAGAAACTTGCCTATCCAAAGGAAGCTTATTTGACTTGACTCCTGGTACACTCATGGATCTTTCAGCTTGTTTAGAATAATACGATCAAGCATTTGAGAACCACGAACCTAGAAAAACCGACACCTAAGGCTTATGCCTTTCAAATACAATCTTGGTTTGGACATAGGTGACCAGAAGGGCTCCTCCATAGGGACCTGATGGTATCTTTTACTTAAAAAAGTCCAGAACATTGCCCTCTCACGTAGAAGACCATTGAAGAATTAAAATGCCCCCTTATGCCACTCATATTTACGCATAAGTTCGCATTTTCCTTTCCCAAAAAAAAATACCTAGGCATCCGATTTTCTTAAAATGACCCCCGTACCAATATTAAGATTACCCCCATCTACACTCATTTTATGCCCTTCCGCACATGCTCGAGAAGAAATTATCCCACTTTCACACATACTTAAGAGTCTTCTTCGCTGATGCACTTGGAATCCCTCCCTTGCGTGCTAAAGCATGGTTTCCCGTACTTTACTTTCTCGCATTATCTTTCCATTTACCTTAAGATGGATTGTAGCCCTTGACAATTCAAGCAAGAAGGGCTCGAAAGTCAGTGCAGGGGTTGTAGATACCCCAATTTTGATCGTCTAGACAGACAGAAATGCTTCAAGTAACACCCCGAAATATCCCACAGTTGGACATCAAGTAGAGAACCGAAGTTCAGAAAATCAGAAACCCTAACCCTAAATCCCTGGCTAGGGGATGCTAGACCTAACTAGCCGCCCCATACCAGGCGGCTAGTTAGCTTTAGCCGCCCCCCTGGCCGACTTCGGACCAGTCCCCTGGATGGGACATAAAGCAGTATTAAATGCTGATCATTGCGGCGGGTCATGACCTTTAGCCGCCCTCTCTTGGCCGGATCAACCCAAGTAACCGACCCAAGCCACCGCTTGTCAGAGATGGAATGTTTGGCAGGTCATGATAGGGGTGGCTACCAGGAAGTAGCCGCCCCATCTTGGGCGGCTAGTAAGAACTAGCCGCCCTTCACCTGGTCTCTGATAGAAAAACCAGAGAATTAATGAGAGGTCCAATCGAAGCCAACCCACTCCATTACCCTCAGGATATTTTCCTACCTCTCTTTTACTATAAATAGAGGGGTCCCAAGCCCAAATACAACATCATCATCCTTCAATCAACAAAATCCACACCAACATCCCACAATTCACATTCCCTTTCCACACTAGAAATCCCAAGAGAGAGAGAGAGAGAGAGAGAGCCTCTTTTGTGAGAGAAAACACCCATTCCCTACACAAAAACACCCTCTCATTCCACCCTCCAGAAACCCGGGCTAAACCTAGCTTAGCCTTTGCCCAAAACCAAACCCATTTCCTACCAAAGCTCTGCCCAAACCAAATCAGACCTGGGATGGCTAAACCCTAGTAGCCGCCCCTCACCAGACGGCTAGATCCAACTAGCCGCCCCCCTATACACACCCAACTTACACCCCTTTGTCCCATAACTCCTTTAGTCAAGCCCTAGAAGCAGAATAGGATACCTGTTTTTCACCTCTGTGTACGGTATATCCGTGTCTCAGAGCGGAGACCCAACAAACTCCCCACGTAGGCAACCAAAACCAAACCCAACCTTTTTCTGCTTTTAGAAAAAGCAGGTGGCGATCACACAAACCCCTGAATCCTCTTGAGATGCTATCGGGCGCCTCAACCAGGACCGACACACCCCTCACCCTTTCGAGAAGACGATCCGACCGAGCCCGCCAGGGCACGCATCCGATCCGAATCCCTGAAGAACCCCCACACACGCACACGCGCGCTCACCACGCACCCCGCCGGGATCCGCTCCGACACCCAACGACACCCCGGAGGCCTCCCCGACGGTACCGACAAATATGGCGATCACGGTGGGACCTCCCTCGTGAAGAACAACAAAAGGTAATCCTCTTCTGCCCCCTTTAAAAAGCTTGACTAGAATGCCATCAACCTGAGTCAAATCCCGTCAGTTCACCTACCGGAGGGATTCAAAATCCCCAAATTCCGCCGGTATAACGGTCGTGGAGACCCAGACATTCATTTAACTGCCTTTTATCTAGACGCACGCCCGTTT
The DNA here is from genome assembly GCA_030737845.1 of Acorus calamus. NCBI lineage: Eukaryota > Viridiplantae > Streptophyta > Magnoliopsida > Acorales > Acoraceae > Acorus > Acorus calamus. Next base: position 21,182,048 of record CM060866.1, on the reverse strand, counting down.
CTAGATAATCAACCTCTACTAGTCTTCCTCTTCCAGAAATCATTGGAAGGAGAAGCACTACAATGGTTCTCCACCCTCCCTGTATATCACTTGTCGAATTTCTCGGCTGTAAGCGAGAAGTTCTTGGGCCGCTACGGTTACCAGAGGATTAGGACCTCCTCTATTTCGGATTTAACCGTAGAGAGAATGAGGCCTAGGGAGGAATTCAAGCAATACGTGTCTCGGTGGCGCACACTTGTCCACCGGACCGGCCTGCAACTCACAGAATGTCAAGAAATTGACATGATGTTATAGAGCCTGAGTCCAGAACTTCGTACGAGCCTTTTGTACGGGGACTGTACTACGTATCAGCTTCTGATTGACCGCCACAATAGGATTTCCCGTTGTGCAGCCCCAGTAGTACAAACCCAGTCCCCACCTATCAGCCATAGGGTTGGACAACCGCCTCGCAAGGCACAAACCCCCACGGTAGAGGGGATTACTACACAAGTATCGGCACTCTACCCGAACGGAGCACGAATTCCTGATCGAGGAATGGCTCCGAGACAGTACACATCCGGTTCATCCGAGTATGCACCGCCTCGACCAATCAACCAAAACTTCACTACTCAATCAGTACCCATCCCCGTGCCGACACAACAAAACCCGGTGATCCAGAGTTCCCCAGTCCAAAACCCTGTAATCTCAAGACAAGGCCAGCCTAGGACCCCTTTTTATTCCAGCTTCCTAAGGGGTCAGAACCTAAGTCCTAGGCAGCCCTCCCAATATACTTAAAATTTGGTCTCCCCTCCGACATCCTATGATCAAAGACGAACGGGAAAGAGGGACTCTTACCCTCCCCTACCAGAAACACTAACTAGGATTTTTAGGGTATTGATGGACACAAATAGTATCTCCCTCCCAGCTGCTAAACCTCAACTCCCTGGGGCCAGCAGACTACGTTACTGTCAATACCACCAACAACATGGTCATACCGTAGAACAATGCATTGCTTTTCGGGATTTTATCTATGATTTAAATGATGACAGGCGCCTTGATTGGGCCATGATCAAAAGCAACTTAAACCAGGGCAATTCTGGAGCCTCCAAGCCACTTGGCATTTTTACTGACCCATTGCCAGGTCACAACCAAGCATCCACATCTGGAGCCCACATGGTAAACATGGTCAGCAGAGGAAGACAATCATCACCGCAGACAAGCAGTTCGGAAGACGTCACTGACGACAGTCTGTCCGAAGAATCCGAGGAGGAAGAGCAGAGCGAGCCCTTCCAGCTGAACCTCGACGATCATGACCTTGCCATACTCTATGGCGAAGAAGAAGATGCAATTCTCGCCCTTCCAGCAGTCATCAACATCGAGTCCGACGAAAGCGGACTAGAAAACCCGGGAGGAGACGAAGAAGAAGCGCCATTTGAGGAGATCCCCGAAGGAGCTAGCGAAGGACCCGAAGGAGGGGAATGTACGTCGGATGATCTGCATCCGGACGACAACGGGTCCTCCAAGAGTACCGACACTATCGATGGCCCCCGCCGCCCAATGACCATTTCATTCACTGACCAAGACCTCTCGGATCCCAGACTGCGAGTCTACCCCATACACATCCGCGGACGACTCCAAATGTTGTGGCTAAACAACATCTTCGTGGATCCAGGGTCAGGAATGAACATAATGACGTGCTCCACCTACCAAAAGATACCCGGACTAGGCCGTCCCCCCGTCCAACCGGCCCACCATACTATTCAAGCTTTCAACCATACCGGGAAGACTCTCCGCGGCCCCGGAACATTCGAGTTATCTGTCGGCCCTCTTATCTATGAGGTAGCCTGCTTCGTGGCCGACATCGACAAAAGGTACCCATTGATGTTGGGGTGACCATGGTTAGACAGCATCCAAGCTATCTGTTCCCCCCGGCACCAATGCCTTCGACTGCCCTTCTTAAGTCATATCCTGACAATCTGGGAAGAGGCGCGCCTCCAGTATGAGAACGAGAACAATTGGGCGATACATAATATGTTCACACTATCCCTACGACCGGGAAACGAGGATGAAAGTGGTAGTCCCCCTGGGTCCCCTTACAACTATCCCTCAGAAGAAACGGCCAGGACCCCGCATCCACCAAGCGATCTTGCGGAGCCCAACTCGATCACCTTCCTCCCCCATGAAGACGCCAAAGCCGGAGCGCGTTCCGCACCCCTCGCTATCACTGCCATACTCGGAGGAAGGGAATTCCGGCACATTCTCATTGACACGGGAGCGGAAACTAACGTTCTTACATATTCCGCCTACCAAAAGCTGGAAGGCCGGGTTCCCAGATTGGAGACCTCGGACGAATACATTTATGCCTTCGACAGCACGCGCAAGAACACTTGCGGATTGGTCACACTCCCACTGATGATCGGCCTAGTCTCCACCATCGTTAACTGCATGGTGATGAACATTCAGTCGCCCCACCCTCTGATAGTTGGGAGGACATGGCTCAACAGCATCGAAGCTGTCTCATCCACCCGACACCAATGTCTTCGCTTCCCGTACCACGGGAAAGTAGTATCCATATGGGGAGAAGCACGCTTTAACGAGACACGGGCCCGGCATTGGAGCGTCTGTGCCATGCGCATCCGGCTAGAGGCGCTCGCATGTTGGCAGCCAGGCTCCACCGACGAAGAACTGCTCCATCAGGGGAGGCCTTTGAAAAGGCTCAGGGAAGAAGAGTTCGGGAATAGGGGACCCCCGCCGGACATCAGCCAGCCGACCAAGCGAAGCCGACTCGAGGAAACAACACAAATCCAAGAACCGGGTACCGATCCCCCCGGGTAAGCTTTCGACATCATGTACATATTTGTTCACAGCTTTTTCTAAAAATCAAAAGATCAAAATATTTGTTTACCAGCTTTCGTCTTTCATCACCCTATACGTATTTGTTTACCTGCTTTCCTAAAAAAACCAAAATCCAAAAAAATACATGCTGATCAGCTTTCATTCTCCAACTCTGAACATACTTGTTTCCAGCTTTATTTCCACTCTTCTTTAAAAAATTAAAAAAAATGTTTTTACAAAAAAATGTTTTCCACACTCTCCTTCAAAAACAAAAGTTTTACAAAACCGTATTTCCATACTTCCAAAGAAATTTTCCAAACTTTCTTTACTTGTTTACCAAACAAATGAAAACATTTACAAACCGCATTTCCAAACAAAAATGTTTTCCAAATCTGCGCTTCTTCAAAGCTAAATGTTTTTACGAAACCATATTTCCATGATTTCCGCCAAAAAAACAAAAAAAAAAACATTTTTACAAAACCATATTTCCATACTTTCCTTCTAAAAACAAAGTCATTTTCCAAAACTTTATCCCCATTTTCTTTAGAAAAACGTATCTGTTCGCCAACACAGTCCCCCTTTTCAAACCCATAAGTATGCATCTGTTTCCACACTTTCAAAACAAATATAAAACAAAAGCGAACTACTAGACGAGAAAAGACTAAGAGCGGCAGACCATGCCCAGGCCTACCATAGAAGGGTGGCAAGGGCATTTGAAAAGAAGGTAATTAAAAGAAAATTTGAAATCGGGGAATTAGTACTCAAGCAAATCATGCCATCAAGACAGCCTCACCCAAGAGGAAACTTGCAACCCACATGGGAGGGACCCTATGTGATCACCCAGGCCTATTCCGGGAATGCCTACCGCCTGGTAGATGCCGAAGGAGTCGAGGTTCCAGGTTCGTGGAATGCACTTTACCTAAAGAAATTCCATGCATGAATAGCTTTCAATACTTAGAACTATTATTCTTCCTTCCTGCGATTTCCAGCGTTTAGTACTTGATGATAGAATTATAAGACTCTCAAAGATAAACTCGTATCTATTTAAACACATCTCCGCCAAATCATGCCGTTTCCTTCACACACGTATAACTGGACTAGATTCACCTGAAAGAAGAGAAATTGCCTACCCCGTAGACTGGGACAATTTAAAACCCCCAAAGCAAAACATCCCTTATTTCCGCCCTACTCGTATTAACCCTAGGTCGAAATGAGGAGTTACCTAGACCTGGCATATGTCCCAAAACTGGCTCTGGCACAAAAAAAAAAAGAGAAATCGGGCAATGAGAGGCCAAACACCCAGGTGAACGGGTTAAACTCTCTATTTAGCAGGCTTTCACGCCTTTACGCACGGTATACGCTAAACAACGGCTATACCAGTACAGATCCAAACAACGAACTGTGCTTTCCATCCCAAAATAAAGAAGTGATAAAAAGAAGAAAGCTAGAGGGACCTAGAAAGTAAGACATGTGCTAGACTAGGACAATTCTAAATATTGCCCAAAAGGAAGATATTACTCTTACCCCATTCTCCCCCTCCCCTTTTATTTTCGCAATGGGATTCTGAATTGAACTACGTCTGCCAGGAATGGCGAAATTTTGACCAAAGATAGATCGTGTCCAGGTTTACAAACTACACACACTCACATGAGTTCACTTAGAAACTTGTTTAGACTCGACTCTTGGTACACTCATGGATTTTTCAGCATGTTTTGAATAATACGATTAAGCATTTGAAACCCATGAACCTAGAAAAATCGACACCTAAGGCCTATACCATTCAAATACAATCCTGGTCCGGACATGGGTGACCACAAGGGCTCCTCCACGGGGACTTGATGGCATCCTTTACTTCAGAAATTCGAGAACATTGCCCTCTCACATGAAAAGCCATTGAAGAACTAAAATGCCCCCTTATGCCACATATACTTACGCATAAGCGTGCATTTTCCTTTTCCAAAACACCTTGGCATCCGATTTTCTTGAAAATTGTCCCCCCTCATATTGAAAATTGTCCCCACTCATATTAAAATTGTCCCCACATATTAAAATTGTCCCCACAAATATTAAAATTGTCCCCACTCATTTCGTACCCTTGCCGCACATGCCTGAGAAGAAATTGTCCCACCTTTTTACACATACTTAAAAGTTTTCTTCACTCACGCACTTGGAATCCCTTCCTTACGCACTAAGGCATGGTCTCCCGCACGTTATTTTCTTGCATTACCCTTCCATTTTACCTTAAGATGGATTGTAGCCCTTGACAATTCAAGCAAGAAGGGCTCGAAAGTCAGTGCAGGGGCGCAATCTGGACAGATTTAACACTTGGTCCATGGAAAGAATGTTTTTTATAGGTCCCGAAGGTTGGAACGGTCACAAAAACTTTCAGCAGCAGCAGACAGGAGCAGCAGGACCAAATTGCCCCAGGCAGGGGACGGCTAAACTCGACTAGCCGCCCCCACTGGGCGGCTAGTTTACACTAAACTAGCCGCCCCTGCCCTTTGTTTAAGGTGAGCTTGCCCCAGGCAGGGGGCGGCTAAAAATAACTAGCCGCCCCTCACTGGGCGGCTAGTTTACACTAGCCTCCCCTTGCCTGCACCTCTTTCAGTTATGTCAGTCCATATCCAATCAACTCTTCAACACTTCTTTACCTATTAAAATCAAATTCTTTCCAAAACCTGCATGTACACATTTCATACACATATTCATACACAAAACCTGTATAAATACCATGCTAAAACGAATTATATATCAAAACCTACACCCATCCATGAATCAAACCTATAAAAAACCAGATTCATCTACACATACATACATATCCATGAACATCCATACTAACTATTCCAAGACATGCATACAAAGGAGAATAATTAAATTGTCCCACCCAAAACCACAAACATAGACTGTTTTTTTTTCTAAACATAAGAAAGCCTAAAAAAGAATCCTTTCCTTCAAAATGCTCCAAACTCTGGAGTCTTGAGCTATACCTCACCAAAATATCACCTAAAACCAAAAACAAAAGAAGAAAAGCATGAATTCATCGCATATGTACTATTCTTCTATTAAAACCAAGACACAAAAAAGCTATACCTTGGCGTATCGTCATCCGCTGGAGGCTGAGTAGGAGGAACATCCTGACTTGGCTGAGAAGGGAGTGGCGGATGAGGAGAAGACTGAACCTCTGGAGCATCGGGAGTGGCAGGAGTCTCTCGAACCAAAGACGCGGCCCTCGCGTATATCCCACGACTCCGAGATGCCGAAGGACGGGAGGCACGGCTGAAGGTGGCCCCGGTAGCCAAGGAAGCCGAGAGAGAATGGTCAGACTCAAGTGGAAGAAGATCGAGGTCCGCCTCGGTCATAGAGCCCCCTCCAACCAATTTCCCCCTAATAGTTGCCTCCCAGAGATGGACCTGCTGCATATCTATATCTTTCCTCTCCAATCTCTGTCGGAGGCCTCAACCTCTCCTCCAACTCCCGTGCCCTCGCCTCTGATGCCCTGAGCGCCTCTCGGTCCCTGTCCCCGGCCGCCTGGAGAGAACGAATCAAGTCCCCCATCAAACCTCCAAGAACACCAGCTGAAGCCTCCAACTCTGACACCCTCATCTGGAGGGAGCCCCTCTCGTGACCTAGGGTGATGAACCCCTCCTCTCTCAAAGCCACCGTGGACCTCAGCCGGTCCGCCTCCTCCTCAGCCCGAGAAGCCCAACCCCTCGCCTGGCCTAGCTCCATCCGCATGGCCGTCAACTCACTCCGGGCCACATCTAGCTCCCTCGTCAGTTCGAGCTCTCGCTCGGAAATCATGGAAGAAGGAGGGGCGGAAGAAGAGGAAGCACCGTCAGCCCTCGCTCTCGACAGAGCATCCACCTGAGCCTCAAGGACCCGGACCTGGTCCTGCAAGCGTCCCCTCTGAACCCGCAACGCCTCTATCTGCCTAGCTCGCGCTTGGAGGTGCTCATTGGCGGCCTTGAGCCTCTTCTCCATCTCATTCAACTCAACCTACAAAAGCAACCTCAGTCAGAAATTACTCAAGGAGAAGAAAAGAAAAGAAAAAGAAAAAAAGACTTACATAGGCGTCCGGGATCTCCTCCTCCATAGTCCCGAGGATACCCGCATACTCCCGACGGTACCAAGCTAGGTATTCGTCACTCGAAGTCACCTCGGGACGACGCCCCACCAAGACGCCTCGGCCCATCCATCCCGCCACATACGTCGCGTAGTTCCTCGGGAGGTTCGTATCCCGAGGAATCCCGGCCACTGGAATCGAGGGGCGCCGCGGAAGAGGATCGGGCACCCACTGATGGTACCCAAGCTGGCGGACGACCCGGCTGATCGCATGGAACACGACCTCATTGAAGTAGATCAACCAGACATCTCGCGCCAGAGCCTCGGGAACCTCTCCGAGTAAGGCCTCCACGTCATCTAAAAAAAAAAAGCATCAAAAGATAGGAAGAGTGCTTAGCCAAAAGAAAACCAAATACGAGCCAAAGAAATTCAAAGAAAACTTATACCTCTTCCTCCGACAAGGCGCGGAAGGCCTCTCGGAATTGGGCGAGGCGGTGCAAGCGGGAAGATCCCCGGGGTTCCCATCTCATGGCCCAAGGGAGGGCATGATCGAACGGAGCCAAAGTCGGGCGATCAATGGAGAAGTGCTCGTACCCAAAGATCTAGCAAAGCAGAGGGGAATCGTCACGATCAAAGAGAGCTAAGCCAAAGAAAAGACATTTACCACTCACTTACACGTACCTGAAGAAACGGCGCAAAGCCGCCAAGGTTCTTTCCCCCGGCCCTCTTGACTTTCTTCGAGAGCTCCGCAAATAGATGGGCAAGCATCGCCGCTCCCCAAGCGTAGCGCCCCATGCCCTCCAGGTCCCTCATCAGCAAGAGAGAATGCGAGGAAACCTTATCAGAGGCCGTCGAAAAGAGGACCCGGCCAAAGAAGTAGAGGAAGAACGCCCTCAACTCCCTCCGTGCCCTCTGTGGGCACGCGGCCGCCTCTCTGCCTCGATCATCGCCCGCCGCCTCTCGAAGCTAGCTGCAGCTTCGCCCTTCTGGCGCTCTGTAAAGGAACCGAGGCCGTACTGCCCCGAAAGCCGCCCCAAAGGGATCCGGTTCAGCGTCCGCTCCCGCTCCACGAACTCCCATTCCCCGATCAACTCTCGAAAAGCCCCCTGTAGTCAGCTAGGGTGGCCGCGATCACTGCCTCCCCCAAAACCGGAAGGCCAGTAATCCGATGGACGTCCTCAAGGGTCGGCATGACAGCACCAGTAGGGAGAATGAAAGCGCAACTCTCCGGATCCCACCTCTCCGCCAAAGCCTCCACGTAAGGACGGTGGACGTGGAATGGCTCGATCAGGAAGAAGGAACGGAAGCCCGCTCCATCCACCAAGCTCCTCTCCCCCTGCCCCAAGGCGTCGTACCATCTCTTCGTCCCGTGCCATAAAGCCCGGATACGATTCGGCCTCTACAAAACAAACGAAGGGAACATGGGTCAGTTTAAAAGCGAGCGAGAGGTAAGAGTCCAAATCTACGAAATCATTTTAAACCATGCTTAGCGAAATGAAACTTCCACATGCTAAAAAAAAGAAACAAAAGCATGAAAGTAAGAAGCTACACTCCTCATGTGATCACGCATGCTAGACGAATATCAAACACATCCCACCGTGGTCACCACTCACACGCTTTCTTACATCAGGCCTATCATGCTTATACCTCCCCTAAACACACCTAAGCAATACAGCAATATAGAACTCGAACCCATGAAATGCATGCATACACTCCCTCATGCCCTACCACGATCAAACACGTACGAAATCACATACACATAGAAAAGTATCGCATGCAAGCATATTAACTATGTCATCTCTCTCTCCTTTATATGCATATAACAAACATGGATATATATATAGAAATTATCCCCCCCCCCTATAAAAACAAACCCATCTCAGCATACTTACACATCCCACCGTGACTAAACTTATACGCAAGCATGCCTATTTAAAACACACATACGAGTATAATACACATATACAACATATTCATACCAACCAAAACACGTGCATATACACCAAAATAAAAGGCTAAGACTAAAAGATTAGGAACATACCACGGCCCGTGTGGACCCAGGAGCGTCCACCTCGGCCTCGTCGGGATCGTCCATCCCGTCGTCATCCTCCTCCTCATCCTCCTCGAACACGGCCTCCTCGGCCTCAGCCCCAACACCCACACCGGCCTCGGCAGCCCCGGTGCCCATACCCTCGGCCTCCCCGGCCCCATCCCTAGCCTCTCCTATCCCCTCCACCCTCCCCACACCGGAGATAAACTCCGCAAAGGCCCCTATAGCCCTACTCTCCTCCTCCTCAGCCCTGGCCTCTGTGGCCTCCCTATCCAACATCCCAGCGAGGGCATCCAACGACGCCCTCACCTCCTCGCTAACTCCCCCGACCCCTACCCCCTCGGTTGCACCCTCAATCGATCCTCCAACCCCCGGAACCACCTCCTCGGCCACCACCGGTCGATCCCCACGCCTCCTCTTGCGTGTATAACCTATCACACTCCCTCCTACCTCCGGGACAGCCCCCGAAGGTAAATCCCCGACCTCACCCACGCCAATGTCCGCCGGCGGCACCTCCGTCGAACCCATAGCCTCCCCCACGGCCTCGACCTCCGGCCTATCGCTCTCCGATGATGAAGAGCTCGGGCTACGCTCTCCACGAGCCACCCGTTGTCGCTTTCCCCTCAAAACAATCGCCTTCGACCTCATCATCTTCCTCGGTGTGAAAAAGAAAAAGGAGAACCCAAACCTAGGGTTTTCGAAATCAAGAGAAAGAGAAAGATTGAGGTCGAAATGAAGGAAAGAAAGGCAAAGAAATCAGGGTTTTGAGTTTGAAACCGAAGGGAAGAAGAGAGGAGGGAAGAGAAACCGTTTTTGAAACGTATGGAGAGAGAGAGAGGGTCTTTTCGGTTATAAGGGACCCAGTCCAGGGGCGGCTACCCGCGAGTAGCTGCCCCCTCTCAGGCGGCTAGTTACAACTAGCCGCCCCTCCCAGTTTCTTTGTTTTGTTTCAAAACCCCTTTCCAAACTCTTCTCAGCCCTAAATTCCAAGGTTCTCCATACCAAACAGCCTTGTATTGGCTTATTTCAAGACATTACTTGATCAAACAAGACTTTCTCGAAGTTTCGCCGCATTTTCAGTACCGCTCAAATTTGAATTTCTTCAGTTCTGGTTCTTTTCCAGAGTTCTTATCCTTCGGATGATCCAATTCACCCAACTCAACTTTTACTTGCTTTCTGTCGGCGATATCCCCTCCTTGCTGAGTTTTCCCAAGCACGGGAACGGTAGGCACGAGGAAACTGACGCTGGGCTGCCACGTGCACGATAGCTAAGAACCCCGACCGCGGGTTGGATCACTCACCATTTACTTTTCCCCGCCTTCCACCTGGATCATCCTTTCGGCTAAAAATTCTAAGTCAAGACCTAGCCTCTGACAGTCTAAATCAACTCACCGAATAGTACTGTTCGTGTTGGCATAACTTCTTGAAGGTCGGGACGGCCAAAATAAGGGGTCTCTTTCCTTATCATCGGTCGAAGTCTTTCCTGCTTTACACAAAGACTCCGTCCGATGAGGGACAATTGTGGATACCCCAATTTTGACCGTCCAGAGAGACAGAAATACTTCAAGTAACACCCGGAAATATCCCACAGTTGGACATCAAGTAGAGAACCGAAGTTCAGAAAACTAGAAACCCTAACCCTAAATCCCTGGCTAGGGGCGGCTAGACCTAACTAGCTGCCCCATACCAGGCGGCTAGTTAGCTTTAGCCGCCCCCCTGGCTGACTTCGGACCAGTCCTCTGGATGGGACATAAAGCAGTATTAAATACTGATAATTGCGGCGGGTCATGACCTTTAGCCGCCCTCTCTTGGCCAGATCAACCCAAGTAACCGACCCAAGCCACCGCTTGTCAGAGATGGGACGTTTGGCAGGTCATGATAGGGGCGGCTACCAGGAAGTAGCCGCCCCATCTTTGGCGGCTAGTTTGAACTAGCCGCCCTTCACCTGGTCTCTGACAGAAAAACCAGAGAATTAATGAGAGGTCCAATCGAAGCCAACCCACTCCATTACCCTCGGGATATTTTCCTACCTCTCTTTTACTATAAATAGAGGGGTCCCAAGCCCAAATACAACATCATCATCCTTCAATCAACAAAATCCACACCAACATCCCACAATTCACATTCCCTTTCCACATTAGAAATCCCAAGAGAGAGAGAGAGAGAGAGAGAGAGAGCCTCTTTTGTGAGAGAAAACACATTCTCTACTCAAAAACACCCTCTCATTCCACCCTCCAGAAACCCGGGCTAAACCTAGCTTAGCCTCTGCCCAAAATCAAACCCATTTCCTACCAAAGCTCTTCCCAAACCAAACCAGACCTGGGACGGCTAAACCCTAGTAGCCGCCCCTCACCAGACGGCTAGATCCAACTAGCCGCCCCCCTATACACACCCCACTTACACCCCTCTGTCCCATAACTCCTTTAGTCAAGCCCTAGAAGCAGAATAGGATACCTGTTTTTCACCTCTGTGTACGGTATATCCGTGTCTCACAGCGGAGACCCCACAAACTCCCCACGTAGGCGACAAAAACCAAACCCAACCTTTTCCTGCTTTTAGAAAAAGCAGGTGGCGATCACACAAACCCCTGAATCCTCTTGAGACGCTATCGGGCGCCTCAACCAGGACCGACACACCCCTCACCCTTCCGAGAAGACTATCCGACCGAGCCTACCAGGGCACGCATCCGATCCGAATCCCTGAAGAACCCCCACACACGCACACGCGCGCTCACCGCGCACCCCTCCGGGATCCGCTCCGACACCCACCGACACCCCGGAGGCCTCCCCGACGGTACCGACAGGGGCGCAATCCGGACAGATTTAACGCTTGGTTCATGGAAGGAATGTTTTTATAGGTCTCGAAGATTGAAACAGTCACAAAGGCTTTCAGCAGCGGCAGACAAGAGACAAACCAGAAGAATTGTCCCAGGCAAGGGGCGGCTAAACCCGACTAGCCGCCCCTCACCAGACGGCTAGACACCACTAGCCGCCCCTACCCTTTTTATCCAGGTGAAGACCCCCAGGCAAGGGGCGGCTAAACAGTTGTAGCCGCCCCTCACTGGGCGGCTAGTTTGCACTAGCCACCCCCCACCTGCTACCCCCTCTGTTGCTGTCAGTCCCATCTTTTCAACTCTTCAACTCCTATGATACCTATAGAAAATATTCTCCCCCAAAACCTGTGCACACGCATTTCATACATCCATGCATACAATAAAACAATATGACTACGAATCAAACAACAACCAAAACGAAAATCATACACCAAATCATGCACCCATTCATCCTTTCATCCACCCATACAACCTTATAAAAACACCCATGTTTGTTCATACATCAAAGAAAGAAGGAGAAAATTCTTCATGAAAAAGAAAGGTAAACCTACTTAAAACTAAAGTCAAAATAGATAAAGATCCATCGGAAGCTTTCATCAAAGTCTTGAGCTACACACCATTGAAATGATCACCTGAGTCAAAAAAAAAAGAAGAAAAACATAAATTTCTTGCATATATACTATTCTTCTACCTAAAACCAAGACGCAAAGAAGCTATACCTCGGCGTATCGTCATCTGGTGGAGGATGATTAGGAGGAACGTCCTGACTTGGCTGAGAAGGGAGCGGCGGCTGAGGAGAGGATTGAACCTCTGGAGCGTCAGGAGCGGCAGGAGTCTCTCGAACCGAAGACGCAGCCCTCGCATGTATCCCACGACTCCGAGACGCCGAAGGACGAGAAGCACGGCTGAAGGTGGCCCCGGTAGCCAAGAAAGCTGCGAGAGAATGGTCAGGCTCAAGCGGGAGAAGGTCGAGGTCCACCTCGGTCATAGAGCCCCCTCCAACCAATTTCCCCCTAATAGTTGCCTCCCAGAGATGGACCTGCTGCATATCTATATCTTTCCTCTCCAATCTCTGTCGGAGGCCTCAACCTCTCCTCCAACTCCCGTGCCCTCGCCTCTGATGCCCTGAGCGCCTCTCGGTCCCTGTCCCCGGCCGCCTGGAGAGAACGAATCAAGTCCCCCATCAAACCTCCAAGAACACCAGCTGAAGCCTCCAACTCTGACACCCTCATCTGGAGGGAGCCCCTCTCGTGACCTAGGGTGATGAACCCCTCCTCTCTCAAAGCCATCATGGACCTCAGCTGGTCTGTCTCCTCCTCAGCCCGAGAAGTCCTACCCCTCGCCTGGCCCAGCTCCATCCGTGTGGCCGTCAATTCGCTCCGGGCCGCATCTAACTCCCTCGCCAGCTCGAGCTCTCGCTCGAAAACCATGGAAGCAGGAGGGGCGGAAGAAGAGGAAGTGCCGTCGGCTCTCACTCTCGACAGAGCATCCACCTGAGCCTCGAGGACCCGGACCTGGTCCTACAAGCGTCTCCTTTGTACCCACAATGCTTCTATCTGCCTGGCCCGCGCTCGGAGGTGCTCACTGGCGGTCTTGGGCCTCTTCTCCATCTCATTCAACTCAAGCTCCTAAAACAAATGCCACTCAGCAAAATATTCAGTAAAAAAGAACAAGAACGAGAAGAAGGGTTTCCAACTTACGTAGGCGTCCGGGAACTCCTCCTCCATCGTACTCCTGACAATACCAAGCCAGGTATTCGTCACTCGAAGTCACCTCAGGACGACGCTCCACCAAGACACCACGGCCCATCTATCTCGCCACATATGTAGCGTAATTCCTCGGGAGGTTCGTGTCCTGAGGAATCCCAGCCACCGGGATCGAGGGGCGCCGCGGTAGAGGATCGGGCACCCACTGGTGATACCCAAGCTGGCGGACGACCCGGCTGATTGCATGAAACACGACCTCATTAAAGTGGATCAACTAGACATCTCACGCCAGGGCCTCGGGAATCTCCTCCGAATAAGGCCTCCACGTCATCTAAAAAAGCATAAAAAGATAGGAAGAGCGCTTAGTCAAAAGAAAACCAAATGCAAGCCAAAGAAATTCAAAGAAAAACTTATACCTCTTCCTCCCACAAGACGCAGAAGGCCTCTCAGAATTGGGCAAGGCGGTACAAGCGAGAGGATCCTCGGGGTTCCCATCTCATGGCCCAAGGGAGGGCACGATCAAACGGCGCCAGAGTCGGGCGATCAATGGCCAAGTGCTCGTACCCGAAAATCTAGCAAAGCAAGAGGAAAATTATCATGATCGAAGTGAACTAAACCAAGAAAAGGAGTCTACCGCTCACTCACACTTACCTGAAGAAATGGCGCGAAGCCGCCAAGGTTCTTTCCCCCGGCCCTCTTGACTTTCTTTGAGAGCTCCACGAAGAGATGGGCGAGCATCGCCGCTCCCCAGGCATAGCGTCCCATACCCTCCGGGTCCCTCATCAGCAAAAGGGAATGAGAGGAAACCTTATAAGAGGCCGTCGAGAAGAGGACCCGGCCGAAGAAATAAAGGAAGAACGCCCTCAACTCCCTCCGTGCCCTCTGTGGGCACGCAGCCGTCTCTCTCACCTCGATCATCGCCCGCCTCCTCTCGAAGCTAGCTGCAGCTTCGTCCTTCTGGCACTCTCTAAAGGAACCGAGGCCATACTGCCCCGAAAGCCTCCCTAAAGAGATCCGGTTTAGTGTCCGCTCCCGCTCCACAAACTCCCATTCCCCGATCAACTCTCAAAACAGCCCCCTATAGTCCGCAAGGGTGGCCGCAATCACTGCTTCCCCTAAGACCGGAAGGTCAGTAATCCGGTGGACGTCCTCAAGTGTCGGCATAACGGCGCCGATAGGGAGGATGAACGTACAACTCTCCGGGTCCCATCTCTTCGCCAATGCCTCCACATATGGGCGATGGACGTGGAACTGCTCAATCAGAAAGAAGGAATGGAAGCCCGCTCCATCCACTAAACTCCTCTCCTCCTGCCCCAAGGCATCGTACCTCCTCTTCGTCCCGTGCCATAAAGCCCAGATACGGTTCGGCCGCTGCAAGCAAAAGAAGAAGACATGGGTTAGTTTAAAGAGCAATCGAGAGGTAAGAATCCAAAGCCTAAGATTCGTTTAGAACAATCATGCTCAGCAAAATGAAACTTCCATATACTAAATCAAAGACGAAAGCATGAAAATATGAAGCTTAAAACACATAAAGGTTCCCCTCCCATTATTTACAAAACACCCTTCATATGATCACACATGCTAAAAGCATTAAAATCCCACCGTGGTCACCACTTACACTCTCCCTTGCATCACGGCCTATCATGCTTATATACTTTCCCTAAACACACCTAAGCATATGGAAAACACTTGGACCCATGAAATACATGCATATACTCCTTCATGCTCTACCACGATCAAACACATGCGAAGTCACACCCTAAAAACTATATGCACACAAAAATGTATCGCATGCAAGTATACTAGCCATATCATTCCTCTCTCCATTATATGCATATAACAAACATGGATATATATATGAAAAATTACCCCCCCCCTTCCTAAAGACAAACCCGTGTCAACATACAGCATGCTTACACATCCCACCGTGATTAACTTATACACCAAGCATACCTATTAAATAAACACACATATACAAGTATTATACGCTAAGTCACCTATTCATACCACCAAAAGACATGCATATACACCAAATAAAAGCTAAGAGTAAAAGGGGACAAGAAATTACCACGGCCCGTGTGGACCCAGGAGCGTCCACCTCGGCCTCATCGGGATCGTCCATCCCGTCGTTGTTAGGCCTGTGTCATTTAGAGTCCTAATTTCGATCGGCATCGCTAAAATTTTGACTTAGCTACCTGCTGGGGTTTGAAGACACTGATTAATAATCTAACTGCATATTATGGGTCCTGGTACTATTTTGTACTGCCCATAAAATTTTCATTTAATTCCGATAACGTTTTTGGAATTATGCAGTTTTGATTTGGTATTCGGATTTGATTTTATAAAAATCCAAGATGAAGAGGTAAAAATCCGATATTATTATGTGATATTCAGTTTCGATCTAGCTTTCATACAGAAGTGGAATTGGATCAACTGGATTCGTATATCAAAAGATATGGGTATTTTTCCGAGTATACCCCAAAGATGAGAAATCCAGGCAGCAGCCCTGTATGATGTTTAGCCTAGATTTCAGAATAGCTGGATAGGTTATTTGATCTAGATATAAACATGAAAGCTGTAGATAATCTTCTTAGATTTCCAATAACGTTGGAATCGTGCAATTCGGAGCTGTATTAAAGAAGTTATGGCCGTTTTAGTGAAGGCTGTCCAGAGTTTTTAGTCCGAGGACGGCTTGGTCATTTCATTTCCTCTTTGCCTATAAATACCCCTCCCAAATGTTATGACCTTGGCCTCTTTTTCCCTCTTTTTCTCTGGTCCAGCCCCTCTTCGGGTGGAGGAATTGGTGGTGATGGTGGGGAAGGAGCACAAATGGAGAAGGAAGGTGTGTATGCTTTTAGTTTTGTTGTTGTGTTGTTGTTTCTCTTCCTTCTCCTCCTCCCCCCTAGCTGATCCCCCCTTGTGTTTTTCCCTCCCCTTTGGACCAGCAGCCCCCCTTGTGTGCCACAATGGCTTAGAAGATGCACAAGAAGCTCAAGAGGTGAGTGTGTGCTTGTAGTTGTTGTTGTTGATTCTCTTCTCTCAAGTTCCCCCTCTCATGGTTTTCCAACCCCCCCCCCCCCACTCGGGTTTCGCGACTCCCCCCTGGTCAGCAAGAAGGAGGGCTCCCAAGGCTGAGGTGGTGTAGCGGTGGTGGTGGCGGGTGGTCAAGGGCGTGCTTGCGAGCTCCCACGTCTCCCCTTCCATCCCCCTCTCCCTCGGTGAGTTTTCCCCCTTCTTTCTATGTTGTTTAGCATGTTGGAGTGCTTGGGGTGATCATGCATGCTATGTGTGTGGGTTGGTGTGTGTGAGAGGACAAGGGAGGGGTCGGGTGCGCGGGGCGATAGCGTGGGCGCGGACGGGAGCTCGCCTGGGCGCGCGGCAGTGCACCGGGGGTGTGCGGGGGCGCGTGCGCGTTTGCGCATGCGTGCGTATGAGTGCGGGGACCACGCGTGTGGCTGCCCGGGGGTTTGGGTAGGTGTCGAGGCACTCGGATATACGTGCGTACGCACGTTCTTGCATGCGTGCGAGCCCGTAAGTGTGCGAATCTGAGTCTTTGACATTTCTAGTCTATTTTAAGTATTTTTATGTGTTTGTATGTGGTAATACTCACCCCTATTGATACCTTTACCATGCAGACCTCGTCGGATGGGATGCGCGTCGATCCGGGTATCGGTGAGTGGTTCGATCCAACACTTCGGGACGCGCTCGATGCACGTAGTCGTGCACCGCACGTCCTTGGGGCATCTTAACCCCTAAATATGCTAGATATTTGCATGTTAGGGTCGTATAGCTCGTATATTGCGTAGAACCCCTATTCTACCCTATACTTGCATAAGTATGTATTCATGTTTGTATAATTGTGTTTTCATGCGCCCCTTCTGTTTCGGGCATGTATTTTCGAATGAGTTAATGGATGTATTAGAATATGGCATGTCTTAGGTAGTATTGTAATACTACCCCCACTATATTAATTATATCCAGCATGTTAAACCTTGGGTTAATAACCGGATGCGTACTAGTATTCCTTTACGATTAGACTGGAGGAATGGTGTAGTTGTTGCACCCATCTGTTGGGGCAAAGCTATGACCAGCATTCCGGAGAGGATGAGACTTTCCCTCTCTCTCGCCCTCCCTCTTTGCGTAAACTGAGTAAGTAGATACGATTCCTACTTGACTCAGGTTTGCTTGGGATTATCGGTATGCATCGGTTTGGTGCGCGAGATCACGCTTAAACCCCCTTGGAGTTGGTGATATCCAACGCCTGCTTGAGTCATCCTTTACATGATTGAATGTTTGTTATGGCCTTATAAGCATGTTTAAGTGGGCCATACCTTGTATGCATGTTGTATGATTTGTTTTTTATGATGTAAATCCATGTTAGGGAGTACCCCTATAGTTATATAATATATTATTGTGCATGTGGCATATATAATTATGTTATGATTTTCTCCTTATATATATCTATATATATATATGCGCATGATTAACTAACTTGGCCTATCCATAATAGGCGAGGGTATGACCCGCTGAGGGGTCGTACCCTATTAGTTAAAGCGCTAGCGATGTAATTGCCTCTTGCATCCGAGTGATGCATTCGTATTGAATTCTAAAGAATTCATCGTTGCATCGGTTTCGTTAAACTGATAGCTACGACATTAAGTTGGGCCTACCCATGCTAAGCATGTGTATGAACCGCTTGTTGGGTAATGCCTTGGGCTTATTTCTGCTCGAGAGCAGAGGTAGCCCTCGCGTCCGAGCGACGCACCCGTATGTGAGTGCAAGAGTGTTGGTTATCTACGATATGTGATTATCGAATGTGGTTAGAATTCCTCCCAATATCGTCCGTGTCCAAGCTACCCAGGTTTAGTTGTCTTGTGAGATGCTCCTAGACACTATTCATGACGCCGGTTGGTGTGCCCATACGGTAGAGGTAGCAGTCATGGGAGGCTACCAGGTACAGGCTACTCGGGAGAGGACTACCATATGATATTGAGAGCATAGTCACCCCTCCCCTTCGTCGGCTCCGTGTCGAAGCTACCCGGGTTTAGTTGTCCTGCGAGATGCTCCCAGACACTATTCATGACGCCGGCTTGTGCGCCCATACGGTAGAGGTAGCAGTCATGGGAGGCTACCAGGTAGAGGCTACTCGGTAGAGGGCTACCGGATGATGAAGGGAGTAGAGCAACTGAGTTCGTTCTGAAAGTCCCTAGGGTCACCCCTCTGGGGGCAATGGTGAGGATGAGTTGTGTGGTCACGTCATCACGTGACCCAAATACCTATCGAGTATACTCTGGGTTTGTTACTCCTGACGCTTGAGGTATTGAAGTATATCTCTACCTCGTAGCAGATGGACGCGTTGTGTATTGTTAACCAATAACACATGGTGTTATGGTTAACCCTCGTTTGTCCCCGGGTCTCCCTGGAGCTCCCCTTCGGGGGTGGGGGCGGGGAATGTGTTGAGTCACGTCGCTACGTGACCCATTCGTTTGTTCATCGTTCCCATATTTGTTGGGTCTGGTTAGGTATCAATGTTGAGAGACATCGATGACAATTATCTCTACGTAGATGATCCCAATAGTGTCGCGTAGACCAGTAATTCCGCGTCTCCTTGACAAACGGTGTGGTCTCTCCCCAAGAGTCCCAAGAGTCTCCCTTCGGGAGTGAGGCTGTGGGTGAGGTGGGTTGCACCGCCGTGTGACCCTATTATGCATTGGGTTTCAACCCAAGTTTTTCCTTGAAAGGAAATTGTTTTAACATTAAATTGTTGTAGTGGTGTTTGCTTTCCAACCACTCACTGATCTTGTAGCTGACCCCTCGCGTACTGTTTCTTTTACAGGGGCGTTGTTGGGTGTGGAGCTGGAGTTTCCCTATGGCGTGGTCTTGCATGCGTGGAAGCGTTATGTCCGGCGGATTGGCGAGTGCGAGGCTGTTAGCAGTCCTAGAGTCTTGTGTATTTGTAAATCGTGCGTGTGGCACTTGTTGTATTTTATTGGCTAGATTGGGCTCTCATAGGACAGTGATTGTGTATTCGAGTCTGTAATAATATTTTTGGTTTACAGACTTATTGATAGTTTATGCTTCCGCTTTTCAGTTGTGTTATCAGTTGTCATTGCTTTTTAGTTGTGTTATTAGTTGTCATTGCTTCACAGGACCTCTTGTTTATGATTGCTGATATTATATTATGCCATATCTCGGGGACGGCCGTGCTGGGGCGTGACAGTCGTCATCCCCCTCCTCCTCATCTTCCTCGAACATGGCCTCCTCAACCTCAGCCTTAGCACCAACACCGGCCTCTGTGGCCCTGGTGCCCATACCCTCAACCTCCCTGGCCTTGTCCCTAACCTCTCCAGTCCCCTCCACCCTCCCCGCGCCGGAGACAAACTCCGCAAAGGCCCCCATAGCCCATCTTTCCTCCTCTTCAGCCCTGGCCTCTGTGGCCTCCCTATCCAACATCCCAACAATGGCATCCAACGATGCCCTCACGTCCTCACTAACTCCCTCAGCCCCTACTCCCTCAGTTGCACCATCAACCGGTCCTCCGACCCCCGAAACCACCTCCTCGACCACCACCGGTCGATCCCCACGCCTCCTCTTGCATGTGTAACCTATCGTACTCCCCCCTACCTCCGGGACAACCCCCAACCTCACCCGCGCAGGTGCCCACCGACGGCACCTCTGTCGTACCCATAGCCTCCCCCACAGCCTCGATCTCCGGCCTATCGCTCTCCGATGATGAAATGCTCGGGCTACGCCCTCCATGAGCCACCCGTGGTCGTTTTCCCCTCAAAGCGATCGCCTTTGACCTCGTCATCTTCCTCGGTTTGAAAAGAAAACGGAGAACCCAAACCTAGGGTTTCAAAATCAAGAGAAAGAGAGAAGATTGAGGACGAAATGGAGGAAGAGAAGACAAATAAATCAAGGTCTTTGGGTTTGAAACCGAAGAGAAGAAGAAAAAGAGGGAGAGAAACCGTTTTTGAAAAGTGGGAAGAGAGAGGGTCCCTTTTTCGGTTATAAGGGACCCAGTCAGGAGGCGGCTACTTACGAGTAGCCGCCCCCTCTCGAGAGGCTAGTAGCCGCCCCCTCTCAGGAGGCTAGTTACAACTAGTCGCCCCACCCAGTTTTTCTGTTTTCACTTGAAACCCCTTTTCAATCGGCTACTCACGAGTAGCCACCCCCTCTCGGGCGGCTAGTTACAACTAGTCGCCCCACCCAGTTTTCTTGTTTTCACTTGAAACCCCTTTCCAATCTCTTTTCAGCCCTAGTTCCAAGGTTTTCCATACCACAGCCTTGTATCGGCGTATTTCCAGGCACTACTTGATCAAACACGGCTTTCCCGAAGTTTTTCCGCACTTTCAGTACCATTCAAATACGAATTTCTTCAGTTCTGGTTCTTTTCCAGAGTTCTTATCATTCGGATGATCCAATCCACCAATTCAACCTTTTATCTTCCTTTCTGTCGGCGATATCCCCTCCTTGCTGAGTTTTCCCAACCACGGGAACGGTAGGCACGAGGAAACTGACGCTAGACTGCTCCGTGCACGATAGCTAAGAACCCCGAGCACGGGTTGGATCACTCACCATTTACTTTTCCCGCCTTCTACCTGGATCATCCTTTCGGTTAAAAATTCTAAGCCAAGAACTAGCCTCTGACGGTCTAAATCAACTCCCCGAAGAGTACTATTTGTGTTGTCATAACTTCTTGAAGGTCGGGCCGGCCAAAATAGGGGTCTCTTTTCTTATCATCGATCAAAGTCTTTCCTGCTTCGCACAAAGACTTCATCCGATGAGGGACAATTGTAGATACCCCAATTTTGACCGTCCAGAAAGACAGAAATACTTCAAGTAACACCGGAGAATAACCCATATTTGGACATCTAATAGAGAACCAAAAGTTCAGAAAACCGGAAACCCTAACCCTGACCAAAACCCTGGCCCAAGCCGGGAACCCTAACCTAAACCAGAAAACCCTAACCCTAACCCAAACCCTGGCCCAAGCCAGGAACCCTAACTTAAAGGAGAAACCCTAAACCCTAGACATAACCCTAAACCCTAGCCTGACCGGAAACCCTAACCCTAAACCAGACCGTGGCCCAAACCAGGAACCCCCACCTAGAGAAACTCTAAACCCCAAAACCCTAGAGAAACCCCGAGTCCCTGGCAAGGGGCGGCTATCCCTAACTAGCCTCCCCATACCATGCGGCTAGTGCTAACTAGCCGCCCCCCTGGCCGACCTTGAACCACTTCCATGGATGGGACATAAAGCAGCATTAAATGCTGATCATTGCGGCAGGTTGTGACCTTTAGCCGCCCCATCTTGGCCGAATTAATCCAAGTAACCGACCCAAGCCACCGCTTGTCAGAGATGGGACGTTTGGCAGGTCATGATGGGGGCGGCTACCAAGAAGTAGCCGCCCCATCCTGGGCGAGTAGTTAGGACTAGCCGCCCTTCACCTGGTCTTGACAGTAGAACCAAAGGATTAATGAGGGGTCTAATCAAACACACTATTAACCAAGCCACTCTTTTACCCCCTGGATATTCCCCTGCCTCTTTTTTTACTATAAATGGAGGAGGTCCCAAGCCTTTATTCATCATCCACAATTCACATCCGCCAATTTCCAATCCACTTAATATCAATTGACCATTCCCTTCCCCCACTAGAAATCCCTAGAGAGAGAGAAAGAGAGCCCCTTTTGTGAGAGAGAAATTCATTCCCTACACAAAAACACCCTCTCATTCCACCCTCCAGAAACCTGGGCTAAACCTAGCTTAGCTTCTGTCCAAAACCAAACCCATTTCCTACCGAAGTTCTGCCCAAACCAACCCAGTCCCCGGACGGCTAAACCCTAGTAGCCGCCCCATACCCGACGGATGGATCCCACTAGCCACCCCATATCTGTAGATACCCCAATTTTGACTGTCCAGAAAGACAGAAATACTTCAAGTAACACCCGAAAATATCCCACATTTGGACATCTAGTAGAGAACCAAAGTTCAGGAAACCGGAAACCCTAACCCTAGCCCTAACCCGAACCCTAACCCTAACCCTAGTCCTAAACCAAACCCAAACCCTAAACCCTAGCCCTAACCTAAACCGGAAACCCTAACCCTAACCCTAAACCCTACCCTAAACAAGACCCTGGCCCAAACCAGAAAGGAAAACTCCAAATCCCAAAAACCCTGAGTCCCTGGCAAGGGGCGGCTAGACCTAACTAGCTGCCCCAAACCAGGCGGCTAGTTAGAACTAGCCACCCCCCTGGCCGACCTTGAACCGCTTCCCAGGATGGAACATAAAACAGCATTAAATGCTGATCATTGCAGCGGGTCATGACCTTTAGCCGCCCTATCTTAGCCGGATCAACCCAAGTAACCGACCCAAGCCACCGCTTGTCAAAGATAGGACGTTTGGAAGGTCATGATAGGGGCGGCTACCAGGAAGTAGCCGCCCCATGCTGGGCGGCTAGTTAGCACTAGCCGCCCTTCACCTGGTCCTGACAAAAGAACCAGAAAATTAATGAGGGATCTAATCACACACACTATTAGCCAAGCCACTCCATTACCCCCTGGATATTCTCCTGCCTCTTTTTTACTATAAATAGAGGAGGTCCCAAGCCTTTATACAACATCCACAATCCACATTTTCACATTTCCAATCCACAATCAAAACACACATTCCCTTTCCCCACTAGAAATCTCAAGAGAGAGAGAGAGAGAGAGCCCCTTTTGTGAGAGAAATACCCATTCCCTACATAAAACACCCTCTCATCCCACCCTCTAGAAACCCGAGCTAAACCTAGCTTAGCCTCTGTCCAAGACCCAATCCATTTCCTACCGAAGTTCTGTCCAAACCAGACCAGGCCCTGGACGGCTAAACCATACTAGCCGCCTCATACCCGACGGCTGGATCCCACTAGCCGCCCCCTATCCACACCCCATTTGCACCCCTATGTCCCAAGACTCCTATAGTCAAGCCCCGGAAGCAGAATATGATTACCTTTTTTTCACCTCTGTGTACGGTATATCCGTGTCTCAGAGCAGGTGGCGATCATACAAACCCAGGAATCATCTTGAGCCGCTGTCGGGCGCCTCAACCAGGAATGACACCCTAACCCTTCCGAGAAGACGATCCGAGCGAACCCGCCAGGGCACGCATCCGATCCGAATCCCCGAAGAACCCCCACACACGCACGCGCACCGCCGGATCCCTTCCCAACACCGACATCGGAGAATCCGCACTGACAAATCTGGCGATCACGGTAGGACCTCCCTTTTGAAAAACAACAAAAGGTAATCCTCTTCTGCCCCCTTTTACAAGCTTGACTAGAATGCTATCAACCCTCTAGGAAGGTTAGAGTTTCCCACCCCTCGAATCAGATCCTCCTCTACTTCGCATCACAGCATCCTTTACTGCTTTGTAAGCCGCACACCGCTGTGCAATCCTTTACTGCTTTGTAAGTCGCACAACCTCTGTGCAATCCATTACCGCTTTATATCTGCATTCATTCCCTTGAACCATTTCACACGTCATGGAATCCCGCATATAGGAGGAGATATTAGAGGAAAGAATCCACCAAGAGGGTCAGGCCACACAATTCCTGACCATAGAGGAAAAGATGGCCAGTCTAGGATACCAATCCGTAGAGGACATGTTTCATGACCTCGCCGACTACCGTCAGGTCAAAACCTTGAGACAGGAGGCCCCTGTCGGAACCCCTAAGACCATTCCCAAAACCCCGTCCACACCCAGCCACTCGGTCAACCCGAGCACTTTTTCATTCACCTCCCATTCCCCCACGAATCCAATATTCCCAACCGTTTACACCCCAGGCCCTTACCAGGCCGCCCCAAACCCGGGACCGCTAGGCAGCCCTCCCAGGGGAGAAACACTAGATGAAACAATCCGGAGAATCCTCTCCGAGACTGGTCCCTCAGCCCCCAAGAACATGTCTCTACATAACCTGAGACAAATCCCATCAGTCCACCTATCGGAGCGATTCAAAATCCCCAAATTCCGCCGGTGTAACGGTCGTGGAGACCCAGACATCCATTTAACTGCATTTTATCTTGACGCCCGCCCCTTTCTAGATAATTAACATTTTCTAGTCTTCCTCTTCCAGAAATCATTGGAAGGAGAAGCACTACAATGGTTCTCCACCCTCCCTGTAGATCACTTGTCAAATTTCTCGGCTATAAGCGAGAAGTTCTTAGGCCGCTACGGTTACCAGAGGATCAAAACCCCCACTATTTTGGATTTAACCGAAGAGAGAATGAGGCCTAGGGAGGAATTTGAACAATACGTGTCTCGGTGGAGCACACTCGTCCACCGAACCAGCCTGCAACTCACAGAATGTCAAGAAATTGACATGATGTTACAGAGTGTGAGTCCAGAGCTTCGTACGAGCCTTTCATACGGAGACTGTACTATGTATCAGCTTCTAATTGACCGCCACAACAGGATTTCCCGTTGTGCAGCCCCAGTAGTCCAAACCCAGTCCCCACCTATCAGCCATAGGGTTGGACAACCGCCTCGTAAGGCACAAACCCCCACGGTAGAGCAGATTATTACCAAAGTATCAGCACTCTACCCGAACGGAGCACGAGTTCCTGATTGAGGAGCGGCTCCAAGATAGTACACGTCCGGTTCATCCGGGTATGCACCGCCTCGGCCAATCAACCAAAACTTCGCTACTCTATCAGTACCCGTCCCCGTGCCGACTCAACAAAACCCGATAATCCAAAGTTCCCAGGTCCAAAGCCCTGCAATTTCGAGACAAGGCCAGCCTAGGACCCCTTTCTATTCCACCTTCCTAAGAAGTCAAAACCTAAATCCTAGGCAGCCCACCCAAAATACTTATAATGAGGTCTACCCTCCAACATCCTGTGATCAGAGACGAATGGGAAAGAGGGACTCTTACCCTCCCCTCCCGAAAACACTAACTAGTATTTTTAGGGTACTAATGGACACAAATAGTATCTCTCTCCCAGCTGCTAAACCTCCACTCCCCAGGGCCAACAGACTGTGTTACTGTCAATACCACCAACAGCATGGTCATACCGTAGAACAATGCATTGTTTTTTGGGATTTTATTTATGATTTAAATGATGACATGATCAAAAGCCACTTAAACCAGGGCATTTCCCGAGCCTCCAAGCCACTTGGCATTTTTACTGACCCATTGCCAGGTCACAACCAAGCATCCACATCTGGAGCCCACATGGTAAACATGGTCAGAAGAGGGAGACAACCATCATCACAACCATGCAGTTCAGAAGTCGTCACTGACGATAGTCTGTTCGAAGAATCCGAGGAGGAAGAGCAGAACGAGCCCTTCCAGCTGAACCTCGACAATCATGACCTCGCCATACTCTATGGTGAAGAAGAAAATACAGTTCTCGCCCTGCCCGCGGTCATCAACATCGAGTCCGACGAAAGCGGACTAGAAAACTCAGGAGGAGACGAAGAAGAAGAGCCATTTGAGGAGATCCCCGAAGGGGCTAGCGAGGGACCCGAGGGAGGGGAATGTACGTCAGATGATCTGCATCCGGACGACAACGGGTCCTCCAAGAGTACCGACACTGTCGACGGCCCCCGCCACCCAATAACCATATCATTCACTAACCAAGACCTCCCGAATCCCAGACTGCGAGTCTACCCCCTACACATCCGCGGACGACTTAAAATGTTGTGGACTAGGCTGTCCTCCAGTCCAACCGGCCCAACATAATGACATGCTCCACCTACCAAAAGATACCCGGACTAGGCCGTCCTCCAGTCCAACCGGCCCACCATACTATTCAAGCTATCAACCATACCGGGAAGACTCTCCGCGGCCCCGGAATATTCATGCTATCCGTCATCCCTCTTATCTGTGAAGTAGCCTGCTTCATGGCTGACCTCAACACAAGGTACCCATTGATGCTAGGACGACCGTAGTTGGATAGCATCCAAGCTATATGTTCCCCCCGACACCAATGCCTTCGACTGCCCTTCATGAGTCATGTACTGACAATCTAGGTAGAGGCATGCCTCCAGTACGAAAACGAGAACAACTGGGCAATACATAATATGTTCACACTAGCCCTGCGACCGTGGAACGAGGATGAAGGTGGTAGCCCACCTAGATCCCCTTATAACGACAACTATCCCTCAGAAGAAGCGGTCGGGATCCTGCATCCACCAAGCGATCTTACGGAGCCCAACTCGATCACCTTCCTCCCCCATGAAGTCGCAAAAGTCGGAGCGCGCTCTGCACCCCTCGCAATCACTGCCATACTTGGAGGGAGGGAATTCTGGCACATTCTCATCGATACGGGAGCGGAAACTAACGTTCTTACATATTCCACCTACCAAAAGCTAGAAGGCAGGGTTCCTAGATTAGAGCCCTCGGACGAATACATTTATGCCTTCGACAGCACGCGCAAGAACGCTTGCGGACTGATCACGCTCCCACTAAAGATCAGCCCGATCTTCACCATTGTCAACTGCATGGTAATGAACATTCGATCACCCCACCCTCTGATTGTTTGGAGGACATGGCTCAACAGCATCGAAGCCGTCTCATCCACCCGACACCAATGTCTTCGCTTCCCGTACCGCGGGGAAGTGATATCCATCTGGGGAAAAGCACGCTTTAACGAAACACGGGCCCAGAATTGGAGCGTCTGTGCCATGCGCATCCGGCTAGAGGTGCTTGCATGTTGGCGGCCAGGCTCCACCGACGAAGAACTGCTCCATCAAGGAAGGCCCTTGAAGAGGCTCAGGGAGGAAGAGTTCGGAAATAGGGGGCGCCACCAGACATCAGCCGGCCACCCAAACGAAGCCGACTCGAGGAAACAATACGAATCCAAAAACCTGGTACCGATCCTCCCGGGTGAGCTTTCAACACCCTGTACATATTTGTTTACAGCCTTTTCTAAAAATTGAAAATCAAAAAAAGATTTGTTTACCAGCTTTCGTTTTCAATACCATTGACATATTTGTTTACAGCTTTTTTCCAAAACTCCAAAAAAAATCAAAATATTTGTTTACCAGCCTTCGTTTTTATCACCCTATACATATTTGTTTACCTGCTTTCCTGAAATGAAACCAAAATCCAAAATATATACATGCTAATCAGCTCTCATTCCCCAACTCTGATCATACTTGTTTCCAGCTTTATTTCCACTCTTTTTCCAAAAAAAATGTTTTTCTAAAAACATGTTTCCCACACTCCCCTTCAAAACAAAAGTCTTACAAAACTGTATTTCCGTCCTTCGAACCCAAAGTATAGCACCTCCCAAACTTTCTTTACTTGTTTACCAAACAATGAAAATATTTACAATCCGCATTTCCACACTCTTCTTCAGAACGAAAATATTTTCCAAATCTGCGCTTCTTCAAAACTAAATGTTTTACAAAGCCGTGTTTCCATGATTTCTGCCAAAAATGTTTACTAACTATCTTCCCATACTTTCCTTCTAAAGAACAAAATCGTTTTTCAAACTTTATCCCCATTCTTTTTCCAAAAATATATCTATTCACCAACGTAGCCCCTTTTTCAAAACCATAAGTATGCATCTGTCTCCACACTTTCGAAAACATAAAATGCCAAAAATAACAAAAAGAGAGAAAATGAAAAGACGAGAAAAGATTAAGAGCGGCAGACCATGCCCAGGCCTACCAAAGAAGGGTGGCAAGGGCATTTGAAAAGAAGGTAATAGAAAGAAAATTTGAAATCGGGGAATTAGTACTTAAGCAAATCATGCCATCAAGACAGCCTCACCCAATAGGGAAGTTGCAACCCACATGGGAGGGACCCTATGTGATCACCCATGCCTATTCCGGGAATGCCTACCGCCTGGTATATGCCGAAGGAGCCGAGGTTTCAGGTTCGTGGAATGCACTTTATTTAAAGAAATTCCATGCATGAGTAGCTTTGAATACTTGAGAACTATTATTCTTTCTTCCTGCGATTTCCAGCGTTTAGTACTTGATGATAGGATTATAAGGCTCTCAAAGATAAACTTGTATCTATTTGAACAAATCTCCGCCAAATCATGCCACTTCATTCACACATGTATAACTGGACTAGATTTACCTTATAGAAGAGAAATTGCCTACCCCGTAGACTGGGACAATTTAAAACCCCCAAAGCAAACCTCCCTTATTTCCGCCCCACTCGTATTAACCCTAGGTCAAAATGAGGAGTTACATAGACCTGGCATATGTCCCAAAACTGGCTCTGGCACTATACAAACACTTCTAGAGGGGAAGCATGAAAAGAATCGGGGTGAAAAACAGAAGAGCCCCCCCTCAAATAAAAAAAAATCAGGCAATGAGAGGCCAACAAAAGAAAAATAACACCCAAGTGAACGGGTTAAACTCTCTATTTTAGCAGGCTTTCATGCCTTTATGCACAAGTATATGCCAAACAAACAGCTATACTAGTACAGGGTCCAAACAAGGGACTGTACTTTTCCACCCAAAATAAAGAAGTGGTAAAAAGAAGAAAGCAGAGGGACCTAGAAAGTAGGACATATGCTAGACTGGGACAATTCGAAAATATTGCCCGAAAGGAAGATATTACTTTTACCCCATTCTCCCCCTCCCTTTTATTTCGCAATGAGATTCAAAATTGAACTATGTCTACCGGGAAAGGTGAAAGACCAAAGGTAGATCGTTTCCAGATTTACAACTACACACACTCACATGAGTTCACTTAGAAACTTGCCTATCCAAAGGAAGCTTATTTAACTTGACTCCTGGTACAATCATGGATTTTCCATCATGTTTAGAATAATACAATCAAGCACTTGAGAACCATGAACCTAGAAAAACCGACACCTAAGGCCTATGCCTTTCAAATACAACCCTGGTTTGGACATAGGTGACCACAAGGGCTCTTCCACGGGGACTTGATGGTATCTTTTACTTCAGAAAGTCTAAAACATTGCCCTCTCATGTAAAAAGCCATTGAAGAATTAAAATGCCCACTTATGCCACAGCGTACTAAAGCATGGTTTCCAGCACTTTACTTTCTCGCATTATCTTTCCATCTACCTTAAAATGGATTGTAGCCCTTGACAATTCAAGCAAGAAGAGCTCGAAAGTCGGTGCAGGGGCGCAATCCAGACAGATTTAACACTTGGTGCATGCAAAGGATGTTTTTATAGGTCTCGGAAGTCGAAATGGTCACAAAGGCTTTCAGTAGCAGCAAACAGGAGCAGCAAGACTAGAAGAATTGTCCCAGGCAAGGGGTGGCTAAACCCGACTAGCCGCCTCTCACCAGACGGCTAGACACCAATAGTCGCCCCAGCTTTGGTTTCAGGTAAGCATGTCCCAGGAAGGGGGCGGCTAAACCTAACTAGCCTCCCCTCACTGGGCGGCTAGTTTGCACTAGCCGCCCCCTACCTACTGCCCAAAAAACTGCTGTCAGTCCCATCTTTTCAACTCTTCAACTCCTTTGGTACCTATAGAAAACATTCTCCCCCGAAACTTGTGCACACACATTTCATACATTCATACGCACATATAAACAGTATAACTACGAATCAAATAACAACCGAAACGAAAATCATACACCAAACCATACACCATTTATCCTTTCATCCACCCATACAACCTTATAAAAACTATTCCACAGACACGACCAAACTGAAACCAATAAACCAAGTTTAAAACAACCATGTTTGTTCATAAACCAAAGAAAGAAGGGAAAATTGTTCAAGAAAAAGAAAGGTAAACCTACTTAAAACTAAAATCAAAATAAAATAAAGATCCATCAGACGTTCCCATCAAAGTCTTGAGCTGCATGCCACTGAAATGATCACCTAAACCAAAAGGAAAAGAAGAAAAGCATGAATTCCTTGTATATATACCATTCTTCTACCCAAAACCAAGACGCAAAGAAGCTATACCTCGGCATATCGTCACCCGCTGGAGGCTGACTGGGAGGAACATCCTGGCTTGGCTGAGAAGGGAGTGGCGGCTGAGGAGAGGACTGAACCTCTGGAGCATCAGGAGCGGCAAGAGTCTCTCGAACTGAGGACGCAGCCCTAGCATATATCCCACGACTCCGAGACACCGAAGAATGAGAAGCACGGCTGAAGGTGGCCCCGGTAGCCAAGGAAGCCGAGAGAGAATGGTCAGGCTCAAGCGAAAGAAGGTCGAGGTCCGCCTCGGTCATGGAGCCCCTTCCAACCAATTTCCCCCTCATGGTCGCCTCCCATAGATGGACTTGTTGCATATCTCTGTCTCTCCTCTCCAATCTCTGTCGGAGGCGACTCTCTGTCCCTCTAGCCCGATCCTCGACAGCCCTCAACCTCTCCTCCAACTCCCGTGCCCTCGCCTCTGATACCCTAAGCGCCTCTCGGTCCCTATCCCCGACCGCCTGGAGAGAACGAACCAAGTCCCCCATCAAACCTCCAGGAACACCCACCGAAGCCTCCAACTCCGACACCCTCATCTAGAGGGAGTCCCTCTCGCGGCCTAGGGTGATGAAACCCTCCTCCCTCGAAGCCATCATGGACCTCAGCCGGTCCGTCTCCTCCTCAGCCCGAGAAGCCCTACCCCTCGCCTGGCCCAGCTCCATATGTGTGGCCACCAATTCACTCCGGGCCACATCCAGCTCCCTCGTCAGCTCGGGCTCTCGCTCAGAAACCATGGAAGAAGGAGGGGCGGAAGAAGAGGAAGCACCATCAGCACTCGCTCTCGACAGAGCATCCACCTGAGCCTCAAGGACCCGGACCTGGTCGTACAAGCGTCTCTGTTGTACCCGCAATGCCTCTATTTGCCTGGCCCGCGCTTGGAGATGCTCATTGGCGGTCTTAAGTTTCTTCTCCATCTCATTCAACTCAACCTACAAAAGAAACACTATTCAGAAAATATTCAAGCAAGGGAGAACAAGGAAGAAGAGAAGGGTTTCCAACTTACATAAGTGTCTGGGATCTCCTCCATCGTCCCGAGAATACCCGCATACTCTTGACGATACGAAGTCAGGTATTCGACACTCGAAGTCACCTCAGGACGACGCTCCACCAAGACGCCTCGGCCCATCCATCCCGCCACATATGTAGTGTAATTCCTCGGGAGGTTCGTGTCCCGGGGAATCCCAGCCACCAGAATGGAGGGGCGCCGCAGCAGAGGATCAGACACCCACTGATGATACCCAAATTGGCGGACGACCCGGCTGATCGCGTGAAACACGACCTCATTAAAATAGATCAACCAGACGTCTCACGCTAGGGTCTCGGGAACCTCCTCCGGATAAGGCCTCCATGTCATCTAAAAGCATCAAAAGATAGGAAGAGCGCTTAGTCAAAAGAAAACCAAATACAAGACAAAGAAATCCAAAGAAAAAAAAAACTTATACCTCTTCCTCCGACAAGATGCGGAAAGCCTCTCAGAATTGGGCGAGGCGGTACAAGCGAGAGGTCCCTGGGGTTCCCATCTCATGGCCCAAGGGAGGGCATGATCAAACGGTGCCAGAGTCGGGCGATCGATGGTGAAGTGCTCGTATCCGAAGATCTAGCAAAGCAAGAGGAAAATTATCATGATCAAAGTGAGATAAACCAAGAAAAAGATATTTACCACTTACACATACCTGAAGAAATGGCGCGAAGCCGCCAATTTTCTTCCCCCGGCCTTCTTAACTTTCTTCGAGAGCTCCATGAAGAGATGGGCGAGCATCGCCGCTCCCCAGGCATAGCGTCCCATGCCCTCCAAGTCCCTCATCAGCAAAAGAGAGTGAGAGGAAACCTTATCAGAAGCCGTCGAGAAGAGGACCCGGCCGAAGAAGTAAAGACAGAACGCCATCAACTCCCTCTGTGCCCTCTGTGGGCACGCGGCCGCCTCTCTCGCCTCGATCATCACCCGCCTCCTCTCGAAGCTAGCTGCAGCTTCGCCCTTCTGACGCTCCGTAAAAGAACAGAGGCAATACTACCCCGAAAGCCTCCCTATAGGAATCCGGTTCAGCGTCCGCTCCCGCTCTACGAACTCCCATTCTCTGATCAACTCTTGAAACAGCCCCCTATAATCCGCAAGGGTGGCCGCAATCACCGCTTCCCCAAAAATCGGAAGACCGGTGATCCGATGGACGTCTTCAAGGGTCGGCATAACGGCGCCAGTAGGGAGGATGAACGTGCAACTCTCCGGGTCCCATCTCTCCGCCAATGCCTCCACATATGGGCGATGGACGTGGAACGGCTCAATCAGAAAGAAGGAACGGAAACCCGCTCCATCCACTAAGCTCATCTCCTCCTGCCCCAAGGCATCATACCACTTCTTCGTCCCGTGCCATAAAGCCCGGATACGATTCGACCGCTGCAAACAAACGAAGAAGAGACGGGTTAGTTTAAAAAGAGCAACCGAGAGGTAAGCATCCAAAGATCATTAAAGTAAAATTCTCATATCAAACACAAAAGCATTCACTTAAAGGTTCACCTCCCATTATTCACAAGACACTCCTCATATGATCACACATGCTAACAAACATCAAAACATCCCACCGTGGTCACCACTTACGCTCTTTCTTGCATCACGGCCTATCATGCTCATCTACTTTCCCTAAACACACCTAAACATATAGGAAGCACTTGAACCCATGAAATGCATGCATACAATCTCTCATGCTCTACCATGATCAAGCACATACGAAGGCACGCCTTAAAAATTATATACACATAAAAAGGTATCGCATGCAAGCATACTAAACATGCCATTTACTTCCTTCTAAAAATCGAACAAACATGGATATATATATAAAAATTACCCCCTTTCCTAGAAACAACCCCATGTCAACATACAGCTTGCTTACACATCCCACCGTGATTAGCTTATACACCAAGCATGCTTATTAAAAAATACACATATACAAGTATTATACGCTAAGTCACCTGTTCATACCACCAAAAGACATGCATATATACCAAATAAAAGCTAAGAGTAAAAAGGGGTCAAGGAACATACCAGGTGTCACGCCCCAGGCGTCCCCGAGGCTCGGCAATTATATATAGTATCAGCTATCATACAAGAGGTCAACAGATGACTCCAATAAATAATACACAAGGCTAACAATCAATGATAACTGATAACTCAAATGAAAGGCGGAAGCATAAAATAACAACATGTCTGTAAATAAAGAACATTATTACAGACTCGAATACACAATCATTGTCCTGTGAGAGCCAAGTCTAGTCAATAAAAATACAACAAGTGCCACATGCACGGTTTACAAATACACAAGACTCTAGGACTGCTGACAGCCTCGCACTCGCCAATCCGCCGGACAGAACGCTCCACGCATGCAAGACCACGTCACAAGAAAGCTCCAGCTCCACGCCCAACAATGCCCCTGTAAAGGAAAACAGTACGCGAGGGGTGAGCTATAAGCTCAGTGAGTGGTCAGAAACCAAACACCAACATAATCATTCGATACTAAGGCAATCGCCTATCAAGGAAAACCATGGGTAGAAACCCAACGGTTAACAAGGTCACACGGCGGTGCGACAATACCCAGCCCTCGCCCTCACTCCCATGGGTGGAGGCTTTCGGGACTCACAGGGAGGAATTGTCGTTAACCACTTGGTGTTACCGCGTAACAGTTACAAGAGTCCATCCGCTTACGAGGTAGAAATATAATTCGACACCTCAAGTGTTAGGAGGTATACCCAGAGTATACTCGATGGGTACAACTCACACTCGCCCTCACCCTAGCCCCCACAGGGGTGAACCTAGGGATTTGAAGGACAAAGCTTGTTGTTCTACACCGTTCGTCACCCGGTAGCGCTCTCCCGGACAGCCTCTACCTGGAGCCGGCCACGGTCAGTACACTGTCGACAGCGTCGATGGTACCTACAGGTGGGGGTCTACCCAGGGCGGCTCGTACTTAGGAAGCATCCACAAGGATCCAGAGAAGGGGGGGACGATAATTCACGCTCGCAATATCGTCCGGTAGCCCACCGTCGTGCAGCCTCACTTGGTACACTCCCATGATCAGTACATCCGCCGAATGCATCGGGAGTACCTATAAGTGGGAGTCCTCTGTCAGGGCAGCTTTAATGTCGGGGCCACGACATAGGACGATATTGGGAGGAACCACTAATTGTTCGCAGCGCGAACCCTTTGAAAAGCCAACTACTCAAGCTGGTGGGTCAAGTATCAACTCGAGCCTGTCGGTGTCGAGAAATCCGCGTGTGTGGGGTTTCTTCGGGGATTCGGATCGGATGCGTGCCCTGGCGGGCTCGGCCGGATCGTCTTCTCGGAAGGGGTGAGGGTGTCGTTCCTGGTCGAGGCGCCCGACAGTGGCTCAAGAGGATTCAAGGGGGTTTTGTGATCGCCACCTTCTTTTTCTAAAAACAGGAAAGGGTTTGGGTCGGATTTGATCGCCTACGTGGGGAGTTTGTGGGGTCTCCGCTCTGAGACACGGATATACCGTACACAGAGGTGAAACACAGGTAATCCTATTCTGCTTCCGGGCTTGACTAAAGGAGTTATGGGTCAAAGGGATGTTGATATGGGGTGTGGATAGGGGGGGCGGCCAGTTGTGGTTAGCCGTCGGCCTGGGGGCGGCTAGCTAGGGTTAGCCGTCCAGGGTCTGGGGGAGTTTAGGCAGGGGTTTAGTAGGTAAAGGGTGGGGTCTTGGGCAGAGGCTAAGCTAGGTTTAGCCTGGGTTTATGGAGGGTGGGATGAGAGGGTATTTTATGTAGGGAATGGGTGTTTCTCTCACAAAAGGGGCTCTCTCTCTCTCTCTCTCTTGGGATTTCTAGTGGTGGAAGGGTTTGAAGATGAATTGGTGGTTGTTGTGCTTTTTGTTGGGTGTGTCGGATGTTGTTGAAGGCTTGGGACCTCCTCTATTTATAGTAAAAGAGAGGTAGGAAAATATCCCGACGGTAATGGAGTGGGTTGGCTTCGATTGGACCTCTCATTAATGCTCTGGTTCTTCTGCCAGAGAACAGGTGAAGGGCGGCTAGTTCTAACTAGCCGCCCAGGATGGGGTGGCTACTTCCTGGTAGCCGCCCCTATCATGACCTGCCAAACGTCCCATCTCTGACAAGCGGTGGCTTGGGTCGGCTACTTGTTTTGATCCGGCCTAGAGGGGGCGGCTAAAGGTCGTGACCCGCCGCAATGATCAGCATTTAATATTGCTTTATGTCCCATCCAGGGAACTGGTCCAAAGTCGGCCAGGGGGCGGTTACGGGGCGGCTAGTTAGGGATAGCCGCCCCTTTCCAGGGGCTTTAGGTTTTTAGGGTTTTGGTTTTTAGGGTAGGTTTAGGTTTAGGTCTGGGTTAGGGTTTGGCTTAGGTTTAGGGTTTGGGCTAGGGTTTGGGGTTAGGTCAAGGTTTAGGGTTTCCGGTTTAGGGTTAGGTCAAGGCTGGGATTAAGGTTTAGGGTTAGGGTTTGGCTTAGGTTTAGGTTTTGGGCTAGGGTTTGGGTTTAGGTCATGGCTAGGTTTAGGGTTTCCGGTTAGGTCAAGGTTCTGGGGTTTCTGGTTTAGGGTTAGGTCAAGGCTAGGGTTAAGGTTTCTGGTTTACTGAACCTTTGGTTCTCTACTGGTGTCCACTTGTGGGATATTTCCGTGTGTTACTTGAAGTATTTCTGTCTCTCTAGACGGTCAAAATTGGGGTATCTACAATTGTCCCTCATCGGACGGAGTCTTTATGCAAAGCAGGAAAGGCTTCGACCGATGATAAGGAAAGAGCTATTTTGGCCGGCCCGACCTTCAAGAAGCTATGCCAACACGAACAGTATTTTTCGGGGAGTTGATTTGGGCTGTCAGAGGCTAGGTCTTGACTTAGAATTTTTTATCCGAGAAGATGATCCAGGTGGAAGGCGGGGAAAAGTAAATGGTGAGTGATCCAACCCGCGGTCGGGGTTCTTAGCTATCGTGCACGGAGCAGCCCAGCGTCAGTTTCCTTGTGCCTACCGTTCCCGTGTTTGGGAAAACTCAGCAAGGAGGGGATATCGCCGACAGAAAGCAAGTAAAAGTTGATTTGGGTGAATTGGATCATCCGAGGGATAAGAACTCTGGAAAAGAACCAGAACTGAAGAAATTTGAATTTGAATGGTACTGAACGTGTTGCAAAACTTCGGGAGAGTCGTGTTTGATCAAGTAATGTCTGGAAATAAGCCAATACATGGCTGTTTGGTATGGAGAACCTTGAATTTAAGGTTGAAAAGATTGGAAAGGGGGGTTTTTAAATGAAAGAGAAAAACTGGGAGGGGCGGCTAGTCGTAACTAGCCGCCCGAGAGGGGG
Source organism: Acorus calamus (assembly GCA_030737845.1). Lineage (NCBI taxonomy): Eukaryota > Viridiplantae > Streptophyta > Magnoliopsida > Acorales > Acoraceae > Acorus > Acorus calamus. The sequence goes on along the minus strand of CM060866.1, from coordinate 21,145,352 downwards.
CGGCTACTCGCGGGTAGCCGCCCCTCGACTGGGTCCCTTATAACCGAAAAGACCCTCTCTCTCCCCATACGTTTTTAAAACGGTTTCTCTTCCCTCTTCTCTTCTTCCCTTCGGTTTCAAACTCGAAAACCCTGATTTCTTTGCCTTTCTTTCCTCCATTTCGACCTCAATCTTTCTCTTTCCTTGATTTCGAAACCCTAGTTTGGGTTCTCCTTTTTCTTTTCCAAACCGAGGAGATGACGAGGTCGAAGGCGATTGCTTCGAGGGGGAAACGACCGCGGGTGGCTCGTGGAGAGCGTAGCCCGAGCTCTTCATCATCGGAGAGCGATAGGCCGGAGGTCGAGGCCGTGGGGGAGGGTATGGGTACGACGGAGGTGCCGCCGGTGGATATTGGCGTGGGTGAGGTCGGGGATTTGCCTTCGGGGGCTGTCCCGGAGGTAGGGGGGAGTGTGATAGGCTATATACGCAAGAGGAGGCGTGGGGATCGACCGGTGGTGGCCGAGGAGGTGGTTCCGGGGGTTGGAGAATCGATTGAGGGTGCAACCGAGGGGGTAGGGGTCGAGGGAGTTAGCGAGGAGGTGAGGGCGTCATTGGATGCCCTCGTCGGGATGTTGGATAGGGAGGCCACAGAGGCCAGGGCTGAGGAGGAGGAGAGTAGGGCTATGGGGGCCTTTGCGGAGTTTATCTCCGGCGTGGGGAGGGTGGAGGGGATAGGAGAGGCTAGGGACGGGGCCGGGGAGGCCGAGGGTATGGGCACTGGGGCTGCTGAGGCCGGTGTGGGTGTTGGGGTTGAGGCCGAGGAGGCCGTGTTTGAGGAGGATGAGGAGGAGGATGACGACGGGATGGACGATCCTGACGAGGCTGAGGTGGACGCCCCTGGGTCCACACGGGCCGTGGTATGTTCCTAATCTTTAGTCTTAGCCTTTTATTTTGGTGTATATGCATGTGTTGGTGGTATGAACAGGTTGTATGTGTGTATTATACTCGTATATGTGTGTTATTTTTTAAATAGGCATGCTTGTGTATAAGTTAATCACGGTGGGATGTGTAAGCATGCTGTCATGGGTTTGTTTTTATAGGGAGGGGGACAATTTCTATATATATATATCCATGTTTGTTATATGCATGTAAAGGAGAGAGAAATGATATAGCTAATATGCTTGCATGCGATACTTTTCTATGTGTGTGTGATTTCGTACGTGTTTGATCGTGGTAGGGCATGAGGGAGTGTATGCATGCATTTCATGGGTTCGAGTTCTATATGCTGTATTGCTTAGGTGTGTATGATAGGCTTGATGTAAGAAAGTGTGTGAGTGGTGACCACGGTGGGATGTGTTTGATATTTGTCTAGCATGCGTGATCATATGAGGAGTGTAGTTTCTTACTTTCATGCTTTCGTTTCTTTTCTTTTAGCATGTGGGAGTCTTGATTTCGTTAAGCATGGTTTAAAATGATTTCGTAGATTTGGACTCTTACCTCTCGCTCGCTTTTAAACTAACCCATGTTCCCTTCGCTTGTTTTGTAGAGGCCGAATCGTATCCGGGCTTTATGGCACGGGACGAAGAGATGGTACGACGCCTTGGGGCAGGAGGAGCGGAGTTTGGTGGATGGAGCGGGCTTCCGTTCCTTTTTTCTGATCGAGCCATTCCACGTCCACCGTCCATATGTGGAGGCCTTGGCGGAGAGATGGGATCCGGATAGTTGCACGTTCATCCTCCCTACCGGTGCTGTCATGCCGACGCTCGAGGACGTCTATCGGATCACCGGCCTTCCGGTTCTGGGGGAGGCGGTGATCGCGGCCACCCTTGCTGACTACAGGGGGCTTTTCCGAGAGTTGATCGGGGAATGGGAGTTCGTGGAGCGGGAGCGGACGCTGAACCGGATCCCTTTGGGGCGGCTTTCGGGGCAGTACGGCCTCGGTTCCTTTACAGAGCGCCAGAAGGGCGAAGCTGCAGCTAGCTTCGAGAGGCGGCGGGTGATGATCGAGGCGAGAGAGGCGGCTGCGTGCCCACAGAGGGCACGGAGGGAGTTGAGAGCGTTCTTCCTCTACTTCTTTGGCCGGGTCCTTTTCTCGACGGCCTCTGATAAGGTCTCCTCTCATTCCCTTCTACTGATGCGGGACTTGGAGGGCATGGGGCGCTATGCTTGGGGAGCGGCGATGCTTGCCCACTTGTTTGCGGAGCTCTCGAAGAAAGTCAAGAGGGCTGGAGGAAAGAACCTTGGTGGCTTCGCGCCATTCCTTCAGGTATGTGTAAGTGATGAGTGTCTTCTTCTTGGTTTAGCTTTACTTTGGTCATGATAAATTCCCTCTTGCTTTGTTAGATCTTCGGGTACGAGCACTTCGCCATTGATCGCCCGACTTTGGCTCCGTTCGATCATGCCCTCCCTTGGGCCATGAGATGGGAACCCCGGGGATCTTCCCGTTTGCACCGCCTCGCCCAATTCCGAGAGGCCTTCCGCGTCTTGTCGGAGGAAGAGGTATGAGTTTTCTTTGAATTTCTTTGGCTTGTACTTGGTTTTCTTTTTTACTAAGCGCTCTTCCTATCTTTCAATGCTTTTTTAGATGACGTGGAGGCCTTACTCGGAGGAGGTTCCTGAGGCCCTGGCGCGAGACATCTGGATGATCTACTTCAATGAGGTCATGTTCCATGCGATCAGCCGGGTCATCCGTCAGCTTGGGTACCATCAGTGGGTGCCCGATCCTCTTCCGCGGTGCCCTTCGATTCCGGTGGCCGGGATTCCTCGGGACACGAATCTCCCGAGGAATTACGCGACGTACGTGGCGGGATGGATGGGTCGAGGCGTCTTGGTAGAGCGTCGTCCTGAGGTGACTTCGAGTGACGAATACCTAGCTTGGTATCGTCGGGAGTATGCAGATATCCTCGGGACGATGGAAGAGGAGATCCCGGACGCTTATGTAAGTTGAAAAATCCCTTTTATTCCTCGTTCTCCTTTGCTTTGAACATCTTCTGAATGGTGTTTTTTTTTTGTAGGTTGAGTTGAATGAGATGGAGAAGAGGCTCAAGACCGCCAATGAGCATCTCCAAGCGCGGGCCAGGCAGATAGAGGCGTTGCGGGCACAGAGAGGACGCTTGCAGGACCAGGTCCGGGTCCTCGAGGCTCAGGTGGATGCTCTGTCGAGAGCGAGGGCCGATGGCGCTTCTTCTTCTTCCGTCCCTCCTCCTTCCGTGGTTTCCGAGCAGGAGCTCGAGCTGACGAGGGAATTGGATGTGGCCCGAAGTGAGTTGGCGGCCACAAGGATGGAGTTGGGCCAGGCGAGGGGCAAGGCTTCTCGGGCTGAGGAGGAGGCGGACCGGCTGAGGTCCATGGTAGCCTCGAGGGAGGAGGGGTTCATTACCCTAGGCCGTGAGAGGGACTCCCTCCAGATGAGGGTGTCGGAGTTAGAGGCTTCGGCGGGTGTTCCCGGAGGTTTGATGGGAGACCTGGTTCGTTCTCTCCAGGCGGCCGGGGATAGGGACAGAGAGGCACTCAGGGCGTCGGAAGCGAGGGCGCGGGAGTTGGAGGAGAGGTTGAGGGTTGCTGAGGATCGGGCCAGAGGGACAGAGAGTCGCCTCCGACAGAGATTGGAGAGGAGAGACAGAGACATGCAGCAGGTCCGTCTCTGGGAGGCCACTATGAGGGGGAAGTTGGTCGGAGGGGGCTCTATGACCGAGGCGGACCTTGATCTTCTTCCACTTGAGCCTGACCATTCTCTCTCGGCTTCCTTGGCTACCGGGGCCACCTTTAGCCGTGCCTCTCGTCCTTCGGCGTCTCGGAGTCGTGGGATATACGCGAGGGCCGCGTCTTCGGTTCGAGAGACTCCTGCTGCTCCTGATGTTCCAGAGGTTCAGTCTTCTCCTCATCCGCCGCTCCCTTCTCAGCCAAGTCAGGACGTTCCTCCTACTCAGCCTCCAGCGGATGACGATACGCCGAGGTATAGCTTTTGTGTCTTGGTTTTAAGTAGAAGAATAGTATATATGCGATGAATTCATGCTTTTCTTCTTTTGTTTTGGTTTTAGGTGATATTTCGTGAGATATAGCTCAAGACTTTCGGTTTTGGAGCGTTTTGAAGGAAGATTCCCTTTTTATGCCCCTTTTTTAGGTTTTAGAAAAACAGTCTATGCTTGTGGTTTTGGGTGGGACAATATAATCATTCTCCTTTATATGTATGTGTTTAGAGTAGTTTAGCATGGATGATTTATGGATATGTATGTTTGTGTAGATGAATCTTGGTTTCATAGGTTTGATTCATGGATGGATGTAGGTTTTGATATATAATTTGTTTTAGCATGGTATCTATACAGGTGTTGCGTATGAATATGTGTATGAAATGTGTACATGCAGGTTTTGGAAAGAATTTGATTGTAATAGGGAAAGAAGTGTTGAAGAGTTGATTATATGGGCTGACATAACTGACAGGGGTGCAGGCAAGGGGCGGCTAGTGTAAACTAGCCGCCCAGTGAGGGGCGGCTAGTTAGGTTTAGCCGCCCCCTGCCTGGGGTGGCTTACCTGAGACAAGGGGGAGGGGCGGCTAGTACAAACTAGCCGCCCAGTGAGGGGCGGCTAGTTAGGTTTAGCCGCCCCCTGCCTGGGGCAGTTTGGGCCTGCTGCTCCTGTCTGCTGCTGCTGCTGCTGAGAGTTTTTGCGGCCGTTCTATTCTTCATTACCTATAAAAACATTCTTTCCATGGACCAAGTGTTAAATCTGTCCAGATTGTGCCCCTGCACTGACTTTCGAGCCCTTCTTGCTTGAATTGTCAAGGGCTACAATCCATCTTAAGGCGGAATGGAAATTTAAATGCGAGAAAGTAAAGTGCGGGAGACCAGGCTTTAGTGCGCAAGGAAGGGATTCCAAGTGCGTGAGTGAAGAAGAACTTATGTGTAGGAGTTTGGGGACAATTTCTTCTTACGCATGTGCGGAAGGGCATGAGGTGAGTGGGGACAATTTTCATATGAGTGGGGATAATTTTGAATTTTGCGGGGACAATTCTCATATGAGTGGGGATAATTTTAAATTCGGGGGGTTAACTTTAATGTTTCAAGAAAATCAGATGCCAAGGTGTTTTGAGAAGGAAAATGCGAGCTTATGCGTAAGTATAAGTGGCATAAGGGGGCATTTTAGTTCTTCAATGACTTTTTAGGTGAGAGGGCAATGTTCTTGATTTTCATAAGTAAAAGACGCCATCAAGTCCCCGTGGAGGAGCCCTTGTGGTCACTCATGTCCAAACCAGGATTGTATTTGAGGGTATAAGCCTTAGGCGTCGATTTTCCTAGGTTCATGGTTCTCAAATGCTTAATCGTATTATTCTAAACATGCTGAAAAATCCATGAATGTACCAAGAGTCAAGTCAAATAAGCTTCCTTTGGATAGGCAAATTTCTAAATGAACTCGCGTGAGTGTGTGTGTAGGTGTAAACCTGGACGTGATCTACCCTTGGTCAAAATTTCGCTTTTCCCGTGGACATAGCTCAATTTTGAACCCCATTGCAAAAAAAAAAAAAGGGGAGAGGGTGAATGAGGTAAGAGTAATATCTTCCTTTCGGGCAATATTTTAGAATTGTCCCAGTCTAGCACATGTCTTACTTCCTAGGTCCCTCTGGCTTTCTTCTTTTTACCACTTCTTTATTTTTGGGTGGAAAGGTACAGTCCGTTGTTTGGACTGTACTGGTATAGCCGTTGTTTAGCGTATACCGTGCGTAAAGGCGTGAAAGCCTGCTAAATAGAGAGTTTAACCCGTTCACTTGGGTGTTTGGCCTCTCCTTGCCTGACTTTCTCTTTTTTTTTTTTTTTTTGATTTGATTTGAGGGGGGGGCTCTTCTGTTTTTCACCCCGATTCTTTTCATGCTTCCCCTCTAGAAGTGTTTATATAGTGCCAGAGCCAGTTTTTGGGACATATGCTAGGTCCGGGTAACTCCTCATTTTGACCTAGGGTTAATACGAGCGGGGCGGAAATAAGGGATATTTTGCTTTGGGGAGTTTTAAATTGTCCCAGTCTACGGGGTAGGCAATTTTTCTTCCATCAGGCAAATCTAGTCCAGTTATACGTGTGTGAAGGGAATGACATGATTTGGCGGAAACGTGTTCAAATAGATACGAGTTTATCTTTGAGAGTCTTATAATTCTATCATCAAGTACTAAACGCTGGAAATCGCAGGAAGGAAGAATAATAGTTCTTAAGTATTGAAAGTTTTTCATGCATGGAATTTCTTTAGATAAAGTGCATTCCACGAACCTGGAACCTCGACTCCTTCGGCATCTACCAGGCGGTAGGCATTCCCGGAATAGGCATGGGTGATCACATAGGGTCCCTCCCATGTGGGTTGCAGCTTTCCTCTCGGGTGAGGCTGTCTTGATGGCATGATTTGCTTAAGTACTAATTCCCTGATTTCGAATTTTCTTTTTATCACCTTCTTTTCAAATGCCCTTGCCACCCTTCTTTGGTAGGACTGGGCATGGTCTGCCGCTCTTAATCTCTTCTCGTCCAGTAGTTCGAGGCGTAGTAAGACAAATGTATACTTATGTTTTTGGAAAGGGGCCTGTGTCGGCGAAAAGATATGTTTTTGGAAAGAAAAGAGTGGAGATAAAGTTTGGAAAACGGTTTTTTAAAAGGAAAGTATGGAAAGACAGTTCGTAAAAATGTTTTTCGGCGGAAGTACGGCTTTGTAAAATATTTTGTTTGGAAGAAAGGTGTGGAAGCGCAGATTTGGAAAACATTTTCGTCGTGAAGAAGTGTAGAAATGTAGTTTGTAAATATTTTCGTTGTTTTGGTAAACAGGTAAAGAAAGTTTAGGAAAGTGCTTTTATTTTGGTTTTGAAGTACGGAAATACTGTTTTGTAGAACTTTTAGTTTTGGAAGAGAGTGTGAAAAACATTTTTAGAAGAAACATTTTTTGTGTTTTTAAAGGAGAGTGGAAATAAAGCTGGAAACAAGTATGTTCAGAGTTGGGGAATGAAAGCTGATCGGTACGTATTTTTTTTGTGTTGGATTTTGGTTTCTTTTTAGGAAAGCAGGTAAACAAATATGTACAGAGTGTGAAAGTGAAAGCTAGTAAACAAATATTTTGATCTTTTTGATTTTTTAGAAAAAGCTGTAAACAAATATGTACAGGATGATGAAAACTTACCCGGGAGGATCGGTACCTGGTTCTTGAATTTGTATTGCCTCCTCGGGTCGGCTTCTTTTTGATGGCCGGCTGATGTCTGGTGGGGGTCCCCTGTTCCCAAATTCTCCCTCCCTGAGTCTTTTCAAAGGCCTCCCTTGATGGAGTAGTTCTTCGTCTGTGGCGCCTGGTTGCCAACATGCGAGCACCTCTAGCCGGATGCGCATGGCACAGACGCTCCAATTTCGGGCCTGAGTATTATTAGAGCGCGCCTCTCCCCATATGGATATTACCTTCCCGCGGTACGGGAAGCGAAGACATTGGTGTCGGGTGGATGAGACGGCTTCGATGCTGTTGAGCCATGTCCTCCCAACAATCAGAGGGTGGGGTGATTGAATGTTCATCACCATGCAGTTAACGATGGTGGAGACTGGGCCGATCTTCAGTGGGAGCGTGACTAGTCCGCAGGCGTTCTTGCGTGTGCTGTCGAAGGCGTAAATGTATTCGTCTGAGGGCTCCAATCTGGGAACCTGGCCTTCTAGCTTTTGGTAGGCGGAATATGTAAGGACGTTAGTTTCCGCTCCCGTGTCAATGAGAATGTGACGGAATTCCCTTCCCCCGAGTATGGCGGTGATTGAGAGGGGTGCGGAACGTGCTCTAGCTTTGCGACTTCATGGGGGAGGAAGGTGATCGAGTTGGGCTCCGCAAGATTGCTTGGTGGACGCTGGGTCCTGGCCGCTTCTTCTGAGGGAGAGTTGTTGTCACAAGGGGACCCAGGTGGGCTACCGCCTTCATTCTCGTTCCTCGGTCGGAGGGCTAAGGTGAACATATTGTGTATGGCCCAATTGTTCTCGTTCTCGTATTGGAGGCGTGCTTCTCCCCAAATTGTCAGTACATGATTCAAGAAGGGCAGTCGAAGGCATTGGTGTCGGGGGGAACAGATAGCTTGGATGCTGTCTAACCACGGTCGCCCCAGCATCAATGGGTACCTCGTGTCGATGTCGGCCACGAAGCAGGCTACTTCGCAGATGAGAGGTCCGACGGATAGCTCGAATGTTCCGGGGCCGCGGAGAGTCATCCCGGTATGGTTGAAAGCTTGGATAGTATGGTGGGCCGGGTGGACGGGAGGACGGCCTAGTCCGGGTATCTTCTGATAAGTGGAGCATGTCATTATGTTCATGCCCGATCCTGGGTCTACAAAGATGTTGTTCAGCCACAACATCTGAAGTCGTCCGCGGATGTGTAGGGGGTAGACTCGCAGTCGGGGATCTGGGAGGTCTTGGTCAGTGAATGAAATGGTCATTGGGCGGCGGGGGCCATTGACAGTGTCGGTACTCTTAGAGGACCCGTTGTCGTTCGGATGCAGATCATCCGACGTACATTCCCCTCCTTCGGGTCCTTCGCTAACTCCTTCAGGGATCTCCTCGAATATCTCTTCTTCTTCGTCTTCTCCCGGGTTTTCTAGTCCACTTTCGTCGGACTCGAGGTTGATGACTGCGGGAAGGGCGAGGACTGCGTCTTCTTCTTCGCCATAGAGTATGGCGAGGTCATGGTCGTTGAGGTTCAGCTGGAAGGGCTCGTTCTGCTCTTCCTCCTCGGACTCTTCGGATAGGCTGCCATCAGTAGCATCTTCCGAGCTGCTTGGTTCTGGCGATGGTTGTCTCCCTCTCCTGATCATGTTGACCGCGTGGGCTCTAGATGTGAAGGCTTGGGTATATCCTGGCAAGGGGTCAGTCAATATGCCAAGTGGCTTGGGTGCTTGGGGATTTCCCTGGCTCAGATGGCCTTTGATCATGGCCCAGTCAAGGCGCCTGTCATCATTAAGATCATAAACGAAGTCCCGAAAAACAATGCATTGTTCTACGGTATGGCCATATTGTTGATGATATTGACAGTAACGCGCCGTGCTGGCCCCGGGTAGTGAAGGCCTGGCGTCGGGGAGGGAGATACTATTTGTGTCCAACATCACCCTAAAGATCCTAGTTAAAGTTTCTGGGAGGGGAGGGTAAGAGTCCCTCTTTCCCATTCGTCTTAGGTCGTAGGATGCGGGAGGTCTAACCTCGTTATAAGAGCTTTGTATGGGCTGCCTAGGGGTTGGATTTTGTGCTCTTGGGGGAGCAGAGTAAAAGGGGGCCCGAGTTTGAGTTTGGCTCTGGATTATAGGGCTTTGGAGTGGGAAATTTTGGACTGTGGGGTTTTGTCGTATTGGCACGGGGACGGGTACTGATCGAGGGGTAAAATTTTGATTTGCTTGCCGAGGCGGTGCATATCCGGATGATCCGGGCGTGTACTGTCTCGGAGCTGTTCCTCGGTCAGGAACTCGTGCTCCGTTCGGGTAGAGTGCCGATACTTGGTTAATGATCCCCTCTACCGTGGGGGTTTGCGCCTTACGAGGCGGTTGTCCAACCCTATGGCTGATAGGTGGGGACTGGGTTTGGACTGCTGGGGCTGCACAACGGGAAATCCTGTTGTGGCGGTCAATCAGAAGTTGATACGTAGTGCAGTCTCCGTACGAAAGGCTCGTACGGAGCTCTGGACTCAGGCTTTGTAACATCATGTCAATTTCTTGACATTCTGTGAGTTGCAGGCCGGTTCGGTGGACAAGGGTGCACCACCGAGACACGTATTGTTCGAATTCCTCCCTAGGCCTCATTCTCTCTACGGTTAAATCTGAAATAGAGGGGGTCCTAATCCTCTGGTAACCGTAGCGGCCCAAGAATTTCTCGCTTACAGCCGAGAAATTCGACAAGTGATCTACAGGGAGGGTGGAGAACCATTGTAGTGCTTCTCCTTCCAATGATTTCTGGAAGAGGAAGACTAGTAGAGGTTGATTATCTAGAAACGGGCGTGCGTCTAGATAAAAGGCAGTTAAATGAATGTCTGGGTCTCCACGACCGTTGTACCGGCAGAATTTGGGGACTTTGAATCCCTCCGGTAGGTGGACTGATGGGATTTGTCTCAGGTTATGTAGAGACATGTGTTTGGGGGCCGAGGGACCAGTCTCGGAGAGAATTCTCCGGATGGTATCGTCCAGTGTTTCTCCCCGGGGAGGGCTGCCTAGCGGTCCCTAGTTTGGGGTGGTTTGGTAGGGGCCTGGGGTGGAAATAACTGGGAATTTTGGATTCGCGGGGGAAAGGGGGGTGAACGAAAAGACACTCGGGTTGACAGAGTGACTGGGTGTGGATGGGGCTTTGGGAGTGGATTTAGGGGTTTCGACAGGGGTTTCCTGTCTCGAGGTCTTGGCATGACGGTAGTCAACGAGGTCATGAAACATGTCCTCTACCGTTTGATACCCTAGACTAGCCATCCTTTCCTCTAGATGGGTCAGGAATTGTGTGGCCTGACCCTCTTGGTGATTCCTTTCCTCTAATATCTCCTCTTCTATGTGGGATTCCATGACGTAGAGTGGGGGGATGAATGCAGATTGGAAGCAGTAAATAAAGCAGTAAAGGATTGCGCAGCTGTGTGCGACTTACGAAAGCAGTAAAGGATTGCGCAGCTGTGTGCGACTTACGAAAGCAGTAAAGGATTGCGCAGCTGTGTGCGACTTACGAAAGCAGTAAATGATGTTATAATGCACAGTAGAAGAGGATTTAATTCAAGGAGTGAGAAACTCTAACCTTCCTAGAGGGTTGATAGCATTTTAGTCAAGCTTGTAAAAGGGGGCAGAAGAGGATTACCTTTTGTTGTTTTTCACGAGGGAGGTCCCACCGTGATCGCCAGAATTTGTCAGTGTCGAGAAATCCGCGTGTGTGGGGTTTCTTCGGGGATTCGGATCGGATGCGTGCCCTGGCGGGCTCGGCCGGATCGTCTTCTCGGAAGGGGTGAGGGTGTCGTTCCTGGTCGAGGCGCCCGACAGCGGCTCAAGAGGATTCAAGGGGGTTTTGTGATCGCCACCTGCTTTTTCTAAAAACAGGAAAGGGTTTGGGTCGGATTTGATCGCCTACGTGGGGAGTTTGTGGGGTCTCCGCTCTGAGACACGGATATACCGTACACAGAGGTGAAAAACAGGTGATCCTATTCTGCTTCCGGGCTTGACTAAAGGAGTTATGGGTCAAAGGGATGTTGATATGGGGTGTGGATAGGGGGGGCGGCTAGTTGTGGTTAGCCGTCGGCCTGGGGGCGGCTAGCTAGGGTTAGCCGTCCAGGGTCTGGGGGAGTTTAGGCAGGGGTTTAGTAGGTAAAGGGTGGGGTCTTGGGCAGAGGCTAAGCTAGGTTTAGCCTGGGTTTATGGAGGGTGGGATGAGAGGGTATTTTATGTAGGGAATGGGTGTTTCTCTCACAAAAGGGGCTCTCTCTCTCTCTCTCTCTTGGGATTTCTAGTGGCGGAAGGGTTTGAAGATGAATTGGTGGTTGTTGTGGATTTTGTTGGGTGTGTTGGATGTTGTTGAAGGCTTGGGACCTCCTCTATTTATAGTAAAAGAGAGGTAGGAAAATATCCCGAGGGTAATGGAGTGGGTTGGCTTCGATTGGACCTCTCATTAATGCTCTGGTTCTTCTGCCAGAGAACAGGTGAAGGGCGGCTAGTTCTAACTAGCCGCCCAGGATGGGGCGGCTACTTCCTGGTAGCCGCCCCTATCATGACCTGCCAAACGTCCCATCTCTGACAAGCAGTGGCTTGGGTCGGCTACTTGTTTTGATCCGGCCTAGAGGGGGCGGCTAAAGGTCGTGACCCGCCGCAATGATCAACATTTAATATTGCTTTATGTCCCATCCAGGGAACTGGTCCAAAGTCGGCCAGGGGGCGGTTAGGGGGGCGGCTAGTGTAAACTAGCCGCCCAGTGAGGGGAGGCTAGTTAGGGATAGCTGCCCCTTTCCAGGGGCTTTAGGTTTTTAGGGTTTTGGTTTTTAGGGTAGGTTTAGGTTTAGGTCTGGGTTAGGGTTTGGCTTAGGTTTAGGGTTTGGGCTAGGGTTTGGGGTTAGGTCAAGGTTTAGGGTTTCCGGTTTAGGGTTAGGTCAAGGCTGGGATTAGGGTTTAGGGTTAGGGTTTGGCTTAGGTTTAGGTTTTGGGCTAGGGTTTGGGTTTAGGTCACGGCTAGGTTTAGGGTTTCCGGTTAGGTCAAGGTTCTGGGGTTTCTGGTTTAGGGTTAGGTCAAGGCTAGGGTTAGGGTTTCTGGTTTACCGAACCTTTGGTTCTCTATTGGTGTCCACTTGTGGGATATTTCCGTGTTTTACTTGAAGTATTTCTGTCTCTCTGGACGGTCAAAATTGGGGTATCTACAGAGCCCACTCTGCTTACACCAACACTCTCACCCTCACCCCGACGGGTGACATAGGATCTTGGGAGCAATACCCTCACCCTCACCCTGACGGGTGACATTGGATCTTGGGAAATTGCACAAACTGGCAGATCGATCCAACGCCGGCCCACCACACCCTCACCCTCACCCCCTCCTCGGGGTGACATAGGCTCTTGGGGAAGAGGTCGATTGTTCTAAGCCCTTGGTACACCGGTAGCCCTTTCCCCGGATAGCCTCGACCTGACATACTCCCACGATCAGTACACTGTTGACCGAAGCGATGGTACCTACAGATGGGAGCCCGGTGCCAGGACAGCGTTTCCAACGCCGGGAAGTTCCTACACGGATCCAACGAAGGGGAAAAACAATCTACGCTCGCGAATACGATCCTCTTGGATCCGTCGTCATCGGTCATCAAACACCGATTAAGTGCAACGAATTCTCATGAATTCCCTCCAGGGCGCATAACTCAGATGCGAGGAATACATTTTATTCTAAGTGTCAATGTCCTGGTATGACCCCATAAGAGGTCATACACCTGCCTAAATGCATTAGGCAAGGCTCATGGCCAAAGAGGCATATACACAATATGCAATCAACTAAGCAAGTAAATCTTACTTAAACATGAATACAAGACATAATAACATTCAATCACACAAATTACAACCTAGCATGCGTTGGATGACACCAACCTAGAGGGGAAGGGTTAAGCGCGATCTGCGCAACAATAGGTGCATGCCAATAATTCCAAGCAAGCCTGAGTCAAGTAGGAACCGCATCTACTCACTCGGCTCGCGAAAAGAGGGAGGGCGAGAGAGAGGGAATGCCTCATCCTCTCTCGAGCTGGTCATAGTTCTGCCCCAACAGATGGGTGCAACAACTATACCACACCCTCGAGTCCTAAATCAGTAGAAGATTACGCATACACCCCGTTATTAACCCAAGTTAAACATACTTGATAAATAGGGGTAGTATTTCAAACAAAACTACCTAAGTCATGCCATATTCTATACAATACATAGGCAAGTATAAGGTAGAATAGGGGTTCTACACAATATACAAGCTATACAACCTAGCATGCATGATATCTAGCATATTTAGGGTGCAATTAAAGCCCCATGGAAGCGCGAAGCACGACTACGTGCATCGAGCGCTCCCGGAAGGGTTAGAATCAAACCACTCACCGATACCCGGGTTGACGCGCATCCCATCCGACGAGATCTGTATGTCAAGGGTACCAAAAGGGGTGAGTAAAACAACATACAAACACATAGAAACAATTAGGAATGCCTAAGGCTAGACATCCACGAAATATGGGTTCGAACGCACGCAAGCATGCACGCACGCACGCGTGCCCGAGCCCCCCGGACACCCACCCGAGTGTGCCGACCCTCAGCACGGCCAAACCGACCTCGGGCAGCACCACACGCACCCCGGGGAGCCCCGGGCGCAGCCCCGGGCATCCCCGCGCGCACGCCCCGCGCGCACCGCGCGCACCCGGGCGCGCCCGTGCGCACACCCGGGCAGCCCCGCGCGAGCCCCCGCGCACCCACTGCGCGCGCCCAGCACCCTTCAGCCCTCCCCCAAGCCCCCACTTGCACCCAAACACAAATACCACCCATGCATGACCTCTCCAAGCACCTTAACATGCAAATAAACGAATAAAAAAAGAGGGAAACTCACCAAAAGAGAGGGGAAGGGAAGGGGGAGGTGTGGGGGCTCATTCGCACGCCCGCAACCACCTCGACCACCACCACCGCTGCCACCACCTCAACTTGGGTGCTCTTCTTCTTCACTTAGACATTAACACAAACACATAGGGGGCTGGTTTAGAGAGGGGAAAGGAAAAGAGAAAGGGTGGGGGAAGAGAGAAGGGATCAACAACAACAACAACAACAATAACAACTCACCTTCTCTTGATCTTCTTCTCCATCACCTTCATTTCCTCCACCAAATACACACCCAAAAGGGCTGGACCAGACCCAAAAGTGGGGAAAAACTCAGCCAAAGTCGTGCATTTTTGGGGGTGTTTATAGGCATGGTCGGGCTGAAAGACTAAGTCGTCCTCGGACTAAAATCTTTGCGCAGCCTTCACTTAAACGGCCATAACTTCTCCAATACAGCTCCGAATGGCACGATTCCAGTGGCATTGAAAAGCTAAGAAGAATATCTACAGCTTCCATGTTTACACCCAGATCAAATAACCTCTCCCGCTATTTCAAAATCTAGGCTAAACATCTTACAGGGCAGCTGCCTGGATTTCTCAACTTCGGGGTATACTCGGAAAAATACCCATAACTTTTGATATACGAATCCAGTTGATCCAATTCCACTTCTATATGGAAGCTATCTCAAAACTGAACATCTCGTAATAATATCGGATTTTTATCTCTTCATCTTGGATTTTAAAAAAATCAAATCCGAATGCCCAATCCAAAACTGCATAATTCCAAAAACGTTATCGGAATTAAACGAAAATTTTATGGGCAGTACTAAACAGTACCAGGACCCATAATATGCAGTTATATCTTCAATCAGAGTCCTCAAACCCCAGCAGGTAGCTAAAAATCAAAATTTTAGCGACTCCGATCAAAATTAGAACTCTAAATGACACAGGTCTAACACCAGGGCCCGTGTGGACCCAGGAGCGCCCACCTCGGCCTCGTCGGGATCGTCCATCCCGTCATCATTCCCCTCCTCCTCATCCTCCTCGGACACGGCCTCATCGACCTCAGCCTCAACGCCAACACCGGCCTCTGCAGCCCGGGTGCCCATACCCTCGGCCTCCCCGGCTTCATCCCTAACCTCTCCAGTCCCCTCCACTCTCCCCATGCCGTAGATAAACTCCGTAAAAGCCCCCATAGCCCTACTTTCTTCCTCCTCAGCCCTGGCCTCTGTGGCCTCCCTATCCAACACCCCAACGAGGGCATCCAACGACGCCCTCACATCTTCACTGACTCCCTCAGCCCCTACTCCCTCGGTTGCACCCTCAACCGATCCCCTGACCCTCAGCCCCTCTCTGCTCTCGGGAAGACCTAAGGCGCTTCATCATCGAAGCCGTCCTCTTCCCCATCGTCATTTCCTCCGATTTCGCACAAAAGAAGAACCCCAAGGAAAATCTAGGGCTTCAAAATCAAGAAGAAAGGAATGATGGAAGGCAAAAATAAAGGATTCAAGGCATTTTGAAATCAAGGTTTTCGGTTTTAAATGAAGAAGAAGAAGAGAGGAGGGAAGAGTAACCGTTTTAAAATGTATGGGGAGAGAGAGAGAGGGTTCCTTTTCGGTTATAAGGGACCCAGTCGGGAGGCGGCTACTCATGAGGGCGGCTAGTTAGCACTAGCCGCCCTTCACCTGGTCCTGACAGAAGAACCAGAGAATTAATGAGGGGTCTAATCACACACACTATTAGCCAAGCCACTCCATTACCCCCTGGATATTCCCCTGCCTCTTTTTTACTATAAATAGAGGAGGTCCCAAGCCTTTAAACAACATCCACAATCCACATTTTCACATTTCCAATCCACAATCAAAACACACATTCCCTTTCCCCACTAGAAATCCCAAGAGAGAGAAAGAGAGAGAGAGAGAGAGCCCCTTTTGTGAGAGAAATACCCATTCCCTACATAAAACACCCTCTCATCCCACCCTCCATAAAGCCGGGCTAAACCTAGCTTAGCCTCTGTCCAAGACCCAACCCATTTCCTACCGAAGTTCTGCCCAAACCAGACCAGGCCCTGGACGGCTAAACCATACTAGCCGCCCCATACCCAACAGCTAGATCCCACTAGCCGCCCCCTATCCACACCCCATTTGCACCCCTATGTCCCAAGACTCCTTTAGTCAAGCCCCGGAAGCAGAATAGGATTACCTTTTTTTCACCTCTGTGTACGGTATATCCGTGTCTCAGAGCGGAGACCCCACAAACTCTCCACGGAGGCGATCAAATCCACACCAACCTTTTCCTGCTTTTAGAAAAAGCAGGTGGCGATCACACAAACCCAGGAATCCTCTTGAGCCGCTGTCGGGCGCCTCAACCAGGAACGACACCCTCACCCTTCCGAGAAGACGATCCGACCGAGCCCGTCAGGCACGCATCCGATCCGAATCCCCGAAGAACCCCCACACACGCACGCGCACCCGCCCACCGCCGGATCCCTTCCCGACACCGACATCGGAGAATCCGCACCGACAATATCCACACCCCACTTGCACCCCTTTGTCCCAAGACTCCTTTAGTCAAGCCCCGGAAGCAGAATAGGATTACCTGTTTTTCACCTCTGTGTACGGTATATCCATGTCTCAGAGCCGAGACCCCACAATCTACCCACGTAGGCGATCAAATCCAACCCAACCTTTTCCTGCTTTTAGAAAAAGCAAGTGGCGATCAAACAAACCCTGGAATCATCTTGAGCCGTTGTCGGGCACCTCAACCAGGAACGACACCACCCTTCCGAGAAGATGATTCGACCGAGCCCGCCAAGGCACGCATCCGATCAGAATCCCTGAAGAACCCCCACACACACACCACAGCACCCACCCCCCCCCCCCCATCGGATTTTTCTTCGACACCCAACGGAATCCGACACCGACAACCACCGACAACGTCAAAACGCGGATTCCTCGACTCTTGACGAATCCCATACCGACAGAGTTGAAGTCATGTAGTCACATGACTCTTATACCCATAGAGTATACTCTGGGTAGGTTGCACCTAACGCTTGAGATATTGTAGTGTATCTCTACCTCTTAGCGGAAGGACTTGTTGTACTATGTTATGTCTAACGCTTGAGGTATCGTAGTATATCTCTACCTCGTAGTTGTTAGACTCGTGTTATCCAGTAACACCATGTGTTATGGTTAGCAATTGTTCCTCCCCGAACGTCCCATGAGCCTCCCTCCAGAAGTGAGGGCGAGGGTGAGGTATAGTCGCGCTGTCGCGTGACCTTGTTACCCATGTTTTTTCCTTGAAAGGAAATTGCCTTGCCTTAAATTTTTGAAATGGTGTTTTGTTTCCAGCCACCCACTGAGCTTGTAGCTCACCCCTCGCGTACGGTTTCTTCCACAGGGGAGATGTTGGGCTTGGAGCTAAATTTTTCCTATGGCGTGGTCTTGCGTGCGTGGAGCGTCCCGTCTAGCGGTTGGCGAGTGTGAGGTTGTCAGCAGTCCTAGTGTCATTGAGGTATTGTTAATCGTGTATGTTATACTTGTTGTATTTCATTTGGACTAAGCTTGGCTCTCACATGACAGTAATTGTGTATTAGGGTCTGTAATAATGTTTTTGGTTTACAGACTTATTGATATTTTATGCTTCCGCATTTCAAATTTCAAAATCGTTTTCAGGTGAATGAGAAAATTGGATCCAAATTTTTTTCAATAACATGGTGAAATTGGTTGGTGGTTTGAGGGGAAGGGGAGTTTTAGTCCCACATTGAAAATTGAGAAAATGTTTTGAGGATTTATAAGCTAGGCTCTTTGTACTATAGTGAATTACTTTTGGTGGATACCATATGGTGGGCCTATTAGGCATTTTAGAGGCGTGTGACCATATTGTGCGTTTTAGAGGTGCTAGGATCTGAAACATTTTCTTTTTGGCCTTTTTGGCGAATTAGATCGTGGAGATCATTTGATCAGATGCAATTTGGATCATCTAACGGAGTAAACTTCAGATGCAATGTGGGCCGTCAGATCAACGGTTACGATATGACAGTTGGTTGATTGAAGAAGGGGTGCCTCAGACTCAGTTTCAGTGAAAAACTAAACAGATGAATGTGTTCCTCCAATAGTCTCTTCAATAGTTTTTCTCAATATAAATTAGCTGAATCTGCATTATTTAATCATCTAATCATTCACTACAGTAGGCATCTCAGTCTCTTAGTCCCTGTTTGGATAGCGGAATTGAGTTATTCTGGATAGATAACTATGTCAATATAGATAACAAATCTATAAGAATAAGAGATTTTATGTTTGGTTGTGTTTTTTTTAATCTCATTGGAAAACGTAAGAATAAAGGTTGAGTTGTTTGGTTGATAAAGAATAAAATATAAATAAAGTGTAAAAAAGTTGATTTGACATGTGGGCCCTTTGATGTATAAGAGGTGTTGATAGGTAAAAAAGTTAATTTGATATGTGGGCCCATGGGAATAGATAAAGTGAGTATAGCTTATCCTATGGGCTACTTAGAATTGTTATACTCTCTTATACTCGTTTAAACTGGCTTAGTAATACCAAGTTATACCCTACGCCCTAAAAAAGAGAACGCGTTCGGTGGAGCTTCTGCGCTAAAAGCTGAGCAGGAAAGTTGAGCCGGAAAGAACGCAGTTCCGGCGTCCGGGAGGACACCAGCTTCCCTCTCACCATGTCTAGTGGCTCTGCTGAGGCGACCACGACATCCCCTGTTATTGTCTCCTCAGATGGGGGCTCTGCTGAGATTTCTCCAAAAGGGGACTCACATCCCATGTTTCCTCCTCCTCGAGGCGGGACAATCGATAGTGTCCTTTTGGCGCTCTCATTGCCATCCCTCTGGCCCCTGCGAGACCTGTTGCAGTGGCCCCTGCGAGACCTGTTGCAGTGGCTGCCAATAATGGTGGTGGCCAAACCCCATCTGGCCCCTGCGAGAGCTGTTGCAGTGGCTGCCAATAATGGTGGTGGCCATCCCTCTGGCCCCTGCGAGACCTGTTGCAGTGGCTGCCAATAATGGTGGTGGCCGTCCCTCTGCCCCTCTTGACAAAGGCAAGGGCCTCCTTCGCAGGGAGTCCTCTTCTTCCAAGGCCGGAAGACCACCTCGGGTGGGACAAAGTAGGCAGAGCATACCTGCTACTCCTCCTCCCCGATTAGCTTCTATAAGTCAGAGTTGGGCCCAACTTTTCCCAACCCCCGAAAAAGGTCAGTCCAATAATGATCTAACTTACATTGAACCAATGTTGGAAAATGGGGAGCCAGTGGTCCCTTGTGAAGATGAAGACTTTGTAGAAATGGATGCTCATTGGCACCTGTCCTTGATTGGTTATGTAATTGGGAAAAAACCATATTACAAACCCTTCATAGATTATCTTTATCGTGTATGGCAACCAAAAGGAAATCTGGAAATCCTAATGAGAGGTGGAGGCTTCTTCATGGCTAGATTCTCCAACGAAGAAGACTTGAAAGCTGTAATTGAAGGCGGACCATGTCTGATGGGAGGTCACCCTATAGTACTGTGTACGTGGTCCAGAGGTATGAAGATGGAAATGGAGCGACTTGAAATGATTCCAATCTGGGGGAAACGAATGGTAAGCAAACTCACTAGTGTGGTGGGAACACCCCTTTACATGGACTCCTCGACGGCCACTCGATCTCATATTGAATTTGCATGCATTTGTGTGGAAATCTCTGCATCCTCAACCCTTCCGGACTCAATTCATTTCAAGGAGGATGGGATTCTAAGGGAAATCAATGTTGAATATGAATGGAAACCCTCTCCTTGCAAATCTTGTAACAATTTTGGACATTCCTCAGCGCAATGCGCTTTGTCTGGACAACAGATTAGTAGCTCTGCTGCTGGAGTTCAGCACCTAAAGCCCACAACACCAACAAAAGGAAAAACTCAGGGGGAGTGGATCCCAGTCAAACAGCCAGGTAACAAACTTGTAACACCCACAAACTGCATCCTTTCAGCTGTCTCACAAGAAAACCCTTTTTCTATTCTACAAGATGTTGTTATAGAGCAAGTGCATGATGTAGGGGAGGTTCATGAAGAAGTTTCTATGCAAGAAGCAGTTATGAATGAAGTAGGAGAGAGCGCGAATACAGCAACTGTAGGAGTTCTACTATCTGATCCTCAGTTAGTTCTTCATCAGAAAGAAGCCCATGAACTAAGACAGCAAGCCAAGGAGGCCAAGGACCCAATTCTGCCCATCCCGCAGGGGTCTGATGAGCAGGATATGACTTTGAATCAGTTTCATCCTGCAAAGGAGGATCTCATCGTTGATCTCTCTGATAATCCTTCTTTGGACACTAACAACACTTCTTTGGATGGGCACCGATTGGGCTCCAATCCTTCCCAGGCTAAAGGAGAAGGCACATGCCACCACAAACCCCCCAATTCCAAGGCCGTCATCAACAAATCAAATATCTCTTCTACTTCGACGCCCAATACGAGAAGTAAGAAACCAAAAAACTCTGATTCTGAATCTCATTGGAAAAAGTCATCGAGAGGGTCAAACTCTCTGACTTCTCACAAAGGGGAACCTCCTTCCTCTGAGTAACATTCCTTGTGGGATGTGTGCTCATGTCTACTCCTATATAATCTGTTAGTTATGAACTTTATCTTTTGGAATATTCGGGGGGTGAAAGGCTCAGAGAAGCATATGGAATTGAAGGAATTTCTGAAAATTGACAAGCCTCAATTGGTGAGTCTCATAGACACAAATTTAGATTAATCCTCTCTTCTTGTCTTGCAAAGAAAACTGGGATTCTACCCCAGCTCATATCTATCTCTGGAAGCTCGTATATGTTTACTTTGGCATCCGGATCTGCTTACAATTCAAGTTCTTGAGGCCTCATGCCAGTTTGTACATTGCTCTGTATTCTGCAAAAAGTCCCTCAAGACGACTCTGATTACTGCTGTATATGCTTCAAATAGCAGCTCTGAAAGGCTATCTCTATGGGAATCCGTCAAACATCTATCCAGGAACTCTGCTAATCAAGGTTGGATAGTAGGAGGGGACTTTCACGAAGTCCGATTCAGTTCTGAAAAGGTGGGTGGTCTTCCAATTCACTTTCGGTGTCTTCGTAAATTCAATTCTTCTATTCTACATGCTGGCCTCAATGACTTGAAATCCTTTGGCCACACTTTCTCATGGTGCAACCGTCAATCAGTCCCAATTATGTGCCGACTCGACAGAGTTCTTGCAAATCAAGCTTTCATCTCTGAGTATCCTCATTCACTGGTGGAATACCTCCCTCCAGGGATCTCTGATCACTCTCCTTTGAAGGTTATCTCTGAACCTCCCATTCCTTCGGGGCCAAATCCTTTTAAGTATTTTGAAGCTTGGGAATTACATCCCTCTTTTCTTTCCACAATTCACAAAGCTTGGCACATAGAGGTAGCGGGCAACCCAATGTACAAATTCATGAAGAAGCTTGCCCACACAAATATGGTGCTCAAATGTTGGAATAGGGAGGAGTATGGGCCCATTCAGTCACTAATAGCCACCTGCAAAAGTAACCTAGATATTGCTTAGCTTGATCTTCACAATAATCCGACTAATCTTTTGATTAGGGCTCATGAAAATGAAGAGAGGGCTAAATATATTTATTTACTATCCCAAGAAGAAAAATTTGCAAGACAAAAATCTCGTCAGCTGTGGCTTGAAGCAGGGGATTCAAATGCAAAATTTTTCTACAACTCCATCAAGGACAGGTCCATCCGGAACTCCATTTGCAGACTGCGTAATCCGGATGATAGTTACTGCTCAAATCCATAGGAAATCAAGAATCGCATTGTTCAGTTCTATCACGACCTGCTTAACAAAGATTCCTTTACAGACATCTCCCTTCCCCCACTGGTTGGCACTGTCTTTGCAGCTAATAATGCTGCCCTTTGCGCTCCAGTCAGTGAGGATGAACTATATGAGGCCATTATGCATATGAAAGCTCTAAGCTCTCCTGGTCCAGATGGTTTTCCAGCAAAGTTTTATCATCTATTCTGGCCCCTAATCAAAGATGATCTCCTTCTGGCCATCAATTTCTTTTTTCAAAAAGGAAAGCTCCTTCGCCAAGTAAGCCATTCATTTATTGCTCTCATTCCTAAGTCTCTTTCTGCAGACTCACTTGACAGCTACATGCCTATCTCCTTATGCAACACCTTTTATAAGATTATCACTAAAATTATGGTGTTGCGTCTTCAACCTCTTCTCCCTCAATTGGTCAGTCAGCACCAGTCTGCCTTTATCAAGGGTAGGAGCATCCATCATAACATCTTGCTCGCTCATGAGCTGTTGAAATATCTCAACCATGGTAAGGCTCGGGCTTGCATTAAGGTTGATTTGAAGAAGGCCTTCAATAGTGTTAATTGGTCCTTTCTTGAGAAAGTTCTCCGACGCAGTGGCTTTAATGATCATTGGGTTACTATGTGTATGGAGTGTGTATCCTCATCCAAATACTTCATATTAATCAATGGATCTCCAGTGGGTTTCTTTTCTTCTACCTGTGGAATTCATCAGGGAGATCCTCTTTCTCCCCTTCTATTCACTCTTGTGATGGACTCTTTCTCAGCGCTCCTGAATCAGTCGATAAGAGAAGGGAAGGTGGGGCCCTACATCAACGGCCCTCTTAATGTTAGTCACCTCTATTTTGCCGATGATCTACTAGTTTTTGCAGACACTAAGCAGTCTACAGCAGTGGCCTTGTTTGAACTTTTCAATAACTTCGCTTCAGCTTCTGGCCTCTATCTAAATAACTCCAAAAGTCAAATATTTGCATCCTGTAGCACCTCCACTCCAACTTTTTGTGCAGCTATGGCCATTAGCCAGTTTTCTTTACCGGTTAGGTACTTGGGATTACCCTTGCTGAATTGCACTCTCAAGTATAACCATTGTGTTACTATCGTGGATAAGATAAGGAAACGTATTCTCTCATGGGTGGGACACTCTCTATCTCGGGCTGATCGAATTGACCTGATTAAAACTGTGCTACCTTTCATATTTTTTGGTCATCTTCATTTAGTCTCCCTCGTAGAGTGCAGAAAGATATCGAATTGACTCTTCGCACCTTTTTATGGCAAGGTCATGACACTGCTAGAAGAATCCACCACATTACTTGGTCTACTATCTGCACTCCTCTCTCTGTAGGTGGCCTCGGTATTAAATCAATCAAGGACTGGAATAAAGGAGCAGCGGGAGTTCATTTTTGAGAATTAGCTTGTAAAAAGGATTCCCTTTGGTCGGACTGGATTCATAAGCGGTACTTGAGAAATAAAAATATATGGACGGCCATCTTGCGAAGTGGAAGCAAAAGCTCTTGGTCCTCAATCTTGAAAGCCCAAGACTGGATCTCTCCAAAAGTTTGCTATATTATCTTTGAAGGTGAACAGATCAATATATGGAATGACCCATGGATAAATGGCTTCGGGCTCAAACATTATCTTGGTCGGTCCTCTTACATCTGGGGCCCTCCTCACTCTGTGGCAGTGATTGTTCTCATCCAAAATGGATGTTGGAGGAAACCTCATCGCTGGCCAACGTCCCTGGACTCAGTTTGGACAGAAATTGAATAACTAGAGGTTGGTGGCACAGGTGAAGATGTGCTGATCTGGACCCCTTGTAAATCTAGAACCTTACGCCTCACCTCAGCCTGGAGTTTTGTAAGACAGGCAGTGATCTCTCCTCAATGGACGTCTTGGATTTGGCTTCCTTTTCAGTCCCCTAGGAATTCTATGTGCGCGTGGCCAGCTTTCCATAACAAACTTCCCACTCGGCTTCAACTTTTGATAAAGGGTCTACTATCTGATGCATCTTGTCTCCTCTATCATTCAGCTGATGAAGATGTGAACCACTTGCTCCTTAATTGCTCCTTTTCAAGATTCATCTGGAGTTCCCTCCTCAAAGGGTTGTGCATTAACAAATCACTTCCAAGGACCCTTGAAGCCATTCCTCAATGGCTTTCCTCAGCGGCCTCCTTTCCGGTACAGAAAACTATCCTACAATTTACTTTGACTACTATCTTATGGCACATTTGGTTAGAAAGAAATGCCAGAATTTTCAAAGGGAAGTCTTGCCACAAGATATCTATTCTTCAGGCAATTAAGGCCATGATCAAAACCAGATTTCTCTCTTCCAATCTATGTGACAGCTTATCACTTGAAGTTCTTAGCATCTCCAAATTCTTTAACATCACAGTTACCCAAAAGCCAACCTCTATAACAGAGGTTCACTGGACTCCCCCTCGGGAGGGATGGGTGAAACTTAACACTGATGGCTCCCTCTCTGAGGACCGAGGAGGTTATGGTGCACTTCTAAGGGATGAGGATGGTAATTTCCAGTGTGGGTTGGCAGGCCGCAAAGATCTTCTGTCGATTAACCTCTTGGAACTGAAAGCCTTGGAGGTGGGAATCTGGTTAGCTCTCCAAGTCGGTATATGCAACTTGTGGGTTGAATCTGACTCGACCACAGCAATCGCTTGGCTCAAACACAAAGGAAGTCATCCTTGGAATGCTATTTGTTGCCTCCGAAGAATTCATCAAGGGCTTGACAAGCTTCATGACTGGGAGGTCTCTCATATTCACAGAGAAGGAAATGTGCCAGCTGACATCCTTGCCGCTTTTCGTTCGGACAGAGGAGAAACCATATTCCAGCCTTCAACATTATGGCCAGATCTTTGCAAGGCCCTTGAAGCGGATAAAGCTCGCCTTCCGTTTATTCGTATAAGAAAATGAAGTCATCTCGTTAGCTCTGGGGTTTAATGGAAGTTCACATAAATTATGGGGATGCAGTTCGATTTAGTTCGGGCTTCCCTCCTGTGATTTTATGATCTTCTAATGAATCCCATTTTGTAAAGCTCCATATAGCTTATGTAAAGATCTAGACCTTTTATGTAAAGTTCATTTTAATATATAGAAATACAAAAATCGATTAACAATAAAAAAAAAAGTTATACCCTACAAACAAACAACCATTTTCTCTATCCATTCTTATAATACTCTTATACTCGTTTATTCCGTTTACCAAACGGGATAAACGAATTCACATTCGTGTCTCCATAGCTCTCCAGTCAGAGAGAGTTGGAAAAAAATAGTTTGTTCGTTGTTTTTGTGGTGTGAAGTGCTGCTATCATAGAGAGTGATCATTGTATCCTTTGAGATATTCGCCATGGACCTCATACAAAACAATGTTGTTTTAGACAAAGCTTTAAGAGTAGTTGTTTATTTTCTAATCTATTAAGACATTCTATGATTCATCTGAGTGTTATAATAGATGGCCAATAACTCTTCCACTGTCTCCATTGTTTCTGTGCTAGTGCATGTCACAGTTCCTATCCATGTCACACATGTCTCATGATCCATGAGTTCTGCCTTCAACATCATGTTATACACTTTCTCAATGCTTCACAAAACATGCAAACCGATCCGATGTAAAACAAATTACTTCAACTCATTAAGGTGTCATGCCTACTATGCCTCACTCTTTGCACTGTTATTCATATATGAAAGTCTCAAAAATCAATAGTGTAACATGATATAGAATTGTTACCTTAGTGACAGTTTTGATTCAATTGGAACATATACTGCTAGTTAACTTGCGGCACAAATAGGTCCATGAGAAATTATCACATCCTCCATGTACCAATTGAAGCATTATATTGCTGATATCTGGTCCTTTTAAGCTTGTCCCAACCAATGCTGGATTGTTTTGTAGTAAGATCACTAATTTGATCATTCTTTCTTCAACACCTCCATAATCTCAAAGAAGCACTAGATCTCTAGGATTTAACCAAGGAAATCCTTGACTTATTGTCGCCCCGGCTAATTATCATTCAGTCTATCACCTTCGTCAAACTAATTATCCTCATCCATTGATTGATATATAATGAGAAGGTCATTGGATACTGTTATAGACAACATGCATATTTGTCTTAGGCAAACCGTTTTCGTACATATCATTTCACCCCCAGATCGTCTATTATCAATGTTTTAAAAATCGAAACGTCTACCAAACCAGAAAAATGACCGGGTCATGGGTCAGTGGTTCAACTATTGGGTGAATCAGAATTGAACTGTGACATCAACATAATGTAATAAATATATTAATAATAATAATAATTCAAAATAAATTAATATTTTATAATTTATAGGAGGACATAAGCAAACTAATATTTTCCAATTTGTAAGAGGATATTTAAAAAATGCACTACACAAATAAATATCACAAGCTAAACATGAGTAAAAGAACATAACTCACTTTTGTAAGATGATATGCCTGAATAATGCTTTACAATTTATAAAAATATAAAATATTTTGTAGAAATCCTCCCATGTCCCAATCACTTTCTTTTTAATCATTAGCAATATCAAGTTTGTAAATAAAACTATAAGAAAGAAAAACAATCATCATAATAAACAATAATATAATTCTAATGCAAATGACCTATATAAATTCAAAGTTCATAGCTTCCAGACATAAAAGAGATAAAAAAAAGTATACTTCATAATCGTATTCTAAATAATGTTCCAATTCCATATGCATTCAAACAAGATGACATAATCTTTTAGATTAAAACAACAGAAATAATTATCCATAATAACCATAACATAAGAAAGTCATTGTCTTCTTTTTGGTTCTACATTCTTGGTAAATCTCTTTTTAGCCAACCTTCATCATCAACATCAATGTTGTCATTTTCATCTCCATAATGTATCTCAAAACCACCATTGTCATTATCAAAAGACTCCAAGTCCATCATCTCACGAGTCTCTAACACTTCATTATGCTCATCATCATTATCTAAAATCACAAAAAATCAATAAGCTATTTTTTCATTATTTAATCAAATTCATAAACATAAATGAAATTGTTTTTCACTGACCTCCCCGTGAATGGCAACGTTGCAGCTTACTGTTTGCGTTGATGACTCTTCGTAAAGCATATTCTCCAACTCATCATAATCAAGCATTGAGGGCTCATCACCTTCCTTAGTTATCCAAAATACAGTCATATCGATGCTCTCATAACTAACGAGATCATAATTTCTTTTCTTGTAATCATTCTTAATGATTCACAAATATAAGTAAACAAAATGATAAAAAAAAATAATAATGAAATAGTAAGTAATCAATATGAATTGGAAGCATTAATATACCTATTCCTCAAACGCAAGTTGTAATGAACATACACAATATCATTGAGCCTTTGATGCTCCATGCCAATTAATCTATTTCTCTTCTTCGTATGTATACGTTCAAGGACACTCCAATTTCGTTCACAAACTGAAGAACTAGAAGTTTGACTGAGAATTCAGATTGACAACTTTTGTAAATTTGGAGCGCTATGCCTGAACAATCTCCACCATTCATCTTAATGACAAAAAAAATGAAAAACACACAATAGTAAACAAATAAAATAAATATATACTTCAAAGACTTTTTTACCTGGTTGTGTGGTCTCGCAGACAGTAAGAGCTAGCTGTCGTCCAAAGCCCTCTGAGTGATCCCTAAATAGCTTAGTCTCCGCTAGTAACTTGGTCTTACTAGATATAACTTTAGTCTCAATGACATTAAGAAGACCTGACATAACTTCTGGCTTAGTGCAAAATGTTGTTTGATCATGCTGAAAAGCAGGGATCAACCAATAAGCTGCAGCATGGATACTCTGTCATAATTGTCGATCGTCATTTAATGACTCCGTGTGAATGGCTTGTACAATCTTTTTTTGTTCTTAAACAATTTCTTGATTCCCAACCGTGCTCTATACATCCCTTCATAGATATATCCAATGGCATGCTTCTCATCCAAATCAACAATACACAATAGGCGGATGAGTGACCCAACAATTTTTACAATAATCAAACAATCATTCCAAAAAAATTTACCTGGAATGATAGAGACAATTTCTTTAGCTTTCTTGTCTTGTGCATATCTAGAATATGTGAAATCCTTACTAGTGATCAAAGCCTGCAAATCATGCATGTGTTCATAAATGCTATGCAATGAAATAAAAGTAGTATCAAAGCGAGTGGCCCCCGGGCGAACAATTTCTGTCCAATCAGCTCTCTTTCTCAACCAAGCCAACAAATATATGTGATTGTATACAATTATTGTTACCTTAGATGCTTGTTTTGCAAGGTCATTCACAAGCTCCATCTTTGCAAAATCACTCAACATCAAATTCAAACAATGACATGCACATGGAGACTAACTGATAGTTTTATATTTCTCATTTATCATCCTCTTCCAGCTACTACATAATTTGATGCGTTATCTGCGGCCATGTGAACCACATTACTTGGTCCTACCCATTCAACAATTTCTTCAAATAACTTAAACAAATTGAAAGCATCATTCACAGTGTTTGAAGCATCTATGGATTTCACAAATACAACATCTCTAGGACTTTACACAAGAAAATTAATTAAACCTCGTTGTCTACCATCAGTCCAACCATCGCCCATTATTGTGCAACCTGTGTCTGCCCAAGTGTTCCGACATGAGTCAAAAAATAATTGTACTTTCTTTTTAGCATATCTTAACAAATTGACTCGCATAGCATGATATGAAGGACCTCTATACCCTGGGCCAATTGCTTCCACAGCATCCAACATGGGCTGAAAGTAAATGGAATTCGAAGCATTAATCCGGATGCATATATCATATACAAACCTTGCAATAGCCATATCTGCCCTCCACACAGCTTTTTTTTTTTTTTTTTTTTTTGATGTAAATGGTAGGCATGCGCCGCCTTAAATTTTAATTTATTGCAAAACTTAAAATGAAACATGCCGAAAAGTAAAAAGGTAGAGGAGGACTCTACCTACATGAACATAATGCAATTACGCCTATTCCTCAATCTCAATTTTTCCCTACTATACATCACTCTGCTCGCCCCAACACAAACAATCCCCCAAGTTTTTATGTAGTTCAAGACTGACTCCCATAAATTTTCACACAGCTTCCTTGTTAACTAGAGCACTCTTAATGGACAGTCGAGAACCTACAGTAGTCCTTGGATTAATATAGGCATCTACTCTAGTAGTTTTTCCCTTGTCTTTACCACTGCTACCTCCCTTGTGAATTGAGATGCCTTTTTGTCTCTTCTTTGTCGGAGGCGGCATTTCTTGAACATTTTCTTCTTCATGCATGTCACACTCCAATTATGAAAATGAAGGTTGGATTATTTTCTTCAGATGTCTCTTGAGCTTGTTTCTTATTTTCAACAATTGATTTCAAGCTTTCTTCCATTTGGAACCCAACATCATGAGGAACATTTTTACATCCCAATCTCATCCCTTCTCCCAGTAAGGTGTTGTTTCATTCTATTAATCCCACCACCTTTGATAGTCTTCTGACAATATAAACATTTGCAAGTTTTTTTACCATCCTTTGCATCTCTTCCTTCAATAACATGTCCCCATGCCACTTCTGCTTTTTGTCTGGAAGATGACAGTTTGAATCACCTGTTAAAAAGAAAAATAAAATTACCAAGAGATTAGAAAAATAATAATTTTCGAAAACAAATAAATCTTAAGACATCCATTAAAAGTTTATTCTTAGCATAATTACTTGTTGATAAAGAATATTTACATGCAATATAATATGAATCATGAATTTGTTTAAATTTTATATAATTTGGTTGGTATTTTACAATGATAAATATGTTAAATATAGATTATAACAAAATGAAGTTCATATAGCCCCCGTTTGGATTGAGGAATTGAGTTATTCTAGATAGATAACTATGTCAGTATAGATAACAAGTCTACATGAATAAGAGATTCTTTGTTTGGTTGTGTTTTTTTTTATTCTCATTGGAAAAAGGTAAGAATAAATATTGAATTGTTTGGTTGATAAAAAATAAAATATAAATAAGTTGTAAAAAGTTGATTTGACATGTGGGCCCTATTAATGTATAAGAGATGTTGATAGGTGATTTGATGTGATAAGGTGTAAAAAGTTGATTTGACATGTGGGCCCATGGGAATAGATAAAGTGAGTATAGCTTATTCTAGGGGTTGCTTAGAATTGTTATACTTTCTTATACTCATTTAAACTGGCTTAGTAATACCAAGTTATACTCTACAAACAAACAACCATTTTTTCTATCCATTCTTATACTACCCTTATACCCCTCTTATACTCTCTTAACCCGTTATCCAAACAGGGTGATAGAGTTCAAACAAATATTAAATTAGTGTAATCTTTTTAGGTGAGAATCTTTTCACCTAAACTTTGTTTTCGGTGGAGAAGTTATTTCCCTTCTTTAATTTTATTTATCTTCCAAACCCACAATCCTCCCCTCCCATTATACTTCAAAATAAATAAAAAAACATATAGGCAAACAAATGTTACACCAAATAAAGCTTTTGGATTATTTTATGATTTCATCCCCTGTCGAAAGCATAAAACAGTAAAGAATTAACAAAACATAATCAAATATACAACACTAGAGGGTCCCCATACGGCTATATCATCTTCACGAAAAAAACAACTACATGGTCCCCACCCACCAGTCCCCACACCATCTTCATAAATAAAAAATGGTCCTCCGTCACCACATATTCTATTAAAATAAGACCACCAATTAAAGAGAGAGAGAGTGATGGATTTCATACT